>NW_004624931.1:1337091-1463657 GCF_000247695.1 Heterocephalus glaber | reverse complement strand
TCTTGCACTATGGGCACAATCTTTGCTGTTATGTGAAAAATTATTTCTGATTTCATTTTTTCCAGATCCTCTTTCATTGCTAGTTTGGGGAGTCCAGGTGGTTGAGTATCAGTGTTTTCCATCTTGCTTCCCTTTGGGGTTGCTGTAGGTGATCTGGAAGTCTGGTTCTGTGGCTTGTTTACCTGTCTTCTCATTTTGACATGGGGGGCTTGTTCCTGCCACCCGCGTGGCTCACCTCCTCTGTGCTGGGAGCTGTGGCACACCTACCCGGAATCCTCCTCCTGCCTGGGAGCTGTGTTGTGCAGATCTGGAGGTCTCCTCTGGGCCAGGAGCTGTGGCACGCCTACCTGCAAGCCTCCTGCTGCCTGGGAGCCATGAGGCACTGATCTGGAGGTCTCCTCTCTTCTGGGAGCTATGGCATGCCTACCCAGAAGCCTCCTCTTCCAACTTATTATTAAGAGTTGTTTGTCATATACTGAGCATTTCCTCAGTATCTTCTCTCCATTTATAGGCAACTATGACAACCTGCCCTACCGATATTGGAATGTGCTGTGTGAGCTACTTTATAGAGAGGGATGATTTTGAATTGAGAGAGACACCGGTTGATAAATGATCCATATTTATAAGGAACATGAGTAGTGCTAATAAGGGATACACTGTCCAGCTGAACAACAGAATGAAACTGAACCTTCTTTGAGAAAAATTGGCACAGTTAAGTGAAATTGCAACACCTTCCCCATAATTTCAGATTGTCTTCATCACAGAAAATGCTTTCCACTTCAGACTGCTAACCCAAAGGATCTGAGAAGCGTTAACACTTATTCCCTCAGAATAAAATTAGGAAACAGAAAAAACAAGCACACAAAAGAAATCTTTTAGGGGGGCCATGCTTAAATGATGAGTTGGCCTGATACATGCAGTGATTTGCAAATGCCAAGGAACTCCTTATTGAGAGAGAACAGATCACTAATTGTAAAATAGTGTGGACAAGTTATGACCTAATTAGCTGTATAAAAGGAGAAAGTAAAACTTGGAGCCCATTCAAATATCAGAGTTCAAAGTTAACTATTCTTTAGAAAAATACCAAAGGAAATAGGAGTTGTTGTTACATTCATGAAGCATCCCAGAACACACACATTCTATGTCAGTGACTATCTTCAACTAGCTTATGTAAATCCACAAGTTGGGTCCTTTTGGTTAGTGTTCTGAAGTGGAAGGCAGACTCTGATGAAAGACAATCTGAAACCATAGTGAAGCCATTAGAATTTCACTTAACTGAGCACATCTTTCTCACAGGAAAGCTAAGAATTTCTTACCTATTCTTCCAAGGATTGTCTTAGAACAGTTAAAGAGAAGAGAGAGAATAAGCAATCCTATTTTCTATAAGATCTGTTCTTCTTTTGTCATCGGTTACATTCTGTAACAGAATGTTACAAATACATAGATAATAGAATAGTAAAGCCTTACTTTGGTAATTATATTTCATTCATTATCTTATTCTGCACCTATGAGAATCCAGTGGAATAAGGCAAAATTTATTTTCCATACACTAATGATAGAGAAACTAACAAACAAAAGAGATAAGTGATGAGCCCAGTATTAAATGGCTTGCCAGCAGAAGAATCTATAATTCCCATTCCACTTGTCTATTGAATATAATGGTTAGGCGCTTGTGTTATAAACAAAATGCTTGGATTTGAAACCCATCTCTGCAACTTTCTACTCATAGGAGATGGAACAGATTACTTAAATTCTCTAAGTCTCTGGGGTTTTGGAGTGTGTGTGTGGGGGGGGGGAGGATGTGTGTGTGTCTGTATGCATGTATGTGTAAACCAGGTTGCTAATGAGGTTAAATATAATGACACATATAAAGTAAAACACACATAGCAGGTCCTCTGTGTGCAAGTAATTTACTAAATATTTTTTCCATTAAGTTTATTGATACATTTCAAGTACAATTACATTCATCATTGGGATCATATACCTTTATATGATGTATCATGGTTCTTATTTTTTCCCCATTCCCCTGCCCTCCCTTCACCCCTTCCACCCTTCCCTATTTACAAAGACTTTGTTTCCATTTTTTTACTTATCTCATATTTTTTCTTTTCCCTTCTTTCCTTTTTCCTACCCCTCCCACTTCCCCTACTACTTTAGACCTTTTCTTCCTATTACACAATATCAATTATACATTTTCATCCTTATTTACATTTTCAGTTTTTCACACCAGAGAAACTATTCAGTACTTACACGTTTGTCCTATTTCTTTCACTTAAGAATATGGCCTCAATGTGCATCCACTTAGCTATAAATTTTTCTAGTTTCTCATTCTTTATGGCTGAGTAGTACTCCATTTTATTAAAAAAAATGTCTTCTTTATCCAGTCACCAGTTGATAGACATTTGGGCTATTTCCAAGTTTTAGCTATTACAAACTGGGCTGCTATAAACATGAGTGAGAATATTTCACTGTGGTATGATTCTTTTAATTCTTTTGGGATGATTACACAGCAGAGGAATAGCTGGGTCAAATGGGACCTCCAATTCTAGTCCTTTGAGTTATCTCCATACTGATTTCCACAGTGGTTGCACCAGTCTGCACTCCCACCAACAGTGAAGAAGGTTTCCTTTCTCCCTACAACCCCACCAGCATTTGTTATTGGTTGATTTCTTTGATATTGTTATTGATATTTTTATTTGATATTTTAATTGAGTGATTTTATTTTTTTCCAGTCACTACTTTCTAATCTTATGGAAATCTCTGATCCTGTCCCTTACTTCTTCTTAGGGATATTTCAAAAATAGACAGTTTCAGCTATTAGAAGTTAATATGTCAATGGGTTTTGGGGTGCTGTTGTCTCCTAAATGTGTTTTCTATTCTTCTTTGCATCATCTACCAGCTGCTGGATTGATTTCTTGGGTTCCCTTGTTATTTTTTTTATATATATGGGGTATCAAACTCAGGATCTTGTGCTTGCAATGCAGGTGCAGTGCCACTGAGGTAAATCCCTAGCCCAAAGGGTAAGTGAAAACTTCCCATTCACTTTTTTTGGTACCAGGGATCAAACTCAGGACCCTGCACTTGCAAGGCAGGTGGCAGAACCACTGAGCTAAATGCCTGACCCCCTCCCTTGTTATTTTTAAGAAATCTTTTTTTTTTCCTGCTCACTAATTGGAATCCTTTCTTCTATATCTAATATTCTGTCCTCACATTGGTTCATTCTGCTGTGTAAACTTTCAATGAAGTTTTACATCTCCTGGATATCTGTTTGAATCTGTTTTATGGATTCCATTTATTTCCTATGCTGGGCTTCCATCATGTTCCTAAGTTCCTCTATTTTTTTTTTATCAGAGTCTGCTCTAGAGTTATTAATCATGTCTTTCACTATGGACACAATCTCTGTTGTTATTTGGGAAATAATTTCTGATTTTATTTTTTCCAGATCCTTTTTTATTGCCAGTTCAGGAGTCCAGGTGGTTGAGTTTCAGACTGTTCTATCTTGTTACCCCTTGGAGTTGCCTTTGGTGATCTGGAAGTCTGGTTTTAAGTCTTGTTTCAGTGTCTTCTCATTTTGATGGGTGCATTCTGCTGCACCTTTATTGAGGTGACTCTGCTCTCCCAGTGGGCTTCAATTCTCTAAAAGTATTAGAGAGACCTTCTCTCTACTGCTCATCACTGTGCCAATTCCTGGGCTCAGAATGATGGTCTCCTGCATCCTCATGTTGTGCCGTTGTCCAGGTGAACTTCTGGCGGGGCCTGTGCGCACTTATCAATTATCTGGCTGGCGCCTGTGCCCGCAAACTGCTCATGACTGCCCAGGACCCTGGTTGGGTCCTCCATACCTGTGCAGCTGTTGTCCAGGCAGGCTTGTGGCTGGGGCCTGTGCACACTTACTGATGGAATCTAGGCAAGCCTCTGCCTGGGGCCTGGGCAACTGTGTAGCTGTTGTCAGGGAGCCTTTGGCTGGGGCCCTCCTAGAGGTATTTTCTAGGTACCTCTTGTCTTGAATAAAGAATCAGACAGAGTACCAATTGTAGTGAATTTTTTGTTTATTACAGATGGGAAAAGAAACATACTGTTCTGAGCAAGTTTTGGACAAGTAAAAGTAGGAAAAGAAGTACACTCTGTACCATTAGAATGGACTACTGTGAAAGAGAGAGCACAGTAGCCCCATGCTCAATGGTGCCTGTCATTTTATATCTCCCTCTCCTCAGGCTGATGTCAGGTTATCATACCAAAAAGTTGCTCAAATTCTCAAAAGAAGAATTTGAGAAACCACGTTCTGATTATCTCTACATGCAGGGCTTTAGAAACTGCTCTGTGCATGTGTTCTGGGATTTGACAATTAACAGATTACACCCACTTCCCCAGTCAGCTTTGCCAAGCCATAATATCCTGCTTCATTTCCCCTGAGAGACATAAATCCCCCAAATTCTTTATGGGTTGTGAAGGAATTAAGAGTCTCCCCCTTTGTATAGCTACTTTCTACTGAAAGGGACTGTAGGCCCTACCTATTTGGGATTATGTGTTCTCCAACTACCTTGAGGTATTGTAGCTCATCAATTGAGTTGAAGAAAAAAAAACCTGTCAGAAGAAAGTGTGAAAAGAATGAAAATTGCATTGGCTTTTTGATGCAAGAAAGCTTGGTGAATTTGTCAGAAGAGTATTTTAACTATCAGGTTGGGGATGTAGATCCCAAATATGAGAAGGAGCAGGTCAGATTTCCATGGTTCCTATGGAGGAGAAAGTATTAGAAAGAGGGATGTTAGATAAATTATTTAAGAGCTTGAGAGCTGTAGCCACATTATAGATAAAATTAATAACTGGAGTCTCAATGTTGGTGCCCATTTAAGATGTGCTAAATTAGAGTCATTAATAACTGTATTTATCTGTATCCAGAACAGTACTGGAGTCTTGCTTTTTGAAAAACTCCCAGTCTTCCAGAAGTTCACAGGAGTAACTTTCTTGTTTTGGTTGGTCTCTCTCCTTCAAATGGTTCAAGTGGAGCAAGCTTTGTCCTAGAAAAGTGAATCCAGTGATCTATCTCTTCTACCTTTACTGCAGTGGGTGTGTCAAGGAAGGATGACCGAAAATAGGCCCTTTCATTTTGCTTTTAATTGGTCTGCAGGAGTCCCTTCTCTCTAAGTTTTAATGAGAACTTGATCTCTAGGGTTGACATAGGCAGTCCCCCTGGGCCAGGAGCTGTGACTTTGTTCACATAGTTAGATATCCTGTGGTAGTTGGCCTACATTAATAAGATATTGTAAAAGTGTCCTGATCTTTTGGCCTAATATCATATCAAAAGATAGAAAAGGCTTTCTATATAACATCTCAAATGGACTCATATAACCCAAGTTTTGACAGTGTTTTAAATCCTTATGAGAGCTATTGGCAATAATTGGAATCAAGTCTCTTGGAAAAGTCAGAAGTCTCTTGGAAAAGTTTTATGAGAATTTATTTAGAGTCTGGTTAATTCTCTTGATCTTTCTGAAAGACTGAGGTCTCCATGTAGAATGCAGATGGTACTTTATTATAGAAGCCTTTGGCACCTCACTGAGTTATTTGAGAGGTTAAAAAGACCTATTGTCACTCTCAAGGGACCAAGTTAGTCCAAACTGGTGAATGGTTTCTTTGAGAAGCACCTTGACTACCTCTGGAGCCTTTTCTGAATGAGTAGGGAAGATCTCAATCCAGCATATAAAAATGTCAATTAGTACCAGTATTTGTTTAAATCCCCTACATGTTGGCATGTGGGTAAAATCTAATTGCCAGTACTCCCTGGGGTATGTCCCTCTTCTCTGTACAGGTACTAACAAAGAAGGTGGCTTGGATTTTCCAGGGTTATTGTAAGCAAAGTGTGTGCAAGCTTTGCAGAACTGTTGGGTGGTTGCTGCTAGTCCTAGTCATATAAAAATTCAAGTGACCACTCCCCATGTAGCATTTCTTCCCATATGGGAAGAATTTTGAAGGGTTGTATAGGCTTATATTGTATCCCTTGAGGAAGGACCAGTTTGTTTCTTTTTTTTTTCTTTTTTCTTTTTTTTTTGGTACCGGGGATCGAACTCAGATCCTTGCACTTGTGCAGCAGGCAGCGAAACCACTGAGCTAAATCCCCAGCCCCATCCAGTTTGTTTCTTAATACCCGCAGTGTCCCCTTTTAATTCCCACCTTGTGCTATGGCCTGTTCATCTTTCTGAAGGATATAGGTGGGTTTTAATGGTTTTTTGGGAATTGTAAATAAGGCTAGCATTTTTGAAGGGCAGTAAGGCTTCCCTTCTTGCCTCCTTATCAGCCTTTTGATTTCCTAAAGAGACTTTATACTTGTCTCTTGGTGTCCATTACAATGAATGACAGGAATAAACCTGCTTGGAAAGATAAACTGCCTCTAGGAATTGTAGAATGTCTTGCTTATTCTCTAGAGATGATTGCTTATCAGTTAACAAGTTCTTTTATATCCAGATTGCTGCACGGGCATATAGCACCAGAAAGGCATATTTGGAGCATATATTGATATTTAACTTTTTGCCTTTTCCTAATATCAATACTGGAGCAAGAGTTATGAACTCTAGTTTTTGAGCAGAGGTCACTGGGAAAAGAGGTTCGGCCTTAATGACCTGTTGTGAACTGACAACTGCATAATATACCTTTTGGTGTCCTTTTTGGACAAAGATAATTCCATCAGTGAACCATACCTCCTGAAGGTTTTGAATGGGCCAGTCACTGATGTCCTCTCTGCTTGCACATGCCTGGGAAATCACCTGCTCACAAGAGTTTTTAACCTCTGAGCCTATAGGCATCAAAGAGTCGGGATTAAGAGTAGTACAAGTCTTTATAATAATCTCTGGGGTGTCTAATAGCATGGCCCGGCATAGTCATATGAGTAAAATCACCTTTGCCAGAATTAAAGAATTGCCCCCAATTTTGCTAGTAAATCTCTTCCTAGTAAGGATGTAGGACACTGTGGGACAATTAAAAACTCATGGTTGAACATAGATTTCTTGGTGACTATGAGGCCAGTTGAAAAAAAATAGAAAAAGGAAAAGAAAATGGCAAACAAGCATGACAGAACCATGTGACTTATCCACAGACCAACTGAAATGGCTGACTAATATGGCAAAAAGGTAGACTGAGATGAAACAAGGCCCTGAGAAAGTGACTCACTAATGATACCCAGGCCATTTAGATGGAAAGTACAGATGAGACTTTGAGCATAAAACGGAGTAAACTGAGTTAGGTGGCTACTAAAGCAGGAAACTAAGTTACCAATAGCTATTTTTCCAAAAGAGTGAAAAAGTTGAGCAAAGTATTGAGGAGAACAGAAACATAAGGACAAAAAGGCATATTAAACTCTAGGTTATACACATGGAACTTGAATGATCTGTTCTGAGACTGAGTTAATAACAGGTGCTCTGGCAGCTCTTTAGTGACTCATATCTGCAATCAGAGACTGAAAAGAAGAAAGAAAAATGGACATAAATTTGAGGTGGACATGTGAGAAAAACACAGAGGTCATACACTTCCCCTTTCCCTGCCTACATTGGAGGACATGGTAGGAAACTGTTCATGGCATCAGGAGAAAGCCTCCTGAGTCCCAGATTTCATTAATTTTTACCACCTTCTAGTTGCCTGCTTTTCCCCAATAACCAAAAAGGATTTGAGCCCTCCAATAAATGAAAGCCTTTCCTAGGAGAGAAGGGATAAGAAAAGGAATCGAGCTTTCCTAGGGGAGAGAGAGAGATAAAGGAAAAAAAATCTTTTGGGCCATAAAGTGGAAAGAGAGAGAGAGAGAGAGAGAGAGAAAGAAAGAGAGAGAGACCCCCAAAGGACCTTACCTTCTGGCTGACTCTGCCAAATATGTTACTAGATTTTGGTATGCTTAAGTCTCTTTCTCGAGGTGTTTTCTAGGTTCTTCCAGAACAAAGAATTGGACCAAACAAGCACAAAATGTAGCGAGGTTTTATATTTCTTAAAAGTAGGAAAAGAAGTATATTCTACAGAGTGTGAATGGACTTTTGTGAAAAAGAGAACATGGTAGCCCCATGCTCTATATTGGCTGTCCTTTTTTATCTCCCACTATTCAGACTGATGTCTGGTCTAGAGCATTCTATTAAAAACATATTCAAGTTCTCATAAGAAGAACTGGAGATAGTACTAATGTCTGATTGGCTCCATGTGTAGGTTTTTGGGAACTGTTTTTTGCATATATACTGGGACTTTGCAATTAACCGACCACATACACTTCTCCAGCCAGCTTTGCCACTTCCCAATCTACTGCCTCAAATCCATTATGAATTTAAAATTTCAATAACAAATTTGATTTAAGTTTTATCCCTCCTTCCTATATGTGTCACACACCTCCACTCCCCAAACATGCCATCTTAGGGACCAAGGACTCATAATGAAAATTAAGAATGTACAGTGGGCTTCACTTATACTTTCCCTTCCTTTCCAGCATTATGGGTAGGGGAACAAATAGTCTAATTCAGCCATTCCTAATTTCTGTCTCTATTCAATGCCTAATTTCCCTTATATTGGAGGACTATGAGGGAAATAAAGAAAAATAGACCTTATCTTAACTGCCCACAGTCCCCTTTGCTGGTCGTCATTGTTTTTCAAGTTAATGCTGACTAACCATAGAAACCTTCTTTACACCATGCATCAAATGGTATGCATGAGGTTTTCAGGAACTGATAAAGGCCTATATTCTGTATAGTTCCTTAATATGAGATATCTGCCTATTCTTTAATATCTTTCACCACTCCCATAATGCACCCTACATGCCTGTTAATGTATAGCCCTCTGGGATGGTGTATCACCAGTACAGCTCAAGTCAAGCTACATTAACCAGTGACCAATCCATTCACAGGAAATTATTGCATTCTTGTTATACTAGCCCATGGGATTATAAGGTGTTCCTGTAAAGCCCATGTTCTCACCATATTGTCTCTATAGGAATACTTCTTTCACTGTTCAACCAATCACATATCAGGAAGACACCTGTCCTATCAGGAAATGAGATGGCAGTGTCCTAAGCCACTGTTATTTCTCACCTGGATTATTACAATAGCCTCCTTACAGTCATCAGTGCTTCCAACCTTGCCATATTCTCCCACTATGATGTATAAACTTGCCACAGGCCCAAACCAACAGGGCTAAGCAACCATAGACTAAAACATCTTAAACAGGTATTATTATTTTAAGCAAAATAAAACTTTTCATACTTATGTTTATTTATCTCAAGTATTTGGTCACAATGACAGAAAGATAACTAATAAATAAGCCATTGGTTTTCTTTGCCTCACTTGATTATATTGGGATTTACAAAGTCATGTTTTTTAAAAATCTATTATTCCTTCTACATTTATGCTTTGACATTCTTTCTTTCCTTTGATTAATCCTCTGAGAGTATTTTGAAGCTTCAAAAATATTATATTTATGCTCCTAAAAACATTCAATAGAACTGAGGAAAATGATTCAGAAGAGAAAGAAGAGTATTTGTAGCAATATCCTTGGAACAGAAATTCAGGATTTTATGTACAATACAGAGGATGGTCTGTTATAAAAACAAAAACATTTTTCCTTAGTAAAAAGGGAGAAAGTGGTAGAGAGAAGGTAGACATAGGTGAGTAGATATATTGTGAATAGTTTTTGGTAGCCACATGCAATGGTTCATTCCTCTATAATCCCAGCACCCACCTGGGTGGTTGAGACAGGCAAATAACAAGTTTAAGCATAGCCTGGGCAATTTAGTGAGTTACCAAGACCTTGTCTCAAAATAAAACATAAAAAAGGTTCAGGATGTGGCTCAGGAAAAATGCCTTAACTTCAATGCCTAATACCAGAAAGAAAAAAATTATGGCTAATTTTTACAGTTGAGAAAATGAAAACATCAGCTGAGTGTTATGTTAGGGAATAAAATTGAACTCACTTGATATTAACAATCTTAAGATTAAAATGAGAGCAGTCAATATGGTTATGTGTTTTCCTCTAGCCATGTTTAATTCAGCAGGTGTTGGTATAGATCAGGGCGAAAATTGCACTATGAGAAGCTATTACATATGTAGGAGTTAGATGAGAATCATGATGTTTGTCCATTAAAGATAGGAGAGGATTTGAGGGTCACTAAGTAAATCAATTTCAATATTCTCAATGAAGATAATTTTTGGAGAAGAGACTGAGCATACCTCTAGAATTAGAGGCAAAATAGAAAAATGGGCTTCTTACCAGAAACAGTATTTAGGGTACCTATCTGAATCCCATTTATAAAGCTTTCAAATTCCACAGAGGAACAATTTTATTTTGAAGAGTCAGAGAGCATCTAGAATCCCTAGCAACTATAACCAACAGAGACCTATATGCCAAGAAATGGATAATCTTAGCTCAAGCATAGAGATTCCTTCTTTCTCTTATTTTAGCCAATGTAGGACAATGAAGAAAGTGACTCCAAAAATACGTAGTTCAACTTGATTCCTGCCAAGATGCCTACAGAGAAGTGGATTTGCTTTGTGTATAGAACCATCCCTTCAACTTCCAACTATTATTTAATAATCACTTCAAGTCACATACTTTCTTGAAATTCCAAATGTATAAAAATCTGATGAGCAATAAAATTGCTTCCCTACTGGGACTTTCAATTGAGGCATTCCAATGATAATCCAGCACTTTTTCTGTATAAGTATAAAACAATAATCCTGTTCACTAACCATATGCCATGTATTAATGTGAAACTAACTTTCTGAATACTTAAGATAGTTTACATTAGAATATGAGTATTTTTCTATTTGAAAATACTATATACTTCTGATGAATGTCCAGCTCTCAACTGTACATATTACAAGCATATACACATAAATACCAGGACTAAACTCAAATATTTATTCTAAAATCAGGATTTTACTGGAAAGAAGAAATATTGTCTACTGGCTTAAAATGAAACTTTTCCAATTTGATAAGAATACTCATTTCTAGTTAGAAGAATGTTATTACAATAATCTGCAGTTCAAATTGAGTTCAAAATATTTCCAGAGATTGACATAACTGTATTTTCAAAATTGCTTCCTTTATAATTATATTTTTATTGTTGTTGATTATGGCATTTCCTATTTTATTACTCAAAACTGAGAAGCATAATAAATTCAGAATAAACTGAGGAGCATTTTGAACAGGATCTAGGCATTAGAAAAAGTAATTGTGTGTTACTGCATGGCTTCCTACAACACCTCATGGATATTGTCTACAGAATTATGTATTTTAAAATTCAAAAAGCATTATGCATTAATGTGAAATGAATAACATAGGGCATTTCTTAGGCAGTTTTATAGGTATATATGCCAGAATACAATCATGTTCTCTAAGACTATTTAAAGGAAGTGATGATAATAGTCAACTAACAAGTATCTACTAATTAATTACTATTAACAAGGTAAATTTTGATGGAGTGGGGTGAAAAGGGATTAGGACAGCTTTTGCTTCAAAAAGTACATAATGTGGTAAGGACACTGAGAAGTGATTAGGGCAAACATATACCAAGCCAAAGGATAAGACAAATGGGACCAAAAAAAAAAAAAAACAAGCCAAAGAACAAGAAGGCAAGTCTGAATTTGTACTTTATTTGCCAGAGAAAGGCAAGTTTAATGAGGGCTAGTTGGTCAGAGAAGACTTTCTGGAAGACATAAAGCTTCAGTAGACTAGAAAAATTGATTAGATTCAGAAAACCACAGAAGAGAGTAATGGTGGTCTAAGGGAACAAAGCCATGAGAAAAATCACAGAGGCACCAATTTGTTTGATATTTATGAAGCACAGTGAAGCCATGGCTTCACCCGGCATTAGAAAACTTTTGGTCATTCAAGTGTTATCCTAACTGACTAAAAGTTTTCAAGTGATCCCTTCCTTTGTAAATTTCCAAGGACTCAATAAAAATACATACAAGTTTAAAAACAATAAGTAGCTTTTACATACCCAAACACAATAAGTTAACAATACCTTTAATATGATTTCATTTTTGTCCTGTAATGAATTCTTGCATAGTAACAGGATTCTTTGCTTATTATTTTATGTATAGTATAAATTTAATTTTTATTAAGTTACCTCGTACTGCTTATTAGCACAAATTCGTATTAATCATTAATATGTGCAGTATTTAAAAGTTAAGCAGTACTCTGAAATTGCAATTTAAGTAACTCAAGCTCTTCATTTGTTAAATGAAGGAGTTACATTAGATCCCTGGGTTTTAAAGAACTTTAAAAATCAATGAAATCTGCTTTTCAAATAATCACTATTGAAAGGCAAAATAATGAACATAGATAAAAGCATATTTACTCTACCTGAACCATGAGCAAGACATTTGTAATTATGACTGTCGTTTCTTATCTTTACCCCTGCAGTGACCATCACCACATTTTTTTTCAGAATAACAAGATCCCAGGAAACACATTTTGAAAAACAGGATTAGACGCTAAAGGTCCTTACAGTTCTAAATTTCTTCCATTCTAAGGAAATTGCTTCAAAGCACTCATCCAGTGTATATTTATATGTGATTTATATTTTGATAACAATGCTTGAACCAGAAACTAGTTTTGAAATGTATAAGGACTTTAGTGAGAATGATTATATGAATAGATTATTTTGCTTCCTCAAGAACTGCATAAAGGGAATGTTGAATAATAAAAGACTCATTTATTGACATTGATCATTTCTCCTTTTGGTATTTTTGGACTTGGCATCCCAAAGCACCTTCCCCCTCACCACTTATCCTGTTCTAACAGAAGTAGCTCATTTGAGCCATATACTCTAGACACCAATGTGCCCTTTACACCTCTTTCATCTTCAGATTTCCTTGTGCCAGGTTGTATTTCCTCTAAGAATTATTTCCTACTTAACAAATACCTTTGATGATAAACACTTGAATGTTAATGTGATAATGAATATTATTGATGAATCAATGTTTTATTCTATTCATTTAACATGTTTACATGTTAATATTGACACTTTCTATACTAAATACATTATTACCACAGTGAGAATTTGAGAACTATTATTGATCAGTGGAGGACACAATTTTGGGCAGGCAGGTTATTCAATTTTTCTCAAATCTTTACACATAGATGGCAGTCTGCTTTCCTTGTGCAGAGGGCACCTTATTTAATAACCAAAATAGTAATAATCTAGAAACTGTTGTGATGACTTATTTTTGTCTTAGTCTACCTAATGGTCCATATATATCTTTGAGAGACTTTCTAAATTGAAACATGGTACTAACAGAGAGGTCTCTCCCCTTTATCAAGAAGTTTCCTTCAATAACTGTTTCAAAAAGCTAAAGATACTTCAGAATAAATACTTCTTTTTCTTTATAAGTTCCATCAAATTTGTATGGCAGTTAAATTTGATTATCTACTTAATTAGCTTGTGGACCGCCTAGGGGATTAGTAAAGCACACTTCTGGGCATGTCTGGATGGATCATGGAGGTGTGACCATGGGTACTATATCTGATGCCTAGACCCTTCCTCTCAGCTATTATTTTCCTGCTCTCCTTCTTGGCAATCATGAATTGAGCAACTTTACTCCACAACCCTCTTCCCACAGAGTCAGCAATCATGGACTGAATCCCCTGAAATCATAACCCAAATTAAGCCTCTCCTCCTTTAAATTGTTGATGTCAGGTATTGTCTCTAAGCAATGGGAAAGCTAACTGATACATGTGGAATAAAAGGGAATCTGAAGTATGAAAAAGAGCACAGAACTTCCCATACAGGCTTATGGTACAAAAATGGTTTACTATGTGAAACCTGATAATACTATATCAGATTATAAACTATTTCTCTGAAATATACATAAGATTATTTTCTCTGGTTTATATTAAAAATAAAGGTCATACTCATTTCCTGTACAATTTAAATGAATTTGGGTGAAAGTGGTATAGAGGAATCTGGATATTAAAGGAAATTACCTT
Organism: Heterocephalus glaber; assembly: GCF_000247695.1. The sequence goes on along the minus strand of NW_004624931.1, from coordinate 1,449,707 downwards.
GAACTTTAATTTTGTCATGTAGATGGCTGAGATCATTCTAACAACATGAATTTCCATTTCCCAGTAATCCATAGTCTTTAGTGGATATTGGATTAACATAAAGCATATTTTTGTCAAACCTATTTGCATATGAAAAAGAATCATTCTCTAACAATGTTGTTCAGAAACTATTTATTCCATTATTTGACAAATCAATGTCCTAAATTATTGTTGATCCTAGTTTCTTTCACAAACTGCCACATAAGTCATCTCTCTCAATAAATTCATTCATCAAACTATCATATTCACACGTATCTTGTCCTTTTTCACAGAAATCACAATACAGCAAAGACAATACAATAGTTGTCCCAACATCAGGGGTAGGTTCTGAAATAGGATTAGACAAGAAATGCAAGGGAGGCTTAAAAAAACATTGCAATACAAAAAAAATGGGGAAGTATGGCTTAGAATTGAAGAAAATAAAAATTTACTATTATTTTAGATTACTGATACCTCCCACATGAAATGCTTTCTTGGAAATAATAAGGTATTGGTATACGTTTGCTACTCATGCTATATCTAAGAACATTGCCAAATACCATTTCTTCAGAAACATATAATGAAAGAAATTCTCAGCAAAAATACATGCTCAGAAACCCTGTTTTGTATTTAATTTCATACCAAATGATGGGCAACTTACATGAGATTTCTCAGTAGTACAGAATTTAAATGTTCCTAATTAAAGGGATGTTGAATAGAAAGATCAGAGAGAGAGAGAGACAGACAGACACACGCCAGATCACTTTCATTGTATAGGGGTTTGAATATGGGATATGTAAATCTTATCAGTGACTCTCTGACATAACCTAGAAAATTCATTGCCATATCTCATTGCTAGTGGCATGAGCAAAGTGTGATATGTGTCCTGCCGCTGTTGAATAGGATCTGTACATGAATTTTTGAAATTAGAAAGAAAGAAAGAGAGAGAAAGAGAAAGAAATGGAAAGAAAGAAAGAAGGAAGGAAGGAAGGAAGGAAAGAAAGAAAGAAAGAAAGAAAGAAAGAAAGAAAGAAAGAAAGAAAGAAAGAAAGAAAGAAAAAGAAAGAGATTTGAGATTTGAAACTAAGTAGCATTAATGGCAAAGAATGTCATGTTAGAGACTGAGGGATTCATCAAAGCAAATATTATTTGATAGGAAAAACCGTTCAGTTTACATATGCAATAAATCCCCCCCCTCAAAATCCCACATATGAATAACTTCTATCTCCATGTAAGAGCAGATACTGAACAATTACATTAGATACATTAAACAATATAAAAGAGATTCAAGTAAGCAGAATCCAGTCTTCAGTGTGCTGGTGCTATTAATTTTGAAAGAATTCCCCATGCTGTGTTTTCTTAGGAATATGACAGATTTTTAAATGATTTAATTGTACAAACAAGTTCACAGTGGACAACAAAGATATCTAAGAAGAGAAAGTTGCTATTGAGCAAACAAAATGGGACAATAATATTCATTTAAGTCAAAGAAAGCTTTTGGGGATAAATTTCTGGCACCTCCAGTTATATCTGATTTTCTTGCTTGTGGATCCCTTGCCTCTGACCTCAACTTAACTGAATCTTTCTTATCCAGAGAGATTTTCCCTTCTTTAAATTTCATTCTTTCCATCTTGTACAGATAAAATCTTCCTAAAACTACTATCAAAAGCAGGATATATCATAAAATATTTTACTTGCTGATTGTTTCAGGTATGATTCTATATGGTTCTTTATGGTAAGAACAGTTTCTTCTGTTTTAATATCTGTAACAATACTGAATATTTACTAAAATTCAATAAACAGTGCAAACTGATTGGCATACACTAATTCACAGCTCTCCCTTAAAATCTGGTTAACCCCTATGAGATAGAAAGTGCAAAAAGCCAAAATGAGAATAATATAGAACTAATATCACCTTGTGTTAGTCACATTGCCATTGTGGGGACAAAATACCAGACATCTGTAACTTAAAGGAGGAAAGGTTTATTTTGATTCAAGTTTTCAGTGGGTTCAGTATATGGATGGATGGCAGGCTCCGAGGCAGAAACAGCATGGTTGAAGGGCATGATAGCATAAAGCTGCTCAAATCATGGGAAGCAGAGAGAAAAAGAAAGAGCCAGGGCGAAAGATAGACCCTCCAATAGTGCATCCTCGGGCTAAAATCCTCTCCAATTTGGCCTCACCTCATAACAGCAACATTCAGTGGGTTAATCCACTGGAGTATATTGCTCCCATAATCCAATAACCTTCCTAACTTCCACATCTAAACACGAGATTTTTGGAGGATATTTTAAATCTTAATCATAATATTCTGCCATTGGCCCCCAAAAGTTCACATCCATCTAATTATGCAAAATATATTAAATCCATCTCAAGAGTTGCCAAGGTCTTAACAGTTCCAGGATTGCTCAAAAGTCCAAGTCCAAAATCTCCTCTGACACTCAAGGTAAACTTTAAGAACCTATAAAAATAATAAAAGAATATTAAATAGTTCCAACATACAATGCCACAGGGTAAACTTTCCCATTCTGAAAGGGAGTAATAGGAAAATAGAAAGGAATAGGAGCAGAACAAGACCAAATTCAGCAGAGCAATCATTAAATCCCATAGATCCAAGTCTAGCATCCAGGCTATGTGGTGGCAAGATGTGAATTCAAAATAGATTGAGCAGCCCTGATCCTATGGTCTTTCCGGTTGCAACCCACATGATCACTTGGGCTGCCTTTTCTTGGTGCCTCTTATTTCCTCAGTAGACATTCCATATTCTTGGCACCTCCAACTTCCTAGGGTCTAGAGTGGACATTCAGTTTCACTCTCACAACTTTACACATCACCATCTCAGGTTCAATTTCCCACCTTCTCAGGTTTTCCTTCGAAATCTAGGTTGAAGCCTCAATGACCTTAAAATGTACTCTGCATGCCTGTGTAATTGGTGCCATATGAATGATGCCAAAGTCTGCTGCCACCTCAAGAAGTAGCTGGACCCCTTGAACCATGGCTATTGTGGCCCCTGAGCAGCTACATGGCTGAACTTAGTGTTTCACTTCCCTACACAGTTCTGAGAGAGGAGAGCAGTTTGGAGTTCTCTTCTTCAAGCAATATCTTTCCAAGGAGTTGATTCTTTTATGTCCTGGATCTTGTAATGGGTGAAGACTGGCCGATTCCTGAGATGTCCTCAAGTGAACTGATTTATCATCCTGGTATAAAGTACTTGGCTTCTTTTTAATAGCACTAATCTTTTCAGCCACCACAATTTCCTTGGCTCCAACTTTATAAACACTTCTTTTCTTGCCAAGCTACAAATTTTCACATCTTTCTGTTCTGCTTTTTGCCTCTAATCCTCATTGCAAACCTGGCTAAAAGCAGCCATTTAAACCATGCCATTGCCTTAAATTCACGCTGCCTTAAAATTTCCTCTACCGGATCAATTAGTTCACCAACTATAAATTTAGCCTGATACAAACTTGTAGGATATAGGCAAAATGTACACATTTTTCATAATGTAATATTAATGATCCTAACCCAATTGCATATAGAGTTCTCATTTCTACCTAAAACCTCAAAAGCCTAGCCTTCCTCTCTACATTCCTCTCAGCATTCTGCACTTTTAAGCTCTAACCAGCATTACTCATCAAGATCTGCTTATAAGCTTTTAGGCTTTCATCTGACTGGTTCTCCAAATATTTCTTAAATCCTCCCTCAAACCAGTTCTAAAGGCTTCTGAATCACATAGCCAGGCACAATCATAGCAGCAGTCCCACTTCTACAATGATGTTCTGTATTGGTCAGCTTTCCCAATGCTGGAGAAAATACCTCATATCCACTTAAAGGAGGAGGGGTTTATTTGGCTCATGGTTTCAGAAGTTCCATTCATGATTGCATGACTCTAAGACAAGAGTATCGTGGGAGAAGAGCATAGCAGACTAAAGCTTCTTACTTTGTGGAAGCCAGGAAGCAGTACTAGAAAAGAAAAGGCCAGAAAACAAATATATTGCTCAAGATCATGCTTCCCTTATCCACTCAGACACACCCAGAAGTGTGTTTTGCTAATCTCCTAGGCAGCTTCCAAGCCAGTCAACTTGAAAATTAAGCTTAATGGTCGCATTTGTAGCTAGAACACAGGAGGATTCACAAAATCTTAGTCTTTCTTCCAGTAGAACTGCAAGAAGTTGTTTGGCTTACACCCCTGCTTAGTCAAATCTGACCTAAGATATACATTCCAATATCACACTTCCCCATTAGTTAAAAAGTCTTATCTTTTGTAATATGAAATCTCATACATGAATTTATCTTGTTATCTCAAACCCAGTGATTCCTCTGATTTCTTTTTACCTAAAATTCACAGATTTGGTTTTATATTTTATGTTGCCAAAGCTACAATAAATGGTTCATGCTGGTTCAGTAATTCAGAACAAACAATTATAAGTCCTTCTCTTTGTGCTAAATCTCTCATCTTCACCGATATTCACAAGTTCTGAACATATTCATAAAGAAAAGAAAATTCACAATATATTCTCTCCATCTGACCTCAACCTCTCTGTTAAAATACAACTACATATTGACATGGCATCTCAGTAAATTATAATTCAGGCCACTACAGCATTTAATCCCTTTCAACCTTGGGCTCTGCCAAAAATCGGGGCAAAATGTTATACTTTACTTGTGTTCATCAAGATGAACTCTTATACTGTAAAGCTATGGGCATTGAATCAGAGATGAAAGTCCTTTAGTCTATACTGTTCCTATTAAACTTATATTATCTGAAAGTATTTTGGAAGCAAAAATATTTACTTTAAATCCATGTTTAGGAATGCTTTTCAATATTAATCTTCATCTACAGACACAAAGAGAATATCCCACTGGCATTGCTTGGTCTTGTCCTTAACAATGTTACAAATTACTTTAAAAATCTCTTAGCAAAAGCATACATACCAGAATAATCCCTCAGTTTAAATGCTTGTTATGATATGAATGAAAAAGACTTATAAAATAGGCTCCTTTTCCATTTTAATTAGTTTCATTGAATACAATTATCCTTATGCATAGTTTTGTTTTCTATAGTTTTAATTATCTGCAATCAAGAGGTCTGAAAATGTTAAATGGAAAATTAAAGAAATACATAATTCATAGGTTTTAAATGACATGCTGTTCTGATTGGTATGATGAAATCTAGTGCTGTTCTGTTTTACCCCACCCAGGATGTAAATCATCAATTTGTCTAGCATATCCATGTTGTATATACTGTCCTGCTTATTATCAGTTAGTAGCTTTCTCTGTTATCAGGTTGACTGTCACAGCACCACAGCGCCTGTATTCAAGTAACACTTATTTTACTTATTAATAACTCCAATGTGCAAAGGTAGTGATGCTGGCAATTCAGAAAAAGAGAAGTCATAATGTGATTTCTTTAGGTTCCTTTAAGTGTAAAATGATTTCTTTAAGTGTAAATGTGAAATTCCTCAACTGTATAAGAAAAAAGTTGCTGATGTTGCTAAGATCTATGGTAAGAACAAATCTATCAACAAAATTGTTAAGAAGGAAAACAAATTTCAGCTAGTTTTACTCTCAAACCTCAAGCTGCAAAATAGTATATCCCATGAGTCGAGTGAAGTTTCTCCAGAGGAAGAGAACCAATTGAAACATGTATGTGTATGTGTTTTGTGTGTGTGTATGTGTGTGTATGTGTTTTGTGTGTGTGTAAATTAGAAGACAAGATTTACTAGATTGTCTGACGTAATTGAAGACTGAATAATTAGTTCACAATGGCCATAAGCAGGCTGAAGAACAAAAATAATAGATGCCAAACCCAAGAAGCTGGAAGTCTCAGAACAAGAGGGACCAATGATATAGCCCAAGTCCAAGACTAAAGGCTTGGAAATCGCCCAGAGAATTTCTGGTGAAAATCTACATTCAAATGCTAATGAAACTGGAGATGTCCATGGGTGATGGCAGTAGCAAAAACCATGCTCACTCAAGAGTAGTCAAAGATACACAGGTGTGAGACCATTTCCCTTATTTTGCTTTTTGTTCTGTCTGGGCCCTCAGCCCATTAGATCATGCGATTTAAAAAGGGGCAAAGGGGAAGGAAGTGGGAGGGGTAGGGGAAAGGAAAGAAGGGAATGGAATTAATATGAGAAAATGGAAAAATAGGAACAAAATCTTTGTAAATAGGGAGGAATGGAGGGGTTGAAGGGAGGGCTGGGCAAGGGTGAAAAATAAGAACCAAGAGAGACTAGGTAAAGGTGCAAATTTCCAATGATGAAAGTCATTATATTGTATACCTAAAATGTATCAATGATTAGAATGAATAATCAATAATGTAAAATAGGAAGAAAAGGTCCAAAGGGGTAGGGGTAGTGGGAGGGGCAGGGGAAAGGAAAGAAGGGAAAGGAAAAATGATGAGAAAGGGAAAAATGGAAATAAAGTCTTTGTAAATAGGGAAGGGTGGAGGGGTGAAGGGAGGGCTAGGAATGGGGAAAAAATAAGAACCAAGATGCATCATGTAAAGGTACAAGTTCCCAATGAGAAATGTAAATGTGTTGTATACCTAAATGTACCAATAAAAGAATTTTAAAAAAAGATCATGCGATTTAAGTTCAGTATTGGTCTTCATCACTCATTTCATTGCTCTACATGCCAATTGTCTCTGGAAACACTCACAGACAAACCCAGAAGTGTAGTTTACACATTTTGTAAGTGTCTTTCAATCCAGTCAGGTTGACAACTAGATTAATGGTTACACCCATAAAAGAAAACTTACCAATAGTTTTTTGGGGGATAATAACTTTTATTATACTATAGATGGATGCTCTCTCCTTATGGTAGCATCCCAATAAACATACCAAAAGTTGAAAATATCCAAAGTCAAATGGATAAAGAAAAAGTAGTGTTTATATACAATGGAGTACTACTCTACCATAAAGAACAATAAATTTTAAGTCCTTGTAAGTAAATGGATGCACCTTGAGACCATACTACTTTTTTCACGTTTAAATGTTTATGGAATCTAAGAAATTGAGGACTCACAGGTAATCAAGATTCCATTTCTGTGGCAGGGAAACTGAAGCTGATAGCAAGGTTAATAATAATCATAGGACCTGGGCGGGCTGCCTGCCAAATACATTGATTTCCTATCAGTGGTTGTGCCTCTGTTTCCTTATTTGGAAGGTGGGTTTGTGAGAGGCAGGCAGTTTATTTGCCACAGGCAGTGAGTCATAGGATGCTGGTGCCTAGGGCATCTCTCACCCTCATGACCCTGCACCCCCCTGCCCCCAGGTGTTCAAATCTCAGACGTCATCTGATCCCATCACTTTCTGTTCAAGTCTGCTAGAGTACACTCTGTCCTCCAGACTGTGTCCTCCAGAGGCCCGGGCCCACAGCTTCTTTGATGAACTTCGATGTCTTGGAATCCAGCTCCCCAACAACTGCCCACCGCCCCCTTCAACTTCAGTCCTGGTGGTGAAAGCGGTAGAAATGGTGAACCAAGCAGGGTGTAAAGCAGGAGACCATACTATTAAGTGAAATAAATCAGACACATAAGCTTGAATATTGCATAGTTTTTCTTTTTGTAGGGTGGTTGTGACAAGATCTCACTATGTACTTCAGGCTAACCTTGAATTCACTATGTATCCCAGGCTGGCCTTGAACTCATAGTGATTCTCCTGCCTCAGACTCCTGAGTGCTGGGATTACAGACCACCATATCCAGCTTGCTTAGCTTCTCTTATGTAAGAAATCCAAAATATAAATAAATAACAAAATAAATGATAGATAATAAAAGGAGGAAGATCTCTTTTTTTAATTGGAAAGAGAACAAGGGATAGAGAGGGAGGACAGAGGGGAGAAAAAAGGAATGTAACAAAAGAATTGAAGGAAGAAATGGAAATAGAACTTTTGCAAATGGAAAGGGAAACGAGAGCTAGAAGGAGCAAGGAGGGATGAGTGAAGAGGACAAAAAAGAATTAATGTGTGTTATGCACATATATCAACTCCCTGTGATGAATACATTCATTATGTACTAAAAACATCTACTAATAAAATAAATAAGTAATGTTACATAAAAAAGAAAATATCCTAAATTGAAAATGCATTTAAAAAACATCTAACCTGCCAAACGTCATAGCTTAGGCTACACTACCTCAAAGAGCTCAGCATATTTATATCAACCTAGAGATGGAAAGCTAATCTAACTTAAAATTTATTTTATAATAAAATATTAGAAATCTTATGTGTTTTATTGAATATTTGTATCCAAACAATGCCAGTAACACAGCACTGCACAGTATCAGTTATTTCTCTCAGCGATGTGACTGTACTGGCTGAGAAATGTGGCTTGGTATTACTACTTAGCATCACAAAAGATTAACCCAGTATATATCACTAGCCAGGAAAAAGATTAAAATTCAAAATACAGAGTCTACTGAATGTGTATTCTTCTCACACAATTATACATTTGGAAAATCATTAGATGGAACCATCATGAATCAGGTATTATCCATATATTTTATAATTCCATTTTATTTTCAGTTACTGTGTTTAATCTCTCACAGTACCTAATCTACAAATTAAATTCTATCATAGGTATAAATGTATATGAAATATACAGTATGCATAGGATTTGGTACTCTGCAGTTTCAGGTATCTACTAGGAGTTTTGAAATGTATCTCTTGTGATCATAAGGGAATATTGTACATATTTACTAAGCTTCTACTTGCTTACCTAGGAATGTGTTATGGACATGGGGAAATCAAAAGAAAAAGACATTGCCTTTACCAGTAAAGTGTCTCCAGTATTGTAAGGAAGATGAGACTTTTACACAGAACAGATAAAAACTATTATATTCTTAAAGGCAGAGCACAGAGATCTACTTCTTGACCATGTGCCCTTGACCATATGGGCGTATTTTCAAATATCCTACTAGGACTTCTTTGAGAAAGGTATATTCATTTAAATTGTATTTGCATCCATGAAATCAATTATATTATGAATTTGAAGGAAAAGAAAATAATGCCAAAGTGCACAATACATATAGTAAGTGAAAACATTTAAGATGCTATACTAGTCATCTCTCCCATTGCTGGGCACAACACTGGACACTCACAACTTAAAGGGGAAGTTAAAGGGGCTCAAAATTCAGGAGATTCAGCCCTGGCTCCAAGACAGGAATGGCATAGTAGAAGGGTGTGGTGGAGCAAACAAGCTCAGTTCATGGCAGTCAAGAAGTAGAGCAGGGGAGCATTGCCAGAGAAGAATAGGCAAGGGATCACTGTGTATTGCCCATGGGTCATGCTTCCATGATACAGTGAGATATGCTCAGTAGAATGCTTTACTAATCTGGTAGTTTTTTCTTAATCCAGTGAAGGTGACATATCAGGATTAATGGTCACAATTCATTCCTTGTCAAATTCTGACCCAAGTACACCTCCTTAAACTATACTTAATTACAAAATAATGACAATAGTAAGTTCATAATTCTGCTTAACATAATACAACTATCCTGCATATAATCAAAAATGAAATAATCTCTTCACTAGAGTGTCAATAGTTCCAACATTTTTCAAAGGTTCAACTCCAAGTCTCTTGAGACTGAAGGCAAGCTCCTATCTGTGAAACTCTTTAAAAATAAAAACAAGTTACATAATTCAAAGGTACACTAGCACAGGGTAAATATTTCCATTCCAAAAGGGAAGAATAGGGGGATAGAAAAAAATCAAACCAAAGCAAGATTGAAACCTAGCAGAGTGAAAGTTAAATCCTGTAGCTCCATATCTGGCATCTGGGGCACATGGTGGTGAGATGTGAGGTTCAGAGATCTTGGGAGTCCCCACCTCTATGGCTTTCCCAGTTGTAGCCCTCATGGCCTCTCAATTGGGCTGGCTCTACTCACAATGTGCAACATTCCTTGGCAGACATTTCACATTCCTGGCATCTCTGATTTTCCCAAGGTCCCTACTGGAACTTTTGTCTGATCCCTACAGCTTCATATGCACCTTCTTAGGGGCTCCTAGCATGCTCCCTGCCCAAGCTCTCTTTTGAAATCTGGATGGGAGCTTCCCTAACCCCAGAACTCCTACATTCTGCATGATGGTAAAGCCAGCATAACATGGATGACGCCAAGGTCTGCTGTCAGTGGAAACACTAGCCATGCTCCCCTGGATGATGATTTCAGTGGACTCTGTGCCTGGATGGCTGAGCAATGTAAAATGAAACATAGGGAACCAATTCTAGATGAGGTCCTTTTTTGAGCAGGGGTCCTAGGAACTGTAACCTCAAATGAAAGGTTTACATTTTTGCATGCCTGATCTTGCCATGGGTTGTTTTGCTGATTCCTGAGATGCTGTAAAGGCATCTTTCTTCTTATCTGTGTACAGTGTACTAGGTTCATTTTAAATTGTGCTAACCTCTTCAGTACCCATACCTCTTTTGGCTTCAATATCACACATGGTTCCTTCTGTGCCATTATTTAAATTGTTTTAGTCTGCTTTCTGCCTCTGATTTTTCTCTATAAATCCATCTAAAAGCAGCCATCATTACCTATGCCACAGCCTGAATTTTGTGCTGTCTTAAACTTTCCTCCAGCAGATTAATTATCCCACTGTCCTTAATCTCAGTTTCCTGCAAAGTCTCAGGACATAGGAAAAATGTAGACAATTTTCTGCCAGAGTGCAACACACATTGCCTCTTGTCCAATAACCAATGTAGTCCTTGTCTCCAATTGAAACTTCTTGAGTTTAAACTTTACTGGCTGAATTCTTAACAGCATCCTGGTCTTCTAAGCTCCAACCAGAATCACCTTTCAAGGTCTTCTTACAGCATTCTTGGGCAGAAATTCTCTAACCTGTATCTCTAAGCCAACCCAAACTCCTCTCACAAGCCAGTTTCAAAAGCTTCTAAACCACATGGTCAGGTAGAGCCTGTATCAGTCACTTTTTCCACTTATTGACACAATAACTAATATTATCAATTTAATGGAATAGAGGTTTATTTGAATCACAGTCCAGGGGATTCAGACCATGGTCCACTGCCATCAAGGCAAGAACATCATAGCATAAAGGTGTGTTGCAGCAAAGCTGCTCAGTTCACAGCAGCAAGGAAGCAGAGCAGGCAAACTGTACCAGAGAGGAATTGATGAAAGATTGTATATAGTATATGAGGTCACACTTCTATGACCCATTCAGACATATCAGGGGCATACTCCACTAATCTAAACCCTTTTAAATCCAATGAAGTCAGTGTATTAGAATTAATGGTCACAGATGCCTTCTACTGTTGCAGCACTTCATATATAACATTTACACATCATGTTCAAAGTCATACTTTCATAAACTTGCTTTAAAAAGCCAAGATAAATTAAGCTGTGTGAATGTTGCAAAAATAGTTATGATCATAATAATCAATTAAGCAAAAATATAAATGCAATTTTTGTTCATGAAACAATATTTTAGAATTACCGAGTTGAAAAAGGAGACTATAGGGAAGTTTCCTTAGTCATTAACAGGTTGAATGTAAAATGTTATAATTTTACTGGAGAATAGTTCTATGATATATAAAGCAAACATTTATGAAATAGGAACTCTAATATCTATTTCAGCATTTAATTCAGCATTAAGTTATCATGGAAAAGACTATCTGGTTCTCGACTACTTTTAGGTAAAAGGGCTAACTTGACTTTCTTCAGACCTTTGATGTTAAATACAGTGATACAAATAGATCTGGGCAAGGAATGTGACTATGAATATTTTATTTCTAGACAGAAATATTCCAAAGCCAGTTGAGAATGGTAATGTGTAGTTTTACAGTGACAATTTTTAAAATTTAAATATTCACTGTAGTTTTCATTCACATTTTTTTTTGTACTTGAGTTTACTGACAAGGAGAGCTATATGTGATATAACATTGAGAGAGATTAAACAATTGACAGATCCACATTCAGAATGAACCAATTTTTTTATAAATACTTGGAAGCCATATACTCATAACAAAATGTTAACATTGGCTAATAAAATTTTTGACAGCTACTCCTCAGAAAAAGGATAAACATCTAGAATATACAAAGAACTCAAAGAAAAAGCTCCCAAATTTAAAGACCCAATCAAAAAATGGGCACCTGAAATGAATAGACACTTCTTAGAGGTAGAAATACAATTGGCCAATAAATACATGAAAAAATGTTCAACATCACTGGCCATTTGAGAAATGCAAATTAAAAGAGCATTAAGATTCCATTTCTCCCCAGAAAGAATGGTTACCAGCAAGAATTTGACCAATAGCAAATGCTAACAAGGCTGAGGGGAGCAAAGAACCCTTCTTCATTGTTGTGATAGTATAAACTAATAGAGCCCCATGGAGATTCCTCAAAAAACTAAAAATAGAAATTCCATTTGATCCAGCTATTACCCTTTTAGGTATCTTCCCAAAAGAGTTAAAAAACATCATACCACAGTGATATATGTATATCCATGTTTATAGCAATACAATTTGTAATAGCTAAATCTTGGAAACAGCCTTTATGTCAATCAACAGATGAGTGGATAAAGGAAATGTAATATTTGTACATAATGGAGTACTGCTCTGCCATAAAGAAAAATAAACTTCAGGCATGTTTAGGAAAATTGATGCACTATGAGACTATAATTTTAAGTGAAATAAATCAGCGACACAAGCTTGAATATCACATGGTTTCCCTTATATGAAAATGTTGATATCTAAATAAAGTATGAAATATAAAACAGATACAATAACAGAAAAGAGGAGAGAAGGAAAGTTAGTGTATTCTATGTATGTTTCTGCTATTTAGTTTATTTAGTTTTACGTTTCACTCTAATGTGGCGTAGGAGCTCACTTTGCAGGATTTCCATTTTGGGGGGTATATTGTGGCATTTATTGTCCTTATGAGCATGTTCTATTTTGAATAAACAATTTTCCAGAACAGGAAAATCTATGAAGATAAACAGTAGTTCAGTGATTGCTTAGACTTAGAGGGGAGGGATTGGGAGATGATATCTAATGGGTAGAGTATTTTGTTTTGGGATTACAAAAGTAATCTAAATTTGATTGTGGTCTTGGTTGTACAAGTCTGTCAGTATCCTAAAATCTACTAAATTATGCACTTTAAATTTGTAAATTGCATAGTATGCAAATTTTAGTTCATAAAGCTGTTATTTTAAATTTTAAAAACATGGTTATCACTAGTTGACAAGCATATGACATTTTCTTTATTTATCTCTGAATGTTTAATTATCTAAAATGAACATGTATTACCTGAGTGATGTTAAAAAAGTTAATTTTTGAAATGAATGAGGTCATTGCTACTTCAAAGACCACATTGAATTTGATATGTTTTAAGCAATGAAGTTTTTTCCCTCTACAAATAGGGAATAAAAAGTATCTTCATTTAAACAGATAAAAAGACAGGTTTTTAAATTAAAATAAAATTAAAATCCACCTTAGAGAATATAGATCTTCAGCATAAAGTGGATAAGTCTGATTTATTTCCTTTCACTTTTTGTAGCAGATGGGTAGCCGCTCTTTTACTCACAAACCTGTTACAAGTAGGAGATTCAAGCCAAGACCCCCAGGAGTGATTTTTAATCATTTATGGTGAGCTATGGGGGAGAAGAGAGACTATTGATATGCATCTCGCTGAAGTATTCAACTCTCTCTTTTCAACTTCATTTTGCTTCTACTTCAAATTCCAGATAATAGCTTTCATTGAGAAAGGTGATCATAATGAAACACGAAGCTTTTATTTGTTTTCCAATTTTTTATTAGTACATGTTTGCAGTGTATGTTTAAATTCCATATGTGGAGTTGGTATATGTACATAAACATCTTAATTCCTTTTATTTAATCTCTTTCCCTATCCTCCTTCCATCCTCTCTCCATTCCTTAATTTTCTTTCCATTTCAGAAAGATCTGTCTCTCTACTTCTATAACCTATCTTTTATTTTGCTCTTTACATATATTTTAGATTTCTTATATAAGAGAAATCATGAAACGGAGAAGCTTGTGTGTCTGATTCACTTAACTTAATATTGTGGTCTTAAGGTGCATCCATTCTCCTAAAACTGACACAAGTTTATCTTTCTTTATGGCAGAGGAGTACTCCATCGTGTGTAAATACCACATTTTCTTTATCCATTCATCTGTTGATTGAAATACAGGCTGTTTCTAAGATTTAGCTATTATGAATTGTACTACTATAAACATGGGTATGCATGTATCACTGTGATATGATGTCTTTAACTCTTTTGGGAAGATACCTAGGAGGAGAATAACTTGGTTAAACAAAATTTTAAGTTTTAGACTTTTGAGGAATCTCTATACTGATTTCCATAGTGGTTTACTAATTTACATTTCTACCAACAATGTACATGAGTCCCTTTTCCAAACAGCCCCATCAACATTTGTTATTATTTATTATTTAGATGATGGCTGCTATTTCTGTGGTAAAATGAAATCTCAATATTATTTTAGTATTCATTTTTCTAATGGTCTCAGTTGTTGAGCATTTCTTCATTTACTTATTGGCCATTTGTGCTTCTTTTCTGAAGTGTCTGTTGATTTTACTTGTCCATTTTTTGATTGGGTCTTCTATTGAGGGTGTCTAATTTTTGTGAGTTGTTCATATATTGTAGATATTCATCTTCTGTCTGAGGAATAGCTGGAGAAATTTTTTGCCCATTCAATTGGTTTTCTTTTCACTGTTTTGGTTGTTTATTTTGCTGTGCAGAAGCTTTTTAATTTGTATGATCTTATTTGTTGATTCCCAGTATGTTTCCCTGTGCAGCCAGGCTTCTCATCTGAAAGACCTTGCTTATGCTAATGACTTTAAGTGTTTGTGAACCAAATTATTCATGAACCAAGGTGCCACTATATTAAAGAGCCATCTTTGTTTTAGTCTGTTTTTAGTCCCTTGGTCAAAGACCAAATAGTTCAACATGCTTGGAGCTGTTTCTGCATGCTGTTATGTTCCACTGAACCGGATGTCTGTTTTGTGCCAATACCATGCTCTTTATATCAAGATTGTTTTGTAATATAACTTAAAGTTCAGGAATATGATGCCTCCCATTGTGCTTTTGTTATCCAGGATTGCTTTTGCTATTTTGTGTCTCTTCTGGTTCCATATGAAGTTAAGGATTGTTTTCTCCAGTTCTGTGAAGAATGCTGCTTGTATTTTGATTGGGATGCCATTAAATCTGTATACCAATTTTTGGACTATGACTATTTTAATTATGTTTGTCCTACCTATCTAGAAACAGGATATCTTTTCATTTATTGATGTCTTTTTCCATTTCCTTTTTCAGAGTACTGTAGTTTTCATTGTAGGTGTCTTTCACTTCCTTAGGTTAATTCCTAAGTATTTAATTTTTCCTGGTGCTATTATGAATATTTTTCCTAATTTCTTGATCAGTGGATTCATCATTAGTGTACAGGGATATTATTGATTTCTATGCATTGATTTTATATCCTACTGTGTTAGTGAATTTGGATATTGATTCTCAGAATTATTTGGTGTATTTTGGGGGGTCTTATATGTAGAGGATTCTGTCATCTGCAAATATTGATAATTTGACTTTTTCCTTTTTTATACATATTCCTTTTATTTATTTTTCTTTCCTAATTTCTCTTGCTAATGTTTCAAATATTGTGTTGAGCTGGACTGATGGTAGTAGACATCCTTGCCTCCTTGTCTTGTTCTTGATTTTAGAGGGAAAGTTTTCAGATTTTTCTCTACTTAATATGATGTTGGTAATAGGTTTATCCTATTTTATCAGATAGCTATTTTATTTAGCATTTTTATCATGAAAGGATTTTGGACTTTGTCAGAGGCTTTTGCTGTATTTATTAATATGATTATGTGATGTTTATCCTTGCCTCTTTTTAGGTGATGCATTACATTTGTTGATTTGCATATGTTGAGGCATCCTTGCATCTCTAGGATGAAGCCTACTTGGTTTCGTTGCATGATCATTTTGATGATTTATTGCATCCTGTTTGCCAGTATATTGTTGATATATACTCATTAAAGAGATCATTCTATAGTTCTCTTTTTTACTTATCCTTGTCTAGTTTTGGAATCAGTGTAATGCTAGTTCCAGAAATGACTTTGGGATTACTCCTTCCATTTTAACTTTGTTGAAGAACTTAGGGAGTATTGGTGTTAGACATTTCTGAAGTTTTTATAGAATCCATCAGTGAATCATCTGGAACTAAGCTTTTCTTAGTGGGTAGGTTTTTTTATTACTGCTTAAATTTCATTGCCTGTTATTGGGTTATTCATGGTTTTTAAATCTCCTTGGATCAGTTTTGGTAATTCATATGTATCTAGGAATCTATCCATTTTTTCTGAAGTCTCTAATTTGCTGATATACAGGTTTGCAAAATGGTTGTTAATATTTTTTTTATTTTGGTAGTGTCTGTTGTTATTTTACCTTTTTCATTTCATATTGAATAGATTTGGCTCTATTCTTTTCTTTTTTGTTTATATTGGCTATGGGTTTGTCTATTATACTTATTCTTTCAAAGAACCAACTCTTCAATTCATTGATTCCTTGATTGTTCTGTTGCTCTCAATTTCATTGTTTTCTGCTTTGATTTTATAATTTTTTCTTGTACTAGATTTCTATTTAGATTGTTCTTGTTTTTCTAGAACCTTGAAGAGCATTGTTAAATGAATTATTTGGCCATGCTCCGTTTTTGTGATGTGGGCATGTACAGATATAAATTTCCCTCTTAGGACTGCTTTCATTGCGTCCCATAGTTTAGTATGTTGTACTGGCATTATCATTTAGTTCTAGAAACATGTAGCTTTTAATAGGTATAAAAATTCCCTCTACTTGAGAGACTTATATTACTTAATCTTCATATTGGTTGACAGTTTATGCTTTCTATTCTTGCCACATTTCACTCCTGATTCCCATTGATGAGGAGGGAGTGAGTATAGGGGTCAACTACATTCCCAGAAAGAGAACATGTAATTATGAATTGATGAGTACTCATGGTTACTTTGAGGCTTTCATTTACCATTGTTCCCTTCAAACAATATCAGAAATGCCAGTAAAATCAATATACTACAAAAAAGTTCATAGACAAGAGAATGTAAAGTTAACAAAGGCCACACTTGGAAATATTCAGTTTTGACCAGCAAATATTTATTTAAACTTTTCACATTGAAACATCCATTTTCATATTAAGACAGCTTAGATAAAGGGGGAAATACATAGGACTATCCAACAAATATTAATTAAGCACCTTCTGTATGCCTGGTGCTCTGCTAGATTACCAGGATATCATGATGAACTAAGATAGGCAAGATCTCAGTCCTCTTGGAACTTAAAAATGACAACACAAGGTAATAATAATAAGAATCAAAATGTGTACAAAGTGCTGTGAGTCTTTAGTAAAGGAGATTTCTGGGGGTGAAGCAAATATGTCATATATGAAGGTCATTTTCTTGGTATTGTGAAGAATGGGTGGAAAAAATAAAACTGTAGAGATTGAGCTAATTGTACTTATAGCTACTAAACAATGAGGTTCTGATATTATAAGACAGTGATAATGAAGGAAGTAGGCATGGGAAAATGTAAAAATTTTAAGGATGTTGATTTCAACATTTGAAATTATTTGTACACTGAATGAGATTCCAGGCAGACCAAAATCAACATAGAAATACAGTTTTCTGGCTTTGGCAACTAGATGAACTAAACTGTCCTTACACAAGATAGAAAGAACTGGGAGAAGGTTATGAAGATTGAAAGAGAACATAAATTCTAGATATATTCATACTAAGTATCAATCACCATTCTATTGAAAATATACTTTATCTTCCTCCAAACTTACCATCTTTCATATCTATGTATTTGTTTTCTAGCATTTAACATATTTAGTAATTATCTTAGTCCATCAAATCTAAGATACTTTAGCTTGAAGTGCATACAAATATTTTAAGTATTGATAAAAGAAAACCAAATGCTTCCTGTGACACTGATGAGACACATTTCAATCACACAGATGATGTGAAAATGAGAAAAAAAATGTGCATCTCAGGAGTTTAAGATCAGCCTTGGCAACATAGTGAAACCTCATCTCAAAAATTTTTAAATCAAGGAAATGAATGGAAAAATGTAAATTTTGACAGTGTGTAGGCATTGTTTCTTTTGCTTATCATTATATTAATAATCGGAGTCTATCATAGCTTAGCACAATAGTATCTGCCTTAAAAATGTTCATTTTAAAGAACAGAGAGGGAGTGAGTAGGACAGGAGAATAATTGCAGGTGTTACTTTTTTCTTTTATTATTTTGCCTATATTTTCATATATTCTTTCTGCTTATATTTTATTATATTTTTTTGCATTGCAATAATACAATAAATTTGGGAACCATCTTTGTTTTATTTGACTTGTCATTTATTAGAGAAAAAAGAACCTGGCCCTCCTAGAGAAATTTTGAACCTAGAGGTTAAATTATCACCAGGCAACAGGAATCTACCATGTTATTCCATCGTGATGTTTTCTCACATACAAAACACATTCATTTTATCTCTGATCTTATAAAGCTTATGGTCAATTGAGTCAATGGAATTATTGATATCACCAAATTATTTTAGTGGAGAAATATAACACACTATGGGGAATGCATAAAAGGAAAAAAAAAACATAGTTCAGAGCAAATCAAAGATGACTCCCTGAAGGAAGAAAGTGTTAGTGTTTTATCTGCTGAATAATGAACAACAGCAAATTAAGTATGAAGATAGCAAATAAGTGTGGGCCAGTCTATTCCTGCTGCTATAACAAAATACTTTATAAGGTGCAATGAAGAAGAGAAATTAATTTCTTAGAGTTCTGGAAGCTGGGAAGTCTGAGAAAATACCACCAATAGATTCAGTGTTTAGTAATGGCTGCTCTCTGCTTCCAAGACAGTGTCTTGTTATTGTGTCCTTCCATAGCAAAAAGTACTTGTGTGTTCCTCTAAACCTTTTTCATAAAAGCAACAATACATTCATGAGGACTGTGTTAGCTTTCTATTACTATAACCAATAACGGAGAGAGACAACTTATGAAGAGATGAGGTTTATTTTGGCCTATAATTATAGATGTTTCAGTACATGGTCAGTTGGTCCCTATGCTTCAGACTTGTGCCAGCACATCATGGTGGAATGTGACACAGCAAAACTGTTCAATTCATGGCCAGGAAGTAAAAACAGAGAAAAAGTGTTCCATAATCCCCACTCAGCTCAAGCGCCTAATGGCCCAAAGACTTCCCACTAGGACTCACCTTTTAAAGTTTCCACCTCTTCCCAAGAGTACTAAAACCAAGTACTAAAACCAAATTTGGTGCTAAAAGCCAAGGCTTTATCACATGCAATTTTGGGGGATATTTAATATACAAAGTAAAGCAAGAGCAGAAACTCCAAAACTTAATCACTTCCCAAAAGGTCCCTTCTCCCAACATTATAAAAATTGGATTTAAACTTCAACATATGAATTTTGGAAGTGACACAGGCATTCAAATCATAATATTCCAACCTTGATCCTCCAGAATTCATGTCTTTGTGTTGTAATCTCCATTTTGCTACGTTATGATTCTTGTTAATTTAAGTAAATTAGTATTTTAATTATGATTAATGTCACTGCACTTTATCAGCACTTACTGCATTTTGAGCTTTCTCTTTTAACCTGAGCTATAACTGAGCCAAGTTGCTGGCTGATACTCACTTTGACAACTGGATGACTGATAGCCACATTGACAACCATGCAATATGCAAACAAGAAAGTTAGTGTCCAGCCCTTTTCCCTCCACATTTGACAGCTGCAGCCTGAGATAATATTCCTTCTAGGACTATAAATATCAATGCCTTTAGACTGCCATTTGAGACACATCTTGCTGTGACTTCACTGTTTTCTGATTATTCACTCTAAATTGCCATCAACTACTAGAGGTTCTGCCTGAGTGAATAAGTCTTTTACTTCATTGCTGATAACTTGATGGCAGTTTAGACTGCTTGAGTGTCATCTTGATAGGACTGGTCTCCAGGAACCTTTCTTCCATGGACACACACTGTTAGGTTCATTACTAACACTCTTTGTTCAAGTGAATTTTCATTTTTTATTTTGTCTATAGTTTCATATATTCTTTCTGCTTATATTCTGTTTTTTATATTCTTATACATTGCAATCAGACAATAAATTTGGGAACTATCTTCATTTTGTTTAACTTGTCATTTGTTTAGACAACAAAGAACCTGGCTCTCTTAGAGAAATTACAAACCTTGAGGTTAAATTATCATCAGGTATCAGGGAACTACCATGTTATTCCATCATGATACCTTCTCCCATACAAAATACATTCATTTAATCTCAGTAGTCTGAATAGTCTTAACTAATTCCAGCACCAACAAAGTTTAAGTCCAAAGTTTCACCTAAAGTCTAAATCAGATATGAGTGAAACCTCAAGGTATGATTCTTCCTGAGGTAAATTCCTTCTCCAGCTGTGAGCTTGCAAAGTCAAACAAGTTACATCATGGGACAAGTAAAGTATAGACATTCTCATTCTAAAAGAGAGAAAGAATCAAGGAGTAACAAGTCCCATATAAGTCTACAGCCCCAAAATGCAAACAATCATACATCTTGATGCTTGACAATAATCTTTGACTCCATGTCCTGCCTACCAGGCACTGGGGCAAGGATTGGGCCTCTGGGGATCCTAGTAGACCTGCCCCATGCCTTTGCTGGGCTCTGCCCATGAAACAGTTTTAACATGTTGGAATCAAATGCCCAAGCTCTCTATGGCTGGAGTTACACACTGGTTTCTCTATTCATTTGGAGCTTCAAGGGTAGCTCTACTAAACATTAAACTTGTAGGTGCTATCTGTGATGACCCTGATCTCATCGGTCACACAAGCCATTGCTCCAACAAGGTTTCTCTCCAGTGGCTCTGACCCCACAGCTCTTCTAGACTTTGTCCTGGTGGAGTCTCTTTTCAGTAGCCCTACCCATGTGGCAGTTCTATGCCTAAGCTACAAAGCTTCCTGAATTACCCTTTGAAATCCAAGTGGAAGTAGCCATGCGTCAACAGCTTGTACTCTGCATCTTGAAGTTAGCTGACTAGGTTTAATGCTTGTGACCTTTGGAGCAATAACTTGAGCTATACCTTGGCCCTCCTGAGACAGAGTTGAAAAGAACATGCACTAGCTAGAATTTACAAAGCAAAAACCTGAAGAGAACTTGAACAATATCTTCTGAGGTTTGGGCCCTCCTTTGAAACTGCCCTGCCTTTAAAATTCTAGAACTATGGGTGTGTGGCAGAAGTGGCAGCCATATAGATCTCAGAAATGTCTTCAAGGTTATTCTTCTATTGTCTTGATGAATAGCATTTAACATCCTTCCGTCCATAATCTCCTTACCAAATGTTCTCTTGGCCATGCCTTTGGTGTTCTGTCCCAAACACACTTTTTTATTCTTATTCTTCACAGTACTAGGCTGAGAATTTTCCAAATCTGTACATTCTGCTTCCTTTCTGATTATAAATTTCATCTTTAATTCATTTCTATCTACTTGCATTTCATACTAAAAGCAGTCAAGAGAAGTCATGCAGCTCCCTGAGTACTTTGCTTAGAGATTTCTTCTGCCCAATATCCTAGCTCATCACTCTCAATTTCTATTTTCCACAAAGTTTTAATACATAGATGAAAAAATTTAGCCAAGTTGTTTGCTAATTTGCAACAAAAATGGCCTTCCTTCCAGTTACAATAACTTGTTCCTCATTTTCATCATCACAATTTCCCTTCACTGCCCATATTTTTACCAGTATTCCAATCAAGGCCACTTAAGTGCTCTCTAAAATGATTAAAACTATAGCTCACCTTTTCTTCTTATCCTTTACCAGAGTATCCCTTTACGATCTCACCCATGGACTGTACCTATGATCTAGTTCAAAAAGCAGTTCTATATATTTAGGTATTATCGTAATACCTACTTCTCAGTAGCGATTTCAGTCTTAGTCCATTCTAAATACTATAACAAAATACCTTAGGTTAGGTAATTTATAAATAATAGAAATCTATTTCTCAAAATTCAAGAGGCTGGAAAGTGCAAGATTAAGACTCTGGGAAACTCAGTGTTTGGTAAGGGCTATCCAAAAATTTGTGCAACCAACAGTACTACTTAATCCCACAACATTTATATAACCATAGAAATAAATTCTATACTCATTAACAGTCACTTCATACTTCCCCTCCTTCCAACTCCTGGAAGCCATTAGTTCTACTTTCTTCCCCTATGATTTTGCCTATTCTGGGTAGTTCACAGAATTATAATTGTAATTACCTGTGTATACTACATAGACACTTTGTCTAGCTTTTATCACAAAATATAATGTTTTAAAGATTCATTATATCATGTATCAGTATTACATCCCTTTTTATGAATAATATTCCATTGTATGTATCTACCACATTTGTTTATCTACTCATCAACTGATAGACATTTGAGTTGTTCCCACTTTTGGGGTATTGTGAGTAATACTGATAGAAACATTTGTATAAAGGCTATGAGTAAGCCTAAATTTTCAATCTCTTGAGTATATTTATACCTAGGAATATAATCTCTATGTCATATGGCAATTCTAAGTAAATAAATCACAAGATTTCATACCTTCATTTAGATCTTGGAATGATTTTATACAACAAAGCTAGGATAATATTTTTAGCAAAGACATGGTATCATTTGAATTATATATTTAACCATTATGTATTATGGAAAATGGATTGAAAGAAGGCAAAAATGAGTGAAGAATAATTCATTAAGACTCATGAAACAGATGTTGGTTAGTACTAGAAAAAATTGTAGCAGGGAATTGGGAAGACATAAATGGATTTGATATAATTGATAGCACAATTATTTTGATATCATCATTGATTACATATAATAAAGAGAAGAGAGGTATTGAAGATGGTTCCCAGATTTGTAGTTGCTGATAACCTCTGTGAGATCAATTTTAATAGATTGGTGAGAGAGAACACCAGATTACAATACATTCATTTAAGAAATACATGTTGAGCACCTTTTGGATGCTAGACACAGAGAATATACAGCAATTAACAGAATAACGATGATCTTTGTTCTCATAGAATTTACAGTTTTAGCAGAAGAAGAGAAAGATAGTAAAAACAAATTAAATAAATTAATAAATACGCTATATAGTATGTAGGAGGGTGGTAAGTACTGTGAATAAAAAAATGAATTAGAATAATGAAGCTAACTTCTAAGGGAACTAAAATAACAAATACTTAAATAGAGCTACTTAATGTTACACACTGTTCTGTGCTTTGTAGTATTTACAGTATTTACTCATTTAATCCTACAACACCTATGAAATAGGTACAAATATTATCCTTATTTTACAATTAAGAAAAGTGAGGCACAGACTCATTAAATAATTTGCTCAAGATTAGAGTGTATAATTGGAATGACTAAAATTCAAAATACGACATCTGGCTTTAAATTTTGAACTTATAATAACTACACTATACTGAAACAGAGATATTGTACAGTTTATCTGAAAATGCAGCTCCAACCAAGAGATGATTTTATTTTTAACCAAGGCTTCTTAAGCATGTTTAAGGATAAGAAAAAGGGAAAAATGAAGACTAAAATCATTTACCAAGGGAATGATTTATAGAACAAGATCTAAGAAAGTTAAAGTCACAGAGAAAACCATGTTTGAGCTATTTCCTAAGGGTAAAATTTTTCTAGAGGAGATTTACTTATTTCTAATATTTGAATAAGTAGAACTAAAGAGAGCATCATTCTGGCATCTTCAGAATCTTTTCAGTCAACTTCTCTAGATTATTCTGCCTAAATTCTCTGAATTCTCAAAAACCATATATATATATTTATATATATTATGTAAGTATATATGATAGAAAATTTAAATATAAAAACAGATTTGAAGCTGACACTCAAACAGAACAGGCAAAAACAAGTTACAATGAGGTGACACAGACAAAATGATTTATTTTGGAACTAGCTTTGAACCTGTTTGACAGGTGTGGTGATTATTCAACAATCATCTTTCCTCTACTTCAATCCCTATTGCCTATCTCTTAACCAACATTAGCATTGAGCCTAATATTACCAAAATGACTCCTAACTTCCCAAACTCAATATAATGGCTTTATTTGTTTGAATATGTTGTCCTCCCATCTTTATTAACTGGTCTCAACATGTAGAAGGAGTGAGGGTGAATAAGTATGATCAGGAGAGAGAACAGCAACAACAAGAACTCCAGAAAAAGGAAAGATTATATAAAAAAATAATGAACTATATAAAAAATCAAGACCTGACTGCTGTAATGGTTTACTAGATACCAACTCACAAACAGGCATCTGTGCTACCAGGCTAGAGAAAATTGCTGAGGCATGAATGTGACCTTTTTGATCTCTAAAAGCTCAACCCACCATCTGCCTTTTCGATGCTTGAACAATTTCCGGGAAGGGCCATGAGAGAGCAAATCTCTTGATTTAAAAGAAAGAGGGGGAAGAAAAGGATGACAACATGAGCACACATTCTATAAAAATTCTGTGGATATTAGTGCTTCCTATTTTTACTCTTGTACTGACATGAGTCAGCCTCCCTCCACCAGAGGAACATGCTGCAAAGCTGTCTGCCTATTTAAATTAATCACACCAAGATTTGAAAATGTGAATTGATATTATACTGGGATAGGATAGGGAAAGGGGTGTTTAAGGACTGTATATGCTAATTCCAGTCCTCATATACATCCCTTCTCCAGCATTAACTGCAGGTAATCGAATGTACACATCTGTATATCTGTAAGTACACTAGTTAATCCCAGTCTTTACAAGGTGTTACGGCTTGTGTCTAGATGTCCCCCTAAAGCCTCATGCAGTCATAGTAGTGGGGGGGGGGCTTGTCTGAGGTGGCTGGATCTAGAGCGTGTGGTGCTGGGATCAAAGGTGTGTGATTACTAAATCAGTCCACTGATTGGTTTGGCATAGTTCTGGCTAGGATTACGGGTGAGTGCTACACTCAGCCTAGGGTGGGTAGCCTGCATAAAATGGACAGAAAGAGGGATAATGTGCTCTGGCCTTCCAGTTTGCTGTGGACTATTTCTCCTCTGCCATGCCACCCTGCCTTCAAGCCAGCTGATTATGGACTGAAACCTCTACAGACTGTGAGCCAAATAAATCTTTCCTTCTTTAACACTGGGTGTTGGGTATTTTGTTGCAGCAATGAGAAAAGTAACTAAAACCTAAGGGAAACTGGAGCAGTCAACAGTATGATCTGCACTAGGCAGGTTTGCTTTACCCAGAGATAATTCATTTCAAAGGAAGAGATGTGACTCAGAAAAGAGTATATATCCTATATATTATAGTAAAAGAATTAATCACTGTTGCAGAAATGAACTGCTTGCCACATAGAAATATAACTTAAATATACCTGGTACTGAATAACTAAAAGCTGAAAAGATCCATACCTTGAGAAGTAGTTTTATTCTCTAATAAAGATATTAAGGATCATCAAATGTAAAAATACTACTGTACATTTTTATAAATCAATCTTTTCTACTCACCTTTGAAATTTGGAACAAAACATACATTCTAACCTATTTTCTAGTTATATAAAGGAGGAATATTTACTATTTCAAAACAATAAACACTTATATGTTTACAATATAATGACAATATAAATATTTATTGTTTTGAACCACACATTTGATAAAATTTCCCAATTGTGACAAGAAAGAAGAAAATGTCTATGTATAGTATATCTCCTAGTTACAAAGCTGCTAGACTAAAGGGATTTAGCCTCATTGGCCTATAAAGTTGAATTCATAAGCAAAGATTGAACCGAAAATCCTCAATGGGGTTTGAACTTAAAGAGGAGTTACTTCCTGTTCCAAACCAGGAAATCTGAGCAAACAAAAACTTCTTCAAAGCACTGAGGCTCAAGTCAATTATGCTGAAAAAGCTAAATAAAGGATTGACCTGTGATGTAGGAGATAATCCTGACTGTGTCTTCCTGTCTGAGGAAGTAGTTCTTAAAACAAGCCTTGAGTATTAGCAGGAATAGTTTTATTGAAAACCCAGTAAAACTGGAAAAAGGAATATTTTGAAAAGTTCATGGGAATCCTTCTTTGTGAACCATTCATCTCGATGCAAAATGCTCTCATACAAAATACTTACACATACACCACAAAATAAAGAAAAACAATCTATCAGGTATAAAATATAGGTAAATTTAATAAGATAAAATTCCTTGCCATTATATTGTATTTTCCATGTTTCTTCCCTGAGCACAGACCAGTTCATTATTAGCAAATTGCTCTCAATATTCATTCAAGAACATATGTAACTGAATCTAGAAACATTTTAATTTTATTTAAGTGGCAGAAGTAAAATTTCATAAAGAAGAAAAATGGTTGTGACAAGTTAAATAAAGCACACAGTCTCAACATTAGATTATCAAATTGCTTATTTTTGAAATGCTATTCTATGGAGTTCTTTTCACATGCAACCACTACACACATATTATTTCAGTAAAAAGCAAGTTTTAGCTGTTATGGAAATGTAAAAAATAAATCATTGCATAGTGAGCAAGATTTCAAGCACTGTCATCCTAAAATATAAAAATCTGTAGTAAATCTAAACTTGATTTCTCCCAAAGCTAGTGCCATTATTTTGTTTTTTACTATTATATGCCAAAACTCAATGATGGAATTCTTCTACTTCTTTAAAAATGAGACAGAGGCAGGGTCAAAGTTTTTGTCATCACAGGCACAAATATGAGACATTTGCTCAGCACACATAGCTAGAATGCCATTATCTTTCAATTCATTTTGCACATCTTTCCAAGAGTAAAAGCCATAGAAATGCTCTCAGCTAACTGCCCACCTACAATTTAAAAATAAAGGAACAAAATGTCTTAGGACTAAGGATGGAGAGGCTATCAAGGAAGAGAATAATATATCTTTTATTCTTAGACAATGGACCATGAATATGCTCAATCAATAGTGCCCAATAAGCAGTCAGATATTTGGGCTGCAATATCTGCTTTTTGCTTTCTCATATCAGATTAATAATACTCTTCTACAAAGATAAAAGGAATTATACTGAAGCAATGATGACAACAAATACAGTTGAGAAATATATTGGGGAGAAAACAAAAGGAAGATTATGATAATCTTTCTTTTTTGACTCAAAACTCTCATCCATTTTCTCTAGGCTTGCATTCATAATAACTTGTATTTCATATTGAAGAATATGTTTCCCCAAGAGTTTCATATAGGTATAATTTTGTTACTCAAATCATAAAATGTAAAGGAAAGAAAAGGAAAAAACTGGAAATCAAGAATTCATAAATTTCTTACCAGATCATAAACAAATCACTTTTGGCATCCCAATTTCTTACTTGCAAACATTGAAAAATAATGACAGCATCACTAGGTAAAAGCAAATACTTATTCATTAATTTTATAAACCTTCCTTTTAACATACTGGGCTTATTTAAAGATGGAAAATATCTACAGCTGTGTGTGAAGTCTTTATTTTGTTTATAACAAATAGGAACATATGCATTTGATTTTAAAGGGTCTTTCTTAGTAAAATGTTTTCTGCAGAATCAAAATCAAAGTTAAAATAACTCTTAAGAGGCATGTGGAAAGGTGAGGCTTGGGGGAACAATTGGTTAAAGTTTGAGAACAAATAAACTGAAGCCTCAAATTTATGTCTATAGAACCTCCAAAATTAAAAAGGAATAAAGAAAGGAAAGAATATCAAACAAAAGAAACCAACCAAACCTGTTTTGTCACATCTGCACAAGGTTTTGAAAAAAGAGCATCAGTGTTTTCCACTTTTTATATTTTTTGATATCATGGGAAACCTCCATTACAAAAATGTAGTATTTTGTAGTCATGGGAACCATTTAACATTTGTGTGGGAATTTGTGGATATCAATAAAATAAAATTGAAAGGAAGTGGATAAGAGAGAAATAATAGCAACACTGAAATGTTTGCCAGAACTACCTATTGTCTCTTTCAAATTGAAACTAGGAAAATTGATTGGAGAAAGAACCTGGATACTTGTCCCCCTCTTGAGCAATGTTAGGAAAACCCAGGAGCACCTATCGTGAATCACGACACTCAAACAGTAGCTGTGAACTTGAACGTATTTAATGAGCTACAAGTCTTCGTACTCTGATCAAAACATATTCACAACAAAGCATTAATAATTATCTTTTCTAGAAAAAAATGAAGCCCAAAAATTTTTTTAAAATCTGATTCTTTTCTTATTTTTTCAAGAGTTGTCCATTAGAAATCCCATTAGATCAAAGTTTCTGGGAACAGTAATGCAAGATGACCACTGAGTAGGCTTCTCCAATAGTCATCTCCCCACAGACACACCGTGATGAACAGCTATACAAACACCAGACTACCTTCACAAGAGTTAAGGAAGTCAGATGAGAGACTGTAGCACCTGTTTTTATTATAATACAAGAAAAGACTCATTAAAGAAGGCAGGAAGGAAAGAGCTACCCATGTCACTCTTCCCCCAATTCAAATAAGCTAAACTTGGAATGAGGTAAAGAAATGACTCCTGCTTTGGAGCGAGAGAATTAAGTCCAAAACTTAGTTGAGAAATCCAGGTCAAGGTCTACCACAGTGATTCATAGTACAAGAAACCACAGGCCATGTACATAGACCAGAGCTTTCAGATGGATCTTTAAGGCCTGCTCCAACATCAGGTTGAGACCTATGCACTAATGGGATAGACGCAAGTTTCAGCCTGCGTCACTGCTAGATATGGGGTGGGCTTGAGGCACACACCACCCTCCCAGAAACTGTGCAGGTCACTGGGGCTTTGAAACTCAGGTGTGACACAACTTAGCATCAAACACGGTGCACAAAAGACTATCTCTATAACCCGTCACCTAACCTTGAGCAGCACAGCTATCACCAGGCAAGTGTGCACAAATAGACTTCTAAAACCACCTTGACTCCAGACAGATGCTGGCCCCACGGTAGAACTGACTCATGTTTTGGCCTCCATTGCCACCACCTGTGGTGGAGAACTATGTGTTCCCCTGAGACTGAAAAGAGTCTTGCTGCTATGAGATTCGCATGTGACCCAGCTTATTGTCAGCCTGGGTGGTCAAGAGACTGAATTCACCAACATTAGCCCAACCTCAATTAGTATAGTGTGACCCTGTTCACCAGGGGTAGGAAAGAGAAGTAAGCTCATGAGCTTGCTGGGTAGAATTAGCGCTAGTCTAGTGAAATACTAGGCAAATGATAATGGCCCATATCTTCAATCCTGCCTATGAATGGAGACTCTAGAACAATCCCAATGCCAAGGGAAGAAACATGGACCCAGGCTAACAGACATATTTTCCAGACAACATCACTTGTGTCTAATTGCAGTAGTCTTGGTCCACAAGTCCACCTCAGCAATAGTCAGCCCATAGAAGTGTGAGCCTTGGTCCTTCACCAAAGTGATGTTGGTCATGGCAGGCTTTAGGCTCAGGGTTTGACAGAGTTTGGTGGCATTAGTGGCCATAGACACAGCATAGGAACCTGGAGCCAGTGCATCCACAGCATTTTTCCCCAGAGTCTGGCAGAATCTCAAGGCCTGAGCAAAGTTTGGTGACTGTGGGTGAGATGTCTGTTCCCAATCCATCCTTGGGAAGATGCTTGCAGGGACAGACTGCTCTTACTACATACAATACGCCAAACATGCCTTTGAGGAAACCTAGACTGGAATCACCCTCTAGTCCTAAAACACAGACTCCCAGAATACCTGCTTCGGGTCACCATCCAGTGTTGAAATAGTGTTAAGTGACTACAGGCTGAGAGAAAAGAAGTCTGCTTAGAATTTCTGTAAAGTCAGGCACAAACAAAACCAGATTAGAAAGACTTGAATCAATATCTGAAACTTCAATTTTAAGACAACCTCATATGCCAACAAGCATCAAAAGCTTTCAAGAAACAATAACCTCACCTAATAAGGTGCCACAAACTGAAAAAATAGTAATCAGTAGGGAAAAAAATTCAAAAGATTAAAAGGACCTATTTTAAGGGAATTTGATGAGCTTTAAAAAACAGAAATGTTCAATATTCTAAGACAGCAAACTTAATAAAGATATAGAAGAAACCATTTTTAAAATTCTTGAGTTGAAAAATGTATTCAATGAAATTAAAAAATGTGATAAAAGATATCAATAGCAGAATAGATCACACAGAAGAGAATATTAGTAAGTTTAAGACAAAATATTTGAAAATACACAATCAGAGGGAAAAAAGTGAAAAGAAACATGGTGGCATCCCTCAGCCAGCCAGAGCCATCCGGGGTTCCACAGCCATCCACGTGTGCAATGCTGGGGATTAAATCCAGGACTTTAAACATGTTGACTGGTGCTTTCCAGTCATCATGACAAAGTTGGTTTCACCCTAAGGATGCAAGTATGACTTAACATACATAAATCAATAAATGTAATACAACACATAAACAGAAGAAAGTAAAATACACACACACACACACACACACAACTGACAAAAATTTTTTCCCATTCTGTGAGTTCTCTCTTCACTCTGTTGATGATTTCTTTTGCTGTGCAAAAGATTTTTGATAAGATGAGATGACAGTTGTTGATTGTTTGAAGTATTTCCATGTGGTCAGAGTTTTGCTTATAAAGTCTTTGCCTACACCTATGTTTTCAAGAGTTCTGTCTATTCTACCTTCCAGAAGATTTAGTGTTTCTGTTTTAATATTTAGATCTTTGATCTATTTTGATTTTAGTTCAGTGTATGGTAAGACTGGGTCCTGGGTCTAGTTTTTTTTTAATTAACTTTATTGGTACATTTTAGGAATACAATGCAATTACATTCATCATTGGGATCTTGCAGCTTTACATTATGTAGCTTGGTTCTTATTTTTGCCCCATTTCCCTGCCCGCCCTTCATCCCCTCCACCCTTCCCTATTTACAAAGACTTTGCTTCCATTTTTTCCTTTTCTCATATTTTTTCTTTTTCCTTCTTTTCTTTCCCCTACCCCTCCCACTTCCCCTACTCCTTTAGACCTTTTATTTCTATTTCAATTATCAATTATACATTTCAATTCTTATTTACACTTTAAGTTTTTCACATCAGAGAAACTATTCGGTATTTACACGTTTGTCCTATTTATTTCACTTAAGCATATGGCCTCAATGTGCATCCACTTAGCTATAAAGGTCTCTAGTTTCTCAGGGATTTTTTTGCTTAAATTCTTTTATTGGTACATTTTAGGTATACAATACGCTTACATTTATCATTGGGTGCTTGTACCTGTACATGATGTATCTTGGTTCTTATTTTTCCCCATTACCTGTGCGCCCTCCACCCCTCCACCCTGTCCTTATTTACATACTTCATTTCCTTTTTTTGTATTTTCTCATAATTTTTCCTTTCCATTATTTCCTTTCCCCATCTTCTCCCACCACCCCTACCTCTTTGGACCTTTTCCTATTCAGTTTCTCACACTAGTAGTTTCTCATTCTTTATGGCTGAGTAGTACTCCATTTTATTAAAAAAACACATCTTCTCTATCCAGTTTCCAGCTGATGGGCACTTGGGCTGTTTCCAAGCTTTAGCTATTACAAACTGTGCCGCAATAAACATGGGTGTGCATACATCGCTGTGGTATGATGTTTTTAATTCTTTTGGGAAGATGCTCCGAAGAGGAATAGCTGGGTCAAATGGGACCGCTAGTCCTAATTTTTTGAGGTATCTCCATACTGATTTCCACAGTGCTTACACCAGTCTGCACTCCCGCCAACAATGGAGAAGGGTTCTTTTCTCGCCACAACCCCACCAGCATTTGTTGTTGGTTGATTTCTTGATAGCAGCCATTCTTTCTGGGGTGAGGTGGAATCTCAGTGTTGTTTTCATCTGCATCTGTCAAATGACCAGTGATATTTAACATTTCTTCATATGTTTATTTGCTGCTTTTACATCTTTGTCTGAGAAATGTCTGTTCATTTCAGATGCCCATTTTTGGATTCGGTCTTTATATTTGGGGGGTATGTATTTTTGAGTTCTTTATATATTTTAGATAGTAGACCTTTGTCTGAAGAACCGCTGGTAATTTTTTTTTCCCCATATTGTAGGTTGTCTCTTAGCCCTGTTGGTCGTTTCTCTTGCAGTGCAAAACTTTTTAATAATCTTTTAAAATCTTATTTAATAGTAATCCCAGTTGTTGACTGTTTGCGCTATTTTCCATGCTACTGAGGATTTGTTCATAAATTCTTTTCCTATGCCAGTGTCTTCGAGAGTTCTACCCAACTTATCTTCCAGCAAGTTTAGTGTTTCTGTTTTACATTATTTAGGTCTTTAATCCACTTCGATTTTAGTTTACTGCATGGTGATAGATAAGGGTCTAGTTTTAAACTTTGGCACGTTGAAATCCAGTTTTTCCAACACCATTTATTAAAGAGGCTATCTTTCTGCCAGTAAAGATGTTTGGCCCCTTTCTTGAAGACAAGGTGGCTGTGTGTGTTTGGAGTTATTTCTGCAATTTCTAATCTGTTCCATCGATCCTATGGTCTTTTTTTTGGCCAATACGATGCTGTTTTTTTCTCACAGTAGCTTTGTAGTACAATTTTAACTCAGGAATTGTGATGCTCCCTCCCTTACCTTTGTTGCCCAGAATTATTTTTGCTATTCTAGGTCTCTTCTGGTTCCAAGTGAATTTCAAGATTGTTTTCTCTAATTCTGTGAGGTATGCTATTGATATTTTGATCGAGATTGCATTAAATCTGTACAATAATTTGGGAGTACGTCCATTTTCACTACATTGGTTCTTCCTACCAAAGAGCAAGGGATATCTTTCCATTATCTGATATCTCTTTAATTTCCTTTTTCACAGTACTGTAGTTCTCAATGTAACGGTCTTTTACTACCTTTGTCAGATTTTTCCTAAGGACTAATATCTAGAATATGTGAGGAACTCAATAATTTAAACACACCAGGTATGGTGGTGCACATCTGTAATCCCAGCACTTGCAAGGTTGAGGCAGGAGCATTGCCATGAGTTCCAGGCCAGCCTGAGTTACATAGTGAGTTCAAGGCCAGCTTGAACTACACAGTGAGACTCTGTCTCAAAAAAAACACAAAAATTCAGATTCCCCCTAAAATTTAAAGACCCAATCCAAAAATGGGCATCAGAAATTAATAGATACCTCCCAGATGAAAAAGTACAAATGGTAAATGAATATATATTAAAAAATATTCAAAATCACGGGTCATACAAGTGATGCAAATTAAAACAATGAAATTCTATCTCACTCAGGAAAGAATGTCTTTTTTGAAGACATCAACCAATAACAAACACTGGTGGGGCAGTGAGGAAAAAGGAATCTTTCTCCGCTGTTGATGGGAGTGTAGACTGGTCCAATCATTGTGGAAATCAGTGAGGAGATTCCTCAAAAAACTAAAACTAGAGGTTCCATTTGACCCAGCTATTCCCTTTCTTGGTATCTTCCTGAAAGAATTAAAAGTATTATACTGCAGTAATATATGCAAAAACATGTTTATAGCAGCACAGTTTGTAATAGCTAAAGCTTAGAAACATCCCAAATACTCATCAACCAATGAATGGACAAAGAAGATGTGTGATGTGTGTTTTTTCATATAAAGGAGTACTACTCAGCCATAAAGAATGATAAAACTGAGACATTTCTAGGTAAATCAATTTACCTTGAGACCATACTCTTAAGTAAAATAAATTGGACACACATGTGTAAATATTGCATTGTTTCTCTGATGTGAGAAACTGAAAGTGTACATAAGGACTAGTGTATATAATGGATATTATGAAATAGGAAGAAAATGTTCAAATGGGAAGGGGAAGTAGGGAGAGGAGAGGGAGAAAGGAAGGGAAAAGAAAAAAATAGAAAATAAAAAAATGGAAACAAAGCTTTTGTAAATAAGAAGGGGAAAAGGGGTTGAAGGGAAGGGAGGAAAATAGGAAAAGAGAAGAATCAAGGTGTATCATGTACAGGTACAAATTCCCTATGATGAATGTGATCATTAACTGTACCTAAAATAACCCAATAAAATTAATTAATTTTAAAAGCACATGAACACCTCAATACATGCAGGAAATCACTTCAACAAAATTCATCATCCCTTGAAGAAAATAGGTATTCAAAAATCATTTTTCAAAATAATAAAAGCTATATATAGCAAACTCACAGACAACTGAGCAGGAAAACCTGAATGTATTTCCTTGAAAATCAAGAGCAAGAGAAGGCTACCCATCCTTACCATTACTGCTCAATATAATATTTGAAATTTTACTAGAGCCATTGGGCAAGAAAAAGAAATAAGAGGGACACAAATAAGCAAAGAAATAGTCAAATGATCTCTACTTGCAGACATAAGAACCTGTACCTACAGTACTCTAAGAACTCCACAAGCAGACTTTAAATCTGATTAACAAATTCATCACAGTGGCAGGATATAAAATTAACAGACCAGATCAATAACTTTCCCATATATCAATAATGAACCCCCTGAAAAAAATCATGAAAGCAATCCCATTCACAACAGCTTTTAAAAATTGCATCTAAGAATAAACTTAACCAAGAAAGTAAAATGCTGCTACAATTAAAATTACAGAAGACTGGCACCTGCCTCACAAGCACAAGGTCCTGAGTTCAATCTCTGGTACAAAAAAAAATTACAGAAAACTAAAGAAATAAATTGAAGAAGAGAAAACTTAATGAAAAAAAGAAAAAGAAGAAAATGGAATGACCTCACTTGTTCATAGATTGGCAAAATTAATATTGTTGAAATGGCCATATTACCAAAAGGAATATACACATTCAGTGGAATTCCATCAAAATACTGACAGTGTTCTTCATAGAACTGGAAAAATTAATTCTAAAATAAATATAAAAGCAAAAAACCACCCAGAATAGCCAAAGCAATTCACAGCAATGTTAGAAGCGTCACAATACCAGATTTCAAAATATAAAAAATCCATAGAAAACAAAACAGGAAGGAAAGAAGGAAGGGAGGGAGGGAAGAAGGGAGGAAGGGAGGAAGGAAGGAAAGAAGGAAGGAAGGAAGGATCATGAAACTACTTACAAGAAATCATAGGGGAAATGTTTCAGCATATTGGATTGGATAGGTATTTTTAGATAAGACTTAAAAAGCACATGAAACAAATTCAAAAATAGATAATTTGGATTACATTGAAATAAAAATTTCTCTACAACAAACGAAACACTCAACAGAGTAAAGAGACAACCTACAGAATGGGAGAAATATTTGCAAATCACATATCTGAAAAGGGGTGAGATCCACAATATATAACAGTTTCACCAAGGCTCAATAACAGAACAAAATGAAGACAGAAACAACCACAAATAACTCATTAAAAACTGGATAATATGCCAAATAGTCATTTCTCAGAAGAAGATATGCAAATGGCCAGTAGGCTCTGATGAGATATCATCGCACCAGAGTAAGTGAGGCTACTATCAGAAGGACTAAAGATTACAGGCATAGGTAAGGCTGTGGAGAAAAAGGAACCCTAGCACACTTTTGGTAGGAATGTAAATTAGTACAGCAATTATGGGAAACAATATGGAGTTCCTCAAAACATTAAAAATAAGACTACCCTATGGCACAATAATCCCACTATTGGGTATATATTCAAAGGAGATGATATCAGTATGTTAAAGGCACTTTTGCAGTCCTATGTTCATTGATGCACTCTTCTCTGCACAATAGTCAAGAAATGGAAATAATTTAAGTGCCTATCAACCGACAAATAGATAAACAATATGTGGTATATATACACAATGGAATACTATTCAGACATTAAAAAGAATGAACTCTTCTCATTTACACAAAGGGAGTAGAACTGGGGATTATGATGTTATGTGAGATACACCAGGCACAGAAAGACAAGTAGCACTAGATCTCACTCATACATGGAATCTAAAATAGTTGACTGTGTAGAAGTTTGAAGGTAGACTGGTAAGAGGGAAGAGGGATTAAGAAAGATTGATCAATAAATAACATGTTATAGTTACACCAGATCAGGAAGTCCTATAGCTGTGTCAAGTGATACATGCTTATAATCCTAGATACTCAGAAGGCTGAGGTAGGAGGGTTATAAACTTAAGGCCTACCTAGGAAACACAGAAAAACTCCATCTCAAAAACAACTGTTCTAGTGTGCTATTGTACATTAGGGTTGCTATAGATAATGACAACGTACTCTACATTTCAAAAAATTAAAGGAAAGAATTTTGAAAGTTCTCACTGTAAATAAATTATAAATATTTGAGGTGATAGATATGTTTAGTCTGACTGATTTAAACATTACATTGTGTGTATGTGTGTATATATATATATATTCATGTTACCTCACTAAGATGTATAATTTTATGTTTTATACATCATTTAAAAATAAATTTAATTTTTAAAAATGTCAAAGTATCAAACTAGCATGAATAAGTAGTCTGTCAAAATAAAATAATTGTTACAAACCCTCTGATTAAGCAGGGATAATATATATTCTATCTATCTATCTATCTATCTTCTTTCCTTGTTCTTTAGCCTCAAAGATACAGAAAAAAAATAAAATGCTGTATATATTTTTTAAATAATGGAATGAGATGAGCATGGCACATGCCTAAGTTCCTAGGTACTCAGGAGGCTGAAGCAGGTGAATGCTGAGTTTGAGGCCAGCCTGGGCAACATAGCAAGACCCCAACCTCAAATAAAAAATAAAAAATGAATAATAAAAAATCAAAAGGCTAGTCATCCCTAATCCCCAGTGCAATCCAAGCAAGAAAATTAATTGAGACTTATCTGAATTCCATATCCTTCTTAAGCTTTGGATATCAGAACTGTCACTGAAAACAGAGAAACATTCAAAAACAGACTCTGACAATATCTTTTATTTTAAAAAAACATTGCTCATAATATGTCAAAATGAGAATACAGTGGACCCTCAAGTTTTGACCAGCCTGACATATGAACAACTTGAATTAATTAGGTTAATGGAAGCTTCATCTTCCTCTTGTTATCTAAAGCGTGTACCCAGGTAAACATCAAGATCTCAGCTGTATTGACTTAGTTACAGCCAACCCTCGGGAACCTATTGAGTTCGTAACTCAAAGGTCCACTGTATGTAATATTTTTTCCTAAAAATAAATCATTTTGGATTACCAAACGTCAGGAAAGTGCCTCAAATTATTTATTAGGAGTTCATCCAAGATACACATGCTAGTGTTATCCCCTTTTATCATCCAAGGCCTCTTTCTTCTCAACAACTAATCTGCTTGCCTGAGCTACAATTATTTAAAAAATCCCCATCTTTCCACCCACAAAAAAAAATTCTAGGAAAAGGTGGTATTTCTAGAAAGGACAATAGAATTTAAGAAATAAATATTCCATTTTTTAAGAAAGCACCAAATATCCAAAGCTGAACATTGTTGGGAGTCTCTTTCATATTCTCTAATGATCCCTGGTCACAATGTACTGAGAAAACAACAATAGCTCTTTGTGGTCTTCCATTTACCCATTCCCCTACAGCCACCCTGTTAAAATAAAGGGGCAAGGAATGTGACTAATTGGAGGTTCTACATGGTATCCTTGATGTCCTGTCTGAAGTGCGTGAACATCATACTGACAGCTTTCCTCTGATCTACCACTTCCAGCTTGAAATCATAATGTCAACTTTTTCCTGAAAAGTCTGTGTTGGAAGTTAGAAGTACTACTTGAGTAAATGTGTGTGTGTGTAAACACCATGCTTTCAAGCCCTTGCTATTTCATGTTTAAATTTCCTATAACAATAGTAACATCCTAATAAATGTCTCCATATTCATTCTCTCTCATCTCTAAAATCTGGAAACTGTTTGAAAGCCCATCAATAATAAAATGGATAAATTGTAGTTTATTCACATGTAGAATGCTAAACACTGAAGGATTAAATGATAAATACACATAAAATATAGATGATTTTCACAAACATAATATTCAGTAAAAAAGGAAGCATTTATGCTGAATGATTCCATTTCAATAAAGCACAAAAACAGGCAAAAAAAACCGTTATTTCATGTCAAAACAATTATTTCTGCTTTGAGTGCAGAAAGATGGTATTGTCATTGTAAGAGACATGAATAACCACCGAACCCTATCACATTCTTTCTTATTTCTGCCACTTCCCTGTGTTAGCCAAGCATTTATGTAGAAAATGAGGATATAGAAAGTAAAGGGAAAATGGGGGAATAGGAGTTTTAGTTGCATCTTTCTGTGTTCATCAATAAACTAAATCTAGAAAGACTTGATAGAATGTGCATATAAAAAGAAATACACACAATGGAATACTGCTATGCCATGAAGCAAGATAAACTTGAGTCACTTGTAGGAAAATGGATGCACTTTGACATCATGATGTTAAATGAAATATATCAGACATATAAGCTTAAGTATTGCATGGCTCCGCTTCTATGAGAAAACCAAATTAAAAATACAAAGCAAAATAAAAATAGTTAATAGAAAGTAGGGAGATAGATCTTTCACAAGTGGGAAGAAGATCAAGATGGAGGGAAGGAAGGGAATTGGGATGGAAAATGAGAATTAAAATGTATTACATGCATGCACTAACTCTATACAAGTAATGTAAATGTTATGCACTGCAGACATGTACTAATAAAAATAAAATGAAACAGTTTAATTACTTTGTGTGAAGTCCATTGCTCAAGTAAGGGTGAAATACATATGCAAGCATGAACTATAACATTTAAATTGTATAATTTTGAAGATTCTGTGTACAATGTAAATGCTTATACTTGTATTAAGATGAGCATTCCATAATATAAACATAAATGGCAAAATCTATAATAATTATTTAAAATTTTAGTCTTCATTTACTTAGAATGACAATAACTGGAAATAAAAACAGCACAGAAAGTAAGCAAGAGGGTGAGTTGGAAAGAAGAATAAATGAAAAGTCTTTATATTTTAGGGCTTTTTAATCACATGTATTTCTTGTATTTTGAATGAAAGGTCTCATGTTTCTAGGCCCTCAAATTAAGTAGGCTGTCTTCACCTGTAATGCAATCCCTGATGGTAAATAACAGAAATTGTGCTAGTTAGAAGTAAGCTCAGTAATTCTATTTCTATATCCAAAACACCTCTTTGCATATTCCTGATCGCTATAAAGAGTCCATTGTTCATGTTTGCATATTATACATTAGGAAGGGGACAGATTATTCTCTCATTTGATAAAACTCTCATACAGTTAAACACTTTGCTATAATGAGCAGATATGTCTGATAATAATTTCCTTCAAGGGGAAATACAGGAAATTGAAGGGATACATTGCTTTGAATTTCTCTAAGGAGATGGTAGTACGAATTATCATAGTAAAAATGCATTTATATTTCCCCATGTAATTGAAAAATTTCATTAATCCTTAGAGGGAGAAAAAGATAAATAAGCTAAGATGATTTCTGCAGTGTTAGTATTGAACCAAGGTCTTTGCACATGGTAGGGAAGCACTCTACCACTGAGCCACATCCACAACCTCTAAAATCATTTTTAAAAGAGACTAATAATACTGATGGATTAGTAGATACTAGATGCTGTCAGGCAGAGACTATTGGGCCTCTTGCTATATATCTACATATTTGCCTTTTGACCCACAGAAGAGAGTTTCAGTAGATAGCTATAAAAAAGAAACCCAACTTGAACTTCCTCCACATGCTGTTTTTGCTCATTAGACAAACCATAGATGGTTAGAAGTAGAAAACAACTGCACAATCACATAATTTACTCTTCTCATTTAACAGATGGAATAACTAAGGCCAGAAAAGTAAAGTGACTAAAAATAGAATCTTAGGAGTGGAGGGATTCTTAAAGGTCTTGTGCTTAACTCTCAATCACTTGCTTGAATTCTCTCTACAACAATCCTATTTGCTTAAAAAGTCTCAGTTAAGGGTGACATTTCTGTGTTCTTTTCTTTTTTCTTTCCTTTTCTTTTTTTTTCTTTTTGGTACTGGGTATCAAAATCAGGACCTTGGGCTTACAAGGTAGGTGGGGCACCAATGAGCTAAATCCCTGGCCTCTGTGTTTATATTTTTATCATGACTTTTAAACTATGATGGGTAGAAATATGGACTCAATTAGAATTTGCCTAATCAAATAAATTAAGCTTTCTGACTAAGTGGGGAAGATCTAAAGCTCTCTACAAAACTTGAATCAGAAAAGCTATCCCCATTCCAACCTTCCTTCTTCTGAACCTCACTAAAATCATTTGTATTCCAAAGACCACATATCCCCAGTTTCTGGCCAGTAAACTTCAGATGATTTGCTACTTATCTTCTTTGAACAATGCAGCACTTGAGAGCATTTTACATAAAGATAGACACAATAGCATAAAAGAGACCAAAGATAATTTTTCCTTTCCCTCCAGATGCTGCATCACTAAGATGAAGAGACATGAGGTGAAGCAAATCTAGAAATTGGAGCCAAAGAGAAGAAAAGAAAATGGAAATATCTCACCGCACCGATTAATTTAAGACTCTGCAATTAAGTATGTCCCTTAAAATCATGACTGTCTTCTGGGGTAGATGCAAGAGTACAATAATAGATACCATTTGTGGAATGTACAGGTAGATTATTTGCACAATAACATTGTTAAAATTCTTCATGTTTTCCCTTTTAGATGATTGATATTTTTCTCATTTTACTGATAGGAAAATTAATGGTCAGAAAGATTAAGTAACCTGAACAAATTTATGTACCCAGTAAAGTACAGCCAAAATTCATGTCCTTCCAGAACCCAGTATTTTATCAGCCCCTTCAGTCTGTAAGGAAAAGTGAAGTCTAAGATGGCTACACTTTGGTTCAGGCTTCGTTGGGAGTGCTCTCTGGTGGATAATAATTGAAATCAGTAAGATTTCAGTGCCAGTGCACCTCTCTGGTCTCAG
Source organism: Heterocephalus glaber (assembly GCF_000247695.1). The sequence continues at coordinate 1,408,678 of NW_004624931.1, read as the reverse complement.
TGTAAATAACTGATATAACCAAGGTTGATGCTGACACATGGCCACTATTGTGCATTTTGGTATAAATGTAGACTGCTATAAGGGCTGGTGAGTGACTAAGCAGCTAAGGTCTGTTGTGAAAATGGGCAGGCTAGGCACCTGAGGACTGGACACAACTGAGTGGCACCTGAGAAGAAAGGCATGTTCAAACATTTCCATGACGCTGTCTCTTCTTCTGACTGCCTGAATCTTAAATAAACCTCTCCAGTCTGAACTGGCAACAAGACAGTGGGTATAATGAGGCAGGATTCATCACAGCCTAGGCCAAGGCAGAAGCCTCATTGAAAGGAGATATCCACAGCAAAGAGTTAAACAAAGAGATGGCTCAGCAAAGGGTTAAAAGAAGAGGTACATGCCACTCATAAATTGTAAATAGTTTCTAGAAAGAATGCATACTGCCAAAATAACAAAGCTCATTGACACAGACAGCTCTGGGGCTGAAGTGACTCAGCTACTCCAGTGTAGAAAGACCCACCCAGGGGTGAGATAGAAAATTAAGCAGCAAACTACAGTCCAGTAAGGCCATGAAGGTAAAAAAGAGTGGCAGTGGAGCCAGGATGGGGCCAGAGATTGCTCCCAGGGCTCCAGGGCTTCAGGCCCAAGTGTGGGGTCCACACTGGGTCTACAAGCATAATCTAGATCTGAGTCCAAGTCAGAGCTGGAGGCAGGCCGAGGGTCCAAGGTGGGCCCAAGTGATTGAATTATGCCTCTCAGTGCTAAAGATAGACTGGCTTATGGCAACAACATGGTCAGTCTGGAGAGACACCAGCCAGAGACCATGAATACACAGAACTGATGTGCATCATACAGGGACTGAACATGGGTCAGTCACTCCCTGATGGAGGCAGCAAAGGTGATAGATAGCCAATGGGATTTGAGAGGAGCTTTTTATCAAGGCTGCTAGTACCCCTGGAACTGGCTATCGCCAGGAGCCAGAAGGCAGATCTAAAGCTGGAATCAAGCTCAAGGCTTGGCAGTGGAGCCAGCTACTGTGCAGTTAAGGGAGATGCTGAGGGGTACAGGAAAGAGCAAGGAGTTCAGGCCATAAGGAAGCAGGAGCCAAGCAGACTGAAAACAGTCAAATGATGTGCCGTTTACCCTTTAAAGACACCCTGATCAGCGGTTCTGAAAGGGAAAGTTTTCCTAGGGAAAACAAGCATTCCAGACCCTGGCCATAAACTTGCAGGACTACATGGCCTCTATGGATAATGCCATGAAATTTTACTAGGGTTAGGGCCAAAGTGCCTTGTTAAAGGAAATGCCAGAGAACCAGGGGCTTCACATTATGCTTGCTATTCATTGGGCCCCCACAAATGCACAATGTGTGCTCAAGGTAGTGGACATTGAGACTCTCACTGGAAAAGTGACTAAAATGAGTGCAGAGATGAAGGAACCCCTGGAGCAACAGCACAGGGCTCCTGGAATGCATGGGTAAAAATTAGAGCAGATCTCAAGAGCAACAGCCAAGCAGAATTAGAAATAAAGTTACTCTTAGAAATGTTTGCTCTGGCCATTGTGTTCCTCATACCGCAATAAGCTTGCTTAGCAGCCTATCCTGTTCCTTCCCTTTCCTCTCCTACATGAGTTTTCTTTTCCTCATTTGTTCTCATATTCTTGGGTTACAAATAAAAGGCCTGGGGTTTCTCAGATAGGTGTTATTTTCCTGAGATTTTCTCACACTGATGATTCTCAATGAAGCAGTCCGTCTGGGCCTCTTGGAGTTTAAAATGAACTTTGACTCAGTAATTTTTCATGGACTATACTATCACAGTTGCACACTGAGACACATTGAGACAGACTGTGACCTAATTTATGGCACTCCTGATAAATTCGTGGGTAAGGCAGCCTACATATATTGCTATGAGAGATGTACCATCAGAGTGAAGCCAGCAACAGAGACTATGGGTATGGGCCATCTGCCTCCTCAAGTCTATACCATGCACATCTCCTTGGTACCTGAGTATATCCTGGGAACGGGCATCCTCCAGGGGTTGAGATTACAAACAATAATGCTCTCTATGGACATAGCTGATGAGAGCCAATAACATTTTGCCTTCACCTGAGAAAAGACAATGGACCTTCACTTTGTTGCTACAGGGTTACTTGCACACTATGTATGTGCCATGGACTTATGACAAAAGACTTGGCTGCATGATTGCCCCGTGGGATGTTCAGTTATTTCAGTATGTTAATGATATTATGTTAACCTCTTATTCTCTTGCAGGTCTGGAGTGCACTGATGGTGGTCTCTGGCAGCACCTAGCAGTATGTAGATAGGCCATTGATGAGGTCAGGGTCCAGGGACCTGGGCTCTCCGTCATTTTGAGAGTTGTCTGATTTGGCAGGACAGAATAATAGCAGAGGGTATTACTGATGGAATGCAGAGGTGTCCTCACCCTACCACAGTGAAGCAGTTATAGACTTCCCTAGGGCCTTTGGGGAGCTTTTATTAGAGAGTTTGGAGAGCTCTTGGAGAATTTTTATTCCCCATTTTGCCCAGATCTTAAAACCTATGTGCCATCAGAATAAAAAGGATGTAGCCCGAGATAGTCCAGAAGATGCCAAGCAGACAAGACAGAAGAGACCAAGCCAGCAGATAGAGTAGAAGATGCCAAGTAGGCATTTGGGATGGCAAAGTGGGCTGTGCAACAGGTACAAGCCCTGCAGGTGGCCCACTCCTGGCACCTCAATGAACTAGAGTTCATGTAACCACTGAGGGCTTTGGTTGGGTATTGTGGCAGCCCATGAAACAGCTACGTATACTTTTAGAATTTTAGTCACAATTATAGAAGAGGATGGAGGTCTGCTATTCCTTCATAGAGAAGCAACTAGCAGCTGTGTATGCAGCCTTTTAAGCTGTGAGTTAATCACTGGGGAGGCTCCTGTAAAGCTACAAGCCATCTACCCAGTGGCTGGGTGGCTGCCTTATAGATATTTGTCCCCAAGACAGGAGTTGCTTAAGTGCCAATGCTGGTGAAATAGACAGCATATATTAGAGTAACAGAGTACAGAGAACAAGTTCCCTTTCTGCAGAACAAGTATTGAAATCCATTGTCTCTGACTCCACTACATCGAAGGATCAGGTAGGTCTTCAGAGACAAAGTAAGAAAAAAATCTAGAACTCAGTATGTCAGCTGTTTTGAAGCTGAAGCAGCAGCATTAGAAAGAAGATCAAGGTAAGCTTGACCTATGTGAAATTGCTGGGGCAGGGACAAAGATTGTACTATTCACTTGTTTATCACCAAATTCTTAGAACAGTGTGTGGAACATGTTAGAAACTCAATGCATACAGGTTAAACAACTGAGTTATAACCCAGTTCTCACAACTGACAATATATCAAAGCACTGGAGGTGCTGAAATAATTCAGAGACAGGGAATGACCCTGTGGGTCAGGCTTATTCTAAGAATGTTTTTAGCAAATGCCCTTTAAGAACAGTACTGAGAAGAAAGAGTGCAGCACAAATGAAATATTATCTGAGGCTAGTCTTCTTCACTTTTAAGACTTCCAAATTCAGCCTTTGGAGAGATTTATTTCTTGTTCTTAAAAAGATAAATTTCTTCATCATTTGTTAAATATGAGTATATGAGATGTGATCGACAAAACATTTTTTTTAAATTTATAACAGTAAAAGATAAATTGCCATTAATTTTCCTCAAAATACCCCCCTACCCACACACACACACTTTGAATATACACATTCCATCATTCTTGGCATTTTTTGAAGCAGTTCTGGAAATCTTTCGCGAAAGTCTTTAGTTGTACTGTTGTGGATGCCTTGATGTCCTGAATCCAGTCAAAGCATTTGATTTTGGGAAAGATCCAGAAGGAGCAAAGTTCCACATACAATGAATAAGGTGGATTGGGACACACTGTAATGTTTTTATGAGCCTACCTTTCCATTGGATAGAGCTCGGCAGCAGCATTTATTATAATTATTTTATCACACCTCATAAAGATACTCACAAAAGAGAACTTCCAGAACTGCTTTAGAAAGTACCAAGAACAATGCAATAAGAATGTTCAAAGCAAGAGAGAGTATTTTCAGGGGGGTTAATGACACTATTTCCTTTACTGTAATTAACTTTTCAATTTAAATATTTGCTGCTGATTTTGATCATCCCTGTACACAAATCCACTGGTCTCACTTCACTTACCGGGAAAGGAATCAATGAGAAAAGCTAAAACATAGTTTAAGGGTGTTAAGTTCCTCACTGATTTCTTAAAACTCAACCCAGGATATTGTCTGGTCCCCAAATTCTAATAGAGAAAAGGACAATTCTTGGAATAATTTACACTGCATTTAGGTAAGCAGAAATGTTAACCACCATGCTTGTTTACATTATAATTAATTCATAAGAATTAATAAATGACAACAGATTCCTTGTCATTTATTTTAATTCACTACTCAACAGTTAACTCAATAGTTAACAAAATGATGAAAGAAAACATTTGCCAGTCAGAAGTCCAGTAGGTGGATAATACTAAAAATATATTGGGAACTTACACAACCCATTTGAAATAACATAAATAAACTAATTACAAATGGACAAAGAACCGAAACATACATCTTTTCAAAGAACACATGAAGATTAACAACAGCTATATGGAAAGATGCTCTAGATCACTTATCATAAGGAAAATGAAAATTAAAACCACTGTGAGATACCACCTCCTACCTGTTAAGATGGTTATTATAGGGCCGGGGATTTAGCTCAGTGGTTTCACTGCCTGCTGCGCAAGCGCAAGGACCTGAGTTCGATCCCCGGCACACACACACAAAAAAAGATGGCTATTATGAAAATAACAAAAGATAATAATTGTTGGCCAAGTGGTAGAGAAAGTGAATACTTCCGCACTGTTGATGGGAATGTAAAATGGTGCCTCAACTCTAGAAAGCAATGCAGAAGTTCCTCACAAAATTAAAAATAGAACTATAATATCATCCAGCATTTCCACTTCTGCATATATATCCAAAGGACATAAAATCAGTACCTAAAAGAGAAATTTGAGCACGCAATTCCAATGTGACATTACACATAATATTCATGTGCAAACCACTGAAGTTTTCATCACTAGATAAAGAAAATATGGTATTATGTGTCTCTGCATGTATATATACATCCACACTCTTGAATATTATTCAGCCTTAAAATGAAAGAATATTCTGCTATTTGTGACAACATGGATGCTTGGATTTCGTCATGCTAAGTGAAGTAAGCCAGTCACAGAAAGACACATGCTACATGATTCCATTTAAATGAGGTATCTAAAGTAGTCAAATTCATGGAAACAAAAAATGGAATGGTGGTCATGAGAGTCTAATGGTAGGGAGAAGTAGGAAGTTGCTCAGTGGGTAAAAAGTCTCAGTTATGACAGATGAAAACCTTATAAATATCTGCTGTAAAACACTGAGGTTGTAGTTAACAATACCGTACCGTAAAGATCTGTTAAGGTCATCCTCATGTTATGTGCTTTTTTTAACCACAATAAAAAAATTACTATTTATTCCATGAATATATGACTAATATAATCCCCTTGCTTTTCCCTAATAGTACTCCATTTACTTTCAAGTTGTGTTCTTTTGTAGATTCCAAGAATGAGAGAAAACATGTGATACTTGTCTTTCTGAGTCTGGCTTATTTTGCCTATCATGATGATCTCTAGTACCATCTACTTTCCTAAAAATTACGTGATTTTATTTCCCTTTGTTGCTAACTAATACTCTACTATGTACGTGTATCATATTTTCTCTATCCATTCACCCGCTGATGGGCAACTTTTCTAATTCCTTTATTTTTCTACTACAAATTATGCTGTGGTACACAGGAGAATGCAGGCATCTCTTTTGTATGCTGATTTTGATTCCTTGGGGTATATTCACACTAAAAAGCAACAAAAACTCATCCATAATGTGTAAAATTCTCAAAACATTTAACACCAAAAGCGCAAGCAATCTAATCAATTAATGTACAAATGAGTTGAATGGACACTTCTTAAAAGAAAAAATACAAATGACCAATAAATATATGGAGAAAATGTTCAATATTTTTAGCCATGAAGGAAATGCAAATCAAAACTATAGTGAGATTTCATCTCACCCCGGTCAGAATAGCTATCATCAAATACATGAAAAACAATAAATTCTGGCAAGGATGCAAGGAAAAAAGAATCAAAGTATTTTCTTGATTAGCAAAACTAAATGTTTTCATTACTAACATGAAAAGGGAATATTTAAAAGTAATATCAATAATATATTTTATGAAAAACTATGGCCAGAATTGCTCTCTGAAATAAAAAATAAGCAAAATAACATTTACAAAATGCCTGTTCTTTTTTTGTTTTCACTAGTCACTGCTCCCTTTTAAAGAAACAGTTACCAGAAATAAAAGAGAATAGGACGTACCTTTAGGAAAAGATACCAAAAAACACTTTTTGCATGTGACATGAATGTATATTCAGAAAATACAAAGAAATCAACCAAAAAGTTACTAGAAGTAATAAATGTGTTCACCAAAGTTGTAGAATGAAATAAAGACATAAAAATGAATTGAATGCTTCCCCATATATAATAATATAGAAAATACAATAAATAACACAAAGTAATGATCCCTATGCACAGTAGTTACTAGAAGCATTAAATGCTCATGTATCAATTATGCTTGTGACACAAAGCATATTGAGATTTTAATGAGAAAAATAAAACATTTAAATAAATGGAGTACTATATCTTTCTCATTGTACAATGATTAAATAAAGATGAGAGTACACAAAATCACACTACAAACCACAGTTGTCAGAAGCAAATGATACTATAACAAGATGAAGGAGACTGATCAGTGGAGTGGATCATGAAGAAATCGATTCAAATTATTCTTATAATAACTAAAGCTACTATAAAAGTATAAGTTACATAACAATGGAGAAAAGAACCATTAATATACAGTTAGTATACAGGACAGTAATATATGTTAACACATAAATACATGAATAACTTAGAGTCATATTTTATGCTATATATTTGCAATAAATCCAGGTTATATAAGCAGCTTTAACTACAATGTATATTTTGATAAATTATAGTTAAATTATTTTTAGAAACTTGAAATTACCTTAGCATCAGGAGAGATAGGACAAAGATGGCTTCTAAGAATTAAATACATTCCTTACATTAGGGCAAGTAGATTCAATTAAAAGTAGTGGGGAAGAGGGCTGGGGATTTAGCTCAGTGGTTCTGCCGCCTGCAGACACAAGGTACCGAGTTTGTTCCCTGGTACCAAAAAATAAAAAGTAGTGGGGGAAAAAATCTATGCAGACCAACGTCTGGAAAACTTAGAGATAGGAGGTGACAGCCCACATGAGCAGTCAGCCTTAGGGAATGCTAGGAAAAGAGTAAGGTGTTAGTGAGCCAGTAGATAGGTAAAGAACAGAAATGTAAGCGATTGATGTCTGAAGTTGTGGAAGCCAGTTTTACAGTCCTTGTAGCTATTCTGGAACTCGAATCAGAATTCAAGTTCCTAAAAAAAAAAAAATCAGGGGAGAGAACAGTGAAGTTCCAATCTCGGAAAAATTGGGCAACTAGGTAGATTATCAAAGAAGAGGCCCTGTCATGGAACTACTGTGCGAGGTATAAGCACAACTACAGGAATGAAGCAGAGACCAAGTTAGAGAAAACAGATTGTCCTGGTTCAGGCTTAATGTACATGAATGACTTAAGTGCTTCTAGCTATAAGGATTTAAAATAGATCTCCAGTAGGGTGAAATCAGTAGCTAACAATTAAACAGTATATTTATTCCAGCTATGGAAGGGAGAGATTTTTTAATTTTAAAAAAGAAATGTATCATCTTATATAAGATGAAGGTATTTAAATGTCTTAAAAATAAAAAGCTGCTAAGCTACAAAATGTAGTATAATGAATATCAAAAGGAAGCATAATAATGGGAAAATCATGAGAAAAATGTTAACTGATAATGGCATACTACCTAACTTGAATAAAAAATTAATGTACATATATCAGGATAATACTCAGATTCTAACTGATAAGTTAACAAAGATGATGAACAGGCAGTTTATATAAAAGGAAATTGAAATAAGATATCATCATGTGGAAAAAAAGATAAAGCCTCAATAGCAATTAAATGAATACAAATTAAAATAAAAGTTCCACTGCTTATCTATAAAACTATCAAAAGCACAGTGTATAAAGGCAATTTCTAGTGAAAATTTGAGGAAATGGGTGCACTTAAACATTTCTAGTGGCACTATAAATTGATTCACTTTTGCAGGAGACTAACTCGCAATATAAGAAAAGAATGAAGAAATGATTCATAATTTTTCTTGCAGTAATTCTATTACGAGAATATGCTTATACTCCTAAGGAAATAATCAAAGTGGAAAAAGTTATTTGTACTAAAAATGGAAACAGAGCTTTTGTAAATGGGAAGGGAAGAAGAGGTGGAGGAAGGGGAAAGGAATGGAAAAAAAGAACTAAGATTATGTACAGGTACAAATTCCCCATGATGACTGTGATCATTATGTATGGCAAATATTTATTAATAAAGAATAAGTAAATTATCATAACAATTATTTCTATAATTATTATTAAAAATAATAAACAGTTCAAAGGCCCTGTATTACTGATATGGCAACAAAGAGGATATTTATAGTGGCAAATGTTAGTCATGTGTATGCAAAACTGCTATGTGAAAAAAACAGCACAAAATTGTAAGTGCACAACTACAGAGCCACATTAATAAGTATAAATCTTTTTGTAATTATATATTTCTTCTGTCAGTTTTAATAAGTTATTATTTTCCTAGTAATTTGTCCATATCATTTAAATTTTCAAATTGCAGAATTAAATTATTCATATTTTTAAACTTAGAGAATCTTTTTATATGTCCCTTCTCCCTTTCATCCTTGATATTGGTTATTTTTCCTTCATTGGCCCACATTGGACAATACTGATAGAAGTTTATAAATTTCAATTGTCTTTTCAGTCGACTTTCAGCTTAGTTCAATTTACTCTACATTCATTTTCTACTTCAGTTCTGCTCTTATCTTTATTATTTACTTTTTTTTATATTCCTTGAGTTTAGTTTGCTACTTTTTTCTAACTTCTTGAAATGGAGGTTTATATCCTTTGGTATATCCGTTTGTATTAATTTTCAGCCTATCTTCTTTCTAAGGTAGTATTTACAGCTACAAACATCCCCTAACTGCAGTGTAAACTACAACTTACAAGCATATTATACATATTTTTTCATTGTCATCCTATTCAAAATATTTTCTAATTTCTATTACGGTTTCTTTCTTTCACCTATAGATTATAAAGAAGTATATGTATTAGCAATTTTAGAAACACTTATAATTATCATTTTGGTATTAATTACTAGATTGATGTCATTGTTGGTCAAACAACACACTTGATATACTTTAAATCCACTGAAAGTTACTCAGATTTGATTTATGAGCCAGCTCTTTTATAACTTGAAAGAGAGTTCCATTTGTAATTGAAAAGAATGTGGACTTGGTAAATCACAGATGTAGTAATACTATGCTGGCAAATGTTTAAAAGCTGGGTCTCATAAAAATAAAAATCAGGGAGCCAGCCATGAACTACTTTTGACCCAATTTCCATGGTGTGAATATTCCCACCATGGCCAATGTAGTCATTGGGAAGCTGACTCCTAAAACTGTGAGGCTCTACCACCACAAGAAAACAGCCACACTCCACCTCTGTTGTTTGTGCCGATAAAAGATTTCAGACAATATATGTAGGCTGTTGTGTAGAGTATAGGTTGAGTTTATTGCAAAATGAAAGATTTTCAAAGCAAGAGAGAGAATATACCTTCAACTGTGAAGGTGTGCAACTACCAAGATGGCAGTTACATTGAATGAAGTCTCAGGCTATGTTTACTATATGATTAACTGGGTCTTCTGAGGAATATTCTTTCCTTTTTCCAAGGGCATTGTTCTTTCATAAGGAAAATGGACTGCATTGACCTACTTTAGAAGGAAGAAGTTCCCTTTTTACTGCCTAGTAAGTTTGTTTTGAGATCTTGAGTTTTGTTTTCAACTCTTAACCCATAGTCTGGACTTTGTAGTGGTCTTGGACCTTAACAACATGCTCACAGGATGTTACCTTCTCTTGGGCTAAAGTTTGAAACCACAGGCTCATGTAGATTTTATCTAGGAATAGTGATTAAGAAAGCAAAGAGAACAAAATCATGGATTTTCTGCTTTTCATGTGGCTCCCCACTGCCTGTCTGCCTAATGTCAAAGTATGAACATAATATCACTGAATATGGAGTTGAAAAGAGATGACACACGTGACTCTCAGAAGTCAATATGAGCTAGTTCTAACACACCACTGCATATATGGCCTTTATTTCAAGTTGCTAATTCCATGTTACTGATTATTATTTATGTTCTTTTCTATTATATACTAAAATAAGAGAGAGTAAAATCTCTCAGTAAGGGAATATATTTGCAAAAGTTCCCTTGTATTTTTGATCAATTTTTGCTTTATACTGTATATCTTCAGACTATGTTATTACATTCATATAAATGTAGAATTTCTATCTCTTCTTGAGTGGTGATCACATATTAATTTAAACTCTAGTAATTTTTCTTTCCTTAAAGTCTGTTTTACTTGGAAGGGAGGAGATACTTTCTGAGAGACAACAAGTATTAGCAGACTTTCTAGACAACTATACAACCAAAAATCAGTAAGTTCATGCCCCTCACTGTTTTCTAGTACACCCACCAAATATAAATTCAGATGAAAACAATTTACAATTACCTGAAACAATAACTCATATATATTTTATTAAAATATTTTTGAATAGGTTTAGCATGTACTGAGTTTTCCAGGAAAATAACCATTACTAAATTGCATTTCATTTTGTCCATAACTTAAGGAATAAATTTTCACCATTTCAGATATTTAAGTTATCAATATACTACTCTAAACCTTGCCCTTATAAATGTTGTATTTATAGTGATTCTAAATGTGCTTTCAAGTGTGTACTTTATTAAAGCTTCCAGGGGAGTAGTACCTGAGTGTTTACATATGCAAATACATATTTTATTAAAAATTATTTCCTCTCTTTTCTCCTTTATAGTATGTGTGGTAATTTATATAATTCTAAATAAAGGAAAGTGATATTATCTATGAATTTCATTGTAGCATATTTAAGGAAGAGTCACAAAATATCTACTATAATTTAGGGCATTTTAGATGAATAATCAGAAGACAGATATTTTGATATAAGCATCTTAATGGTTTTGCAAATAACTATAAATACCTACAGCTTCAAGACTTCTGGGCATTAAAATCTGAGCAGATCATTATATTTACCAAGGAGATAACAGATAACTATTGGAATTGTTTTTTTAATGGTAAACACAAAGGCATTTTTCATCCTTGTGAAACTCAATCCACATGAACTAGTACTGGTAAGCCAATTCTAAGATTATAAAAGTCAGTTGAAAAGCCTCATAGAGCAGGAAAAAAGTCAGTTGACCCCTCTGGTGCCAACAGCTTTGGATTTTGCTGAACACCAATCTATTATATTTAAGTCTTGCCAAATACATTTGACTAAAAAGTAGAAATTTGTCTCTCATTATATACTTCTTCCATTCAGAGTTCTCTGATTATTTAAAACCTTGAAGAGTCATTATTTTCTAATGCTTACAACCTTTACAATCTATACCTGACAGCCTAATATTCGTGCTCTCAAGGTAATGGCACATAGTGATTAAGAGAGCAGTCTCTTAAGACAGACTGCCTAGGATTAAATCCAAGTTATTCTCCTTAATAGATATGTGATCTAGGACAGGCTACATAACCTGACCATGCTTCAATATCCTTCTTTGAGAAATGGACATGAAAATATCAGCTTCATAATGGTAGCAGTGAGAGCACAAGTTAATTGGTATAAAGTGCCTAGGACAGAGCTAATTTCTGTTAAGTAGTTTTTCCTTAGTCATTTTAATCTAGTACTAGTACACAGCATAAGATATAGTATCTTCTTAGAAAGTATAAGTTAACGTGACTTTGTGGTATGAACTAGGATAATGGAATGGAGCAAAAGAAAACAGCCTACCCACAAATCCAACCTACGCACATTGAACACATTAGTATGAGCACCAACTCAGTACTGTACATGATTTCTTCCTAAGACAGATAACCTTATATTTATTAAGGACTATTATATATGCCAAGCACTGCGATATACTGTAGGGCACATTAAATCTATGAATAGAGCAAGTGGGGCCTCTTCCTTGCAGTGGAAGAGAAAAATAAGTAATCAAGCCATTTGAACATAACCTTAAAAGCTATCTGATCAAAGTGAAAAGAGATTATGAAAAAATTTTTTCTAAGTTCTAGAGGAGTTGGGGAAATATGAACCACTCTTCATAAAAAAAAAAAATTTAAGATGGCACATAGTTTGGATGGAGGGTGACCATCTCACAATTTCCAGAGGGCTAAATATTGTTTAAAGGATCACGTTAGGAGAGCAGGTTTTGGCATTTGAACAAGCATGAAATGCAGAAAGATGGAATAATGCTGTACATTGAGAGACATCATTCCTTAACTTGAACCTGAAAATATTTAGTAAACTTTAAAAATGCAGTATACGTTTGATGTGAAAAAATTCTTGTAGAAAACACTAAAGAAGAGTAGTTTGGTTTCCATATTCACTACTAATCAAAACCTGGGAAATAGTGTGGACCCCAAAATATGTACAGCACCAACAACCATGAAGAAAGATTGGGAATTTATAGATATCATGAAACTCAAGTTGTAAAATTGGGTATTTAAGCCATTTAAATTTCTGAGAGGTGCTAGAAAAGACTACAAGGTGCTATAGGAAAAGAAAGGGAGACTGCAACTCAACATGCGGCCATGGAGGGTAAAGAAAAACAGCTTGGAAGAGTTGATAATTCAGTTAAATCTCAGATAATAAATGAATTAAAGTTGAACCAAAAGAACAATAAGAGCACGAAGAGCAGTGTAAGTTAAGACTCAGAAACCTCCAACAACACACCATTTCCAGGAACTACAAGTAGTTTAGTTCTGATGAAATTCAAAATACAAGACAATGTTGTAAAAAATGAAGTTGGAATGCAAAGTGGGCACCAGACCATGCAGAATTCTTTATGCCACGGTAAAGAATACAATCTATCTTAAGTATAGTGACAATGAGTACATGCTGAGAAAACATGCATAAATTATTGGCTAAACTAGCAAAGCAGGCATTTGGAGAAGTTGGAGCACTACTACTCTAGTAACCTGAGACAGGTTCACCCATGATTTAGAATTGTTGCTAACTAGCAGCATTTAAAGAATTCTGAAAAGTCCTTGAACATGGATCTTAACAATAGTTTAAAACTCTATACTGTGGAGTTACATATAGTTTCCCATTCTTCCCTATTGAAAGAGAGTATAATATTTTAAATGTTATTTTTAAGCCCAGTAATCTTTGAACACTTTATGTCCTTTTAGTTCTCTATGTTTTTCCTTAGCAAGGACATCAAATTTACTAAAAAATTAAAGTCCAGAAATACCTCTATGAGCTTCATATTGACTAAATGTATTACACAGTTTCTGACAGTTCCTCATGGCACTTTAATGATTCTTTTTCAGATTCTTCTGACAATGTGAGAACTCCCAGATGCAAAGATTTTAGATTTTAGATTCACTTGTGGGATTACAGCATCAGCAGTTTACAGCTGATATTGCTTAAATTTACTGCAACAGAGATTAAATGTTAGTATAACAAATACTTTTATAACAAACTCATATATGTGTGTTACCACAACACTTAACATTCATCACCACTTTTAAACTTTGTATTATACTCATTAAAAGATTGATGAGAACAAAGGACAATATCATCGCCATCTATGTAATCTACATCATCTGACATAGGTAATAGTGTTATTTAGTTGACTGATTTATTTTTAAAATGAAATATATTGGGAGAATCCACTCTTTATTTTTTAAAACACAGTAAGTTCCCTTTAAATACAGTTTAAATACTTTATCTTGAAGGAGATGGCAGTCCATTTAAAAAGTCATTTCTGCTAATAAGATTGTGTACCTACAAGGTTTTCCATGAACTGATTCTGAAAGAAGATGTATTTTATTTTTCATGATGGTTGCTAAGGGAATATCTGAATGTAAATAAGACTCAGTTAAAATATTGATCAGAAAAGGAGGAAGATGCTTTAAGACAGTTAATAAAGTGACTGAAGAACCACTCTTATTGGAAGATTATGTTTTATGTAATCAATCTCTCTCTTTCAGCAACCATGCATAAATGTAGAGAAGAATGCAGGGAACCAGAGAAATGTCCTCTTACTCTCTGATAGTTTCTGTACCATGCTAATATCCAGAAAGGCAGAAAAGGCAAATAATTAAATGCTAGTAATTGAATTTGTTCAGCATTTAGTGATCTAGATTTCAACATAAAACTCATATATGACAGTAAATTTTCCCTAGTTATTAATGTGTGGTTCCTTAATACGTACCTATCATGCTGTGCCATAATTTTCCCCATTACTTTCTGTTTTCTCCTATTTCATGTAAACTATAGAGATTGGGAGCTGTGTCTGATTCGTGCCTCTATCCCTAGTAACTGGTCCCTGACTTGCTTCTTTTCTCAGCCCATTCACATTCTATATTTCAAATGATACTGAAGAACTGGATTTCTGCAAAAGGCTATTTATCTCTTATTCTGCACATTTTCACATAATATTCTCTCTTCTTTGATACCTAAGCTCTATCGTTTCTAGACAAAATCATTTTTGCCCTCTAGTTTTCTGCTTATAAATCACTTCTTCAAGTCCCCTTTAACTCTCCGACTCTAAGCAAGGAGACTGGCTTGTATCTTTTACAGTTACCCTACCACGGCATTCATTTCATTTTGTTGTCATTATTTCACAGCAGAAAGGGCCGTGTCTCATCCCCAACAGTCAGCACAGTGACTGGATATATTAATTTCTTAAATATTTGATGACTGCATAAAAATGCCTACTGCAGACAAAGGAATATGACAGGTGTGGGGTGATGCAGGGATTGCATATGGCACGAATTTTACTTGCAACATCAGGAAAGATCCAAACAAATACATAATTAACACCAACACAAGGCAGATTGTAATGAGTGCTACAATTAAAGCAAACACACACTGTGGATTTTCTAGAACTGCCTTGATTTCAAATAATCTATCACATTGTTCTTAGAAGTATATTTATAGTTGTCAAAGCATGTGTTCCTGATTCTACACTTCAGCAAATGCAGCCACTGTAGTTACAACTAAAGTATAAACAAAATGATGTAGGGCCATGGAAGATAGAGGAGTTCTGAAGAAACAGTATTAAAGAAGGCACAACTTTCTTTGGGCTTTAAAGGGGATTGTTACAGGCTGAAAATGGTGGAGGGGAAACAAATTTTAGGCAAAAGATAAACTGTAAGTAAAAGTATGACACAAGAAGGTAGAGGATGGAGCCAAGGGATGATGAATAAACCTGAAGTAGGTGCCAAGAGGTCACCTTAAAGCACAGGAAATATTAGGAACATTGGAAGTAGTAAAGGTATTCCCAACCTTTGATTAATTGTGAGCATGTACTTATTTTTCTCATAGGAAGGGTAAATTCAGTCTTCTTAGGCTACAGGGCATGTGCTATTTGGTAAAGCCAGAACCCTGAAAACTCATTAAGAATACAGAGAAATTATAACTAAGAAAAGTTAAAGAGAAGCATGGTGAAACGCAAAGATAGAAAAATAAGAATGCTATATTTATCATTTTAACTTACCTTAATTGTATGGTTTAATGGCAATGTATAACTATTTACTCATGAATCCTATATGGGGGGTAGAGTACAACTGAATGGAACCTGCTAATCTATTTCTCAGTTAAGCCTGCTTACAGAAAGCAGTCATTTAACCAAAACCAATCAAAGCATGTAAGAAGAAACAGTGTTGAGTTCTGATGCAGTGACAGTTATATGCTGATAACTAGGTTTAATTTTCTTTAAATATCTATATATCAACAATATTATCAACAAAATTGTGCCTTTTAAGTTTGTAGATGGATAGCACATACAATGTTTGTCTCATTAATTGCTCCATTAAAATGAGTTTCTGTGAAAAACACCTTATTTACTTCAATAACTGCTTTTGAATCTATGGTGCTATTTATACATAATTTTCATGCAGTTCACATCCTAGAAAAGAAAGCCTTTCCAATCTGTTCAGTTAAGTATATTCCTTCTCCTGGGGATGCTTTAGAAGGGACATATTGTTTTTACTGTTTTAGAATCAGCTGAAGATATGAACTGCATCTTCATGTCATGGGGAGCCTGAGCAGGAACATGATTGGAAAACTAGACAGTTCTCCTAATCTTTCAGCTGGAGGTTTTCCAAGTGTCATGTCCTTATTTGATTTGCTCTGGGAATTCATTTTATCAAATAAGTACAAATTCAAATATGCATAAAGCTCTCCAAAGCATATTAGAAATTATTTTTTTAATTATCCACAAATTCACACTAGACACTCAGCTAGAAGACATCTAGTAAGCAAGTAGTTCAAACCTTTCCTTTAGAGAAAAGACAACTAAAACCCAGGTAAGTTAAGGAACTTCTCCAGGACCACACAGGTCTTCACTACTACATTTACTAATATTAATAGAACATTCTTTGAGTTGTGCTGTGCAATACCTATGCAAGTATATGGCAGTCCTGTTATAGCTTTTGGCTATAGAGCTACCTAGCTGCATTACCATAAAGGTAATATAACCTCAAGGTTAAGCAATGGAGGCTCTAAATTCAGTTGGCCTGAGTTCAAATCTCACCTCTGCAACTTTCTAGCTGTGTAAACTTTATCCCAATAGTCAAAACATTTTAAGACTAATTTCCTCCATATTTAAAATGGGAATAATTACATTACCTAGGCAGGGTTGTTGTAAATATGAAATACATATTTAATATCTAATAAATACTTCTTATTGTTATTGTTTTTATTAATCAAATTGAAGCACAGGAATCCTAGCTTCCACTTATTATTCCTTCCACCGTCTTCCTTTATAAGTAGGCAGAAATCGGCCATATACCAAAGTATTTTATTCATTTTGCAATGATCCCTAGTACTATTTATTTCATTTAGTATCTACCCTAACAATAAAAATAATAAACTAATGTTGAGTACCTGTGCCAGATCTGGTGATACACACATTTGTACATATCTTATTCAATCTTTACAATAATCCCATAAAGGAAGCAGTTTTATTATCTCCATTTTACAAATGAGGAAATCAAAATTCAATAAGATTAATAACCTGATCAAGACCCTCTCACCCAGCCACTATCTGCCAGCACCAGAATTAAAATCCAAGTTCCTTTGACTCCACACCTAATCAATGTACACCTAATCAATGTCCTTTTTCATGTATGATGAAAGCAATTGAGCCTCATCTCATATTTCATTACAATGGCTTTGTTTTCAGTGTTCCTTTTGGTCTGGCCTGCTCAGTCCCTAGACCTCTCTGCTCACTCGTTTACTCATCCAATCAGCACTCAGACCAGCTCAGGAAAAACTACATAACAATCCACTTCCTTTTCTATACCATTCAATAACAAATGACAGAACTTCAACCTGCAATGTTATACAATGGCAATTATGAAGGGTAAATATTTCTTGGGTGATAATTTCCGATTTCTCTTATTTTTTTTCTGATGTTCCTTTACTTTGCTGTTGAATGTTTTGAAAAATTAATAGTTTAATTTCCAATGTTGATTTATTAAACCAACCCAGAAAAGAACATCATAACTGAATATTTTCAAGCATATCATTTCTACACAATCAGTAATGGTACTGCTGGGGGGAAAAAGAGAACCAGTGAGTTGGGAGAGAAGAGAGCATGGAAGAAAATCTCTGCATATTTCTTTCTTCTTTTTCCTTTAGACAAAAAAATGTAGCCACAGTTTTGAGTCAGAAGTGTACTAAGCACTCTGAGAAAAGCACAGCAAAAACTAAGTTATGCCTTTACTTTTCAAGTGATATCACTTCAAGTTTAGTACCAGTTGTAGTAAAGCATGGATAAAAACTAAAATGAACAGCAACATGAAATACAGTACATTGTATATGCATCTATTCTATGCATATGTTGACAGATTAAATATAAATATTTATGTAAATGTTTGCTGTATCTTATTATCAGTAATAAAGGGCTACTGATCATTGCCATAAAAAAGTTTTACAAAACATCTAGAGATGGTGTTTAGAGATATAATGTTAGGTCTATTTTCCTTTGGTAGATATCACAGAACTTACAATTACTGGATCAACTTTTGTTTGATGTTATTGGTGTTTCCTTCAAAACATAGCACTGATGAGTGACTTTTCTTAGAAATGTGAGCATTCTCATGTATGTGTCTATACACAGGGTTAGCCCCTTCTTCTAGGCCTTGGTCAGTGTACTTTTTTTGTTAGGATCAAACAGTAAATGTTTAGGCTTTGTGGGCCATACAGTCTTTGTAGTAATCACTCAGTTTTGCCACTGTAGCAAAAAAAGCAGTCATACACAGTATGTATAAAGGAATGAAAAGGGATGTACTCCAATAAGACTTTATTTATGGACACTTAAATTTGAATTTTATGTAATTTTGTATGCCAAAAATAACATTCTTCATTTGATTTTTGTTTCAACCATTTAAATATGTAAAACCAAACTTTAGCTCACACAATGTTAAAAAAAAAAACCAGACAGCAGGCTACATTTGACCTTCATGCCAGAATTGTCAACCTCTGGTCTAGGTATGAACTAAGTAGATCCTAAAAGGAAGTGATATATATTTTTAAAAGATTGAATCTCTTAGTTATATGCTCACCACAAAATTGAATAGAGGAGGCAAAAATTTACATATGCCTCCTACATCCACACACACATATATACATAACCTTTCCATTAACAACAGGCTATATATATATATATATATATATATATATATATATTGACTTTGCTGCTTGTCCTATAGAGCCAGAAATAGATAATGCTAATGATACAGAAGAAATATAACTCCCAACCTGATAGATGTCAGATGTGCCAAGCTCATGTCCCCTGAAATTGAAGAATGATTCCAAGGAACAATGGAGGTTAAGAGTAGCAAAGGTTTATTGAGAGATAGCTCCTGAGAGACAGGAAGGATCCCAAGTGGGCTGCCACCAAGGCCTTTTGTCAAGGGTAATTTACAGCAAAGTCACAACATGGGTACAAGGTAGGTCACCCTATCATCAACCTATGCAATTACAAGTATAGCTGCTTAGCTAACATTGATCCAATAGGGAAGTGTGTCACATAGGAAGGGTACAAGTAAAGAACAAAGGCAATTTGGGGAAGGAATGGGTCTGGATGCTCTGGTCTCCCGCCTGGGTAACTGATGCCTATCTGGACTTCCTGGACCAGGAGGTGCTAATTATAGAACAACTCCAAGTTACTCCTTATGCCTTAGAGATGCACGTAGGCCTGGCCATTGCATCTCTATCTTGAGTCCTGGCCTTCTTCAAATGTGCCTCCAGTCACAATTCTGATATCTTTATTTTTCACTGACTTCCTGGAGAGCCCAGTCCCTCTCTGACTGTATATTAATTTTTATCTAACTTAATTGCCTATAGAATTTAATCAGCTATACTAATTATTAGGGTAAGACTTAGATTTGGGAAGGCACAAACCCCCACCATAACGCCTCTCAATAGTAGTTCTTAAATTTGCCAGTTACTAAATCAGGAATAAAAAAATAAAATTTGCAACTGGTATGATATCTGGGTTATAGATAACTTTTGTTTCCACCATGAATAAATACTTTTCAATCATTTGCTTTCTCTTTGATACATAATAGAAAATTGATAAAGAATAATGACCTTCACTTTCCTAATTTATCAGCAGCTGTCCATCTTGCAATGCTTTACTTAGCCTTCTAAACAGAAGGGCTTCATTCTTCCAAGATTGGTAGATAGCTGGCTCAAACACTTCCTATAATTGCTAAGGCATGAATATCAAGAAATAATACCCCTGCTCTGGAATTCTCTTTCAAAATGGCAAGAGAGCAGTGAGAGTAGTTTTAAAATTAAAGAAGCCAACCTTTATATGAGTCACTCTTAAATGCAGTGAAGCTCCATAAAGGTAAGGTGCATGTGTATTTTGCTTACTGCTGTATTCTAAAGGACTAGCACAGTGCCTGGAATATAGGAAGTTCTCAAGAAGGGGGTAGTATTGTATGGTGTTTAAGAGTATGCTCTTCACCATTACACAGGTGTAGGCTTGAATCTTGGCAACACTTAACCTTGCAAGTCACTGAAACTCACTGAGTCTCAGTCTTCTCATCTATGAAATGAGGATAATACAGACAGTTTCCATTTATGATGGTTTATCTTATGGTTTTGTCAATTTACAATGACTCAAAATCAATACACATTCAGTAGAAATCATACTTGAAAATTTGAATTTTGATCTTTTCCCATGTTGTCAATATACAGAGCAGTATTTTCTCAAGATGCTAGGCATTGGCATCAAGCTGCAACTCTATCACTCATACTCCATCACAGTCACAAGAGTAAATACCCAATACTCTGCCGTGTACTGTGCTTCAAAGCCATCATGTTCAGTAGGTTAGGTATAATCAATGTGTAACTTGCACTGCAAAATGGAACTTTAAAAGTTAAGGTTTTTTTCTTTCAGAGATAAGCAAGTTCTCTAAACTTCCTCCTGTGAGCACATAGCCAACAGTCTCTCCTCTCTTCACCCCAAAAGAAGTGACAGAATATGCAGATGCCAGGAGCCTGGTTTCTTTTCCAGAAGAAAGGGAGTTTGGCTGAAGATGACTGGAAATGATAAAGCAAGTGTGGAGATTTTCATTGTCTCTCTGTTGTCCCTTCCCCCTCTGCTTCTTACTCTAAAGGATCTTTGTCAACCTTTAATTTAAGTGGTGAGCTGGTGATATGAGGCAAATATGTCCCTCCATCTCCTTATAGCTAGCTTTGAATAAATCATTTTTTTCCTTTTTGCTCAAATATATGGCCTCTATGACTTGGCCAGCAGCGAGTAAAGGAACCTGAAAATATAAGCCTAAATGGCCAGTAACAAATGCATTTCAATTTATGGTATTTTCAACTTGCAAAAGTTTATCAGAACATAACCCTGTAAGTTGAGAAGCATCTTTAGTACTGAAGTAATATTTATAAAATAACAATATAGGCTCTGGCATAGAGATAAATACTAGTTGTGCCTTTCCTTCTATTCATCCTCTTCCTCATCATCAATACTATTTATCCTCCACTTGGTGTGCTTCATTTTGTTCTCTCACTCTCAAGTCAAAAACAACTTGCTTCATTGTAGTCCAAGAGGAACTATGAATATTGATATGGAGATAGGGCCCTTCGGCCCCACAAACGTTTTCATGGGGGGCTTAACCCATAGTTACCTGAATTATGCTTATGCTTACTGATAAACGTAGTGATAGTAACCAATCATTCTGATTTACTAAACACTGAGGGAGTTTCCAGGACACAGGACTTTTAATGTCAAAACCAGGATGAGTAAAGAAAGATGAGTCTTTTATCCCACTCTTAAATTTCTTCTCTTTGGCATAGTAATACTGAGATCCTTAAAAATCAGTTTGCATTTGGGAGTGGGAGGTGGGTGGAAAGAGTAAAAGCAGAAGAAAGATCAAACTCAATGTCTCTGGTGGGGGTGAAAATAGAATGCCAAACAAGAGTTCCTATTTTCCCCCAAATAGATGCCTATAACATTCGTACAACGGTTAATCAACTGGCACTAGCTTTTAGTAGAATTGGTATTTACATTCAGCCCCTTCAAAAATGCTAATTGAAATTGTTTGTAGCTAAAGGAAGTTTGAAAACTTCTTTCACTATATGGACAAATACTGAGAAGGTGGTATTTTTTTCCTTTTATTATTCCTTATTATAAGCTCTTGATCCACAGATCAAAGAGCAGGCAAGCTTTTCACAGCTGGCTATTCTAATTTCTGGTTTTATTCATATGAAAATCCAAATATAAGCTGTATGTTTGGCTTCTAAGAGACATAAAATCCCTTTGTTGACAAGGGTCCCTCCATACAGATGAAAGATTGCTTTTCTGATGCACACAGTTCCTCATGACTTGCTTGGGGGGAGGGGGGCTCAGAGGAAGGAAGGTGTTGCTCATCGGAAAAACAATTACTTCTTTTCCTTTTCCCCAGCAGCTTTACAATGCTTCCAGAAACCTTCCAGAATTAATTGGAGTACAGGCTCTGATCAAGGGACTGTGAACCTCTGCCACACCCAGGGTTACCAAGGCATCTCAGGAACTAGCTATATAATAACACTAACATATTCCATTACATATTATCATGACAAGTGCTATTAATTATTCAAAGTTTATTATACCCCCAAGAACTTTTCAAATAATATCTCACTAATCTTCTCAATGAGCCTATCAGGCAAGTAATATTATTATCCCTATTTTACAACAGTGAAAACTGAGGTCCTAAGAAATTACTCTGCCCAAAATCACATATCTAGTCACTGGCTGAACTTAAATTTGAAGTCTAAATGCTATAACTACAAAGCCTACACTCAAATAGCAACTAGGAAAATTGCTCTACACATTTTCATTGAAGAAAATGGAATTAGAGCCATATAGAATTGCATGATGGTGAAAGGTAAAGAGAATAATATAGTCACAAAATGATTTCAAAATGTGCTTTCTCATGCACTGCCTAAAAAAAAGGCAAGAAATGACATCTGGGCATCTAGTAGCCCACAAGGCAGTCCCTTCTTCAAAGGGGAAGCTGAGCTAACATAGTTGTATTTACATGGCAACACATAACTTTTCTAAAGAATCAGAGATATTCCATGATAAAAATGGACATTAAAGATCTCCCAATCCAACCTCTCAAGCTTGAATCTCTTTAGGACACAACTTGTCATTCTACCTCATTTTGAATACTTCTAAGATACATGTTCATTATTATGTTGAGATAGGAAGCTAGGGCATGGCTCAAACTGACTAGGAAGGGAGGAGTCACCAGATCCCCGAACACATGTGCAGAAGAGCTCTCAGAACCCTGCATGTGGACTTCTTGTGAGAACTTAAACAGGTATCTGGTAGGATGACCTGTGTGTGACATCTGAGTGGGAAAAATGAAAAGAGACAAATGTCATTTAGAGCTCGCTATTCTGCCTTGTCATGGTAGCCCATCCTAAACTCTAGGGTATACTTCTATTTTTATTTTATTTTTATTTTTCCTCCTTTTTCACTTAGCCCAAACTTGCTCTGTAGAGCCTGTTTTGTTTTTCCTACCCTTCTTTTTATTTTTCTGACATCTAATAAATGTGAAATTTTGCTACCGCTTTTGCTTGTTTCATTCAATTCTTTGTTCAGGACAGAAGGGACCTAGATATCATCTATAAGCATAGACCTCAGTACCCCAGAATCTGGTAACATAATAAGATCATTTCTGAGTATGTCTATAAAGCAGTTTATCTTTACACAGAGTGAAAATCTGTCTTACCCAATAGACTCGATTCAATTGCTGCAGGACTCACAGTTACACACAAATTTCTCCACCATGCCTCTTCCCTAACTGTTTAACTTATGTAACCTTTACTGCATACTGTTTTAGGTATTTTGCATAGTCATTTAATCCTCATGACAACCTTATGAGGTAGATATTTTTATTATCTCCAATTTTACAAGTGAAAGAACTGAAACAAAAGGAAATTAAGAGTTTTGCCCAAGGTCACACAGATACTAAATTTGAAGCTCACTCCAGGGTCTATACCCTTAATTATCATGTTACTCTAGTTTTAGAATCTTTCATTTTCCAGCATTAACAATGCTACTTCCTCTAAACTTCATATGGCATGCTACTGCATTTTTCTTGTTATATTGTTTTTCTTTCTTTGAAAACTTTTATTTCCCTGGAGCCCATTTGGTTAAAAACGAATTGTTATATCCTTGATACATTTGGATAGACTCAAGGTAGAAAGGGTTAATCAACTTTATGTTGAATATCTTCTGCTAACTTCTTTAAAACCACTAGCTAACTGCTCTGTGCCCCGTAAAACTGGTTTCTTGTAAATACTACATCAGCTGAGTCACTTTGTCCTATGGTTTCCAGATGGGAGTATTGAAATCACTGGGGACCAAAAGAGCAAAAAGATGAGAAGGATGGTATTTTATTCCCTTGGTATTCACCCCTGTGGGGTCTCAGGTTAGTCGTGGTTCTACCTCTCTAACAAGGCCACAGTTCCTGTCAGTACGTCCTCTCTCTAAGCTACCCTCTTGGAGTTCCAGAAACTGCTCTCTCCCACTTGCTGCTTTAGGTCTAAGGTCATGGGTTCTATATTAGTGGCAATGTATTACCATCTTTTGTTAGTATCTCTATAAACTGTCCTTTAAATAATCCTCAACATTTATTTTAAGAATGTGTTATCCATTTCCTTCCATATATCTGGCTGTTTCAACCTCCTTCCTGCTAAATTCTATGCTTTATTAAATTCAACAGAAGAATGAAGTTGTTTTTCTAGGAATCCTAAACAGGTGACTAATTCAAACATCACATTAGAGGCTGAACCATATACCTTTAGTGTTTTCTTTAACTTTTAAAAGCAGTAATGCTATGCTTTAGAATTTATCCTTTCGTACTTAAATATTTAATAGAAAACTTATTAATTCCTTAATTCAGTGTGCATTGGCACTAACATAAGTAAGCAGAAATCAGTAATACATAATATAGCTGAACCCTGGTATTACATGATTTGTAAGATACATGGGTGAAATTAAGCCCTTTGAGAATTAAAATCCCCACGCAATAAAAGCTGGACACAGTTCTTCTAAAAGAATGTGCTATACCTCAAAAGTGGCATTAAAAAAAGGTTTTACTATACACCAAATACACAAATGAATCAACATCTAAAAAGACAAATGGGAAACATTTACTCTGAAAACCGTCTCTGGGCAGTCTGTATTTGTAGTTACAGGTTCAGAAACACTAGAATCTAATGATCTGTTACCAAAGTGAAGTGTGGAGCTGGTATTGATTTAACTTTAGTTACTTAGAAACAATAATGATCCTTAAGAGATACATTTCAACATTTGGTATTCAGAGCATAAAGTAGTTCCATCCAAATGATTAATGGACACTATATCATTTTTGTTTTTAATGAGATATTTTTTTCTCCTGGCTGAGATGCTAGTACTCTGATTAAATATTAAAAGTAGATTTTATAGCTGAAAATTTAACATAAATGAGATCCCATTCCATCTTGTAAAATGAAAAACAATGACAGATTTATTTTTAGAAAATGAGTGACTTGTGAAAAATGGGCTACATGACTTTGTGCCCATGGAGAAATAGATACCTTTGTGCTGCCCAAAGAGTCTCACCATTTTCCAGGTACATTTTGAAAAATCACAGATGTGGTGAGGGATTCAAAGTGCACTTTCCAAAATCTTCTTAGGTGTACCTCATGGAACAGTGAAAGTATCCTGGGAATTTTCAAGTTTTATATTTTAAAAGTCTCACATAGGGTCTA
This sequence comes from Heterocephalus glaber, assembly GCF_000247695.1. The sequence goes on along the minus strand of NW_004624931.1, from coordinate 1,383,032 downwards.
GGCTCCTCTTGTTTCCAGTTAAAGAACTGTGATTGTTTTCAAACAGTTCTGACTTAAAAAGAACCTAGTTCTTTCTCTATCAATTGAGACATGGGGATGATCACATTTTCCCAAATATTTGGAGAAATCATAAAGCCAGATAAAAGGAAGTAGCAGGCACCAAAAATGAAAAAAGGTATAATGTGTGATGGAAATGTCTAAGCTTTGAATCCTAGCTCATCATTTAGTCATGATGTGACCTTGCACAGGTTTACTTAAGCTCTCAGAATTTCTTCTATAATAATAGAGATAAAAATTCCATTTCATATCGATGTTGTGAGGATTCAATGAGATAACGCATGTGAAAGAGCCTAGCAAAATAATTATCACATATAATTTTTCTCAATAAATGACAGTTTCATTTCATAAGAGATTTATTTTAATCAATGTAATCTAGTTATAGCAATAAAGCAAATGTCCTTGAAATAGAGAGCATTATGAAGCAATATAGCATCAAATGTTACATGGAATAATATTAGGTCTCATAATCTGTATCTTGATGAGAAATAACCTCTTTGTAATTAGTCAGGGGAATGCTTAATTCTAAAGGTAACAATTCTCTATACCCTATGTACCTGACAATTGGTGCTTCCATCAAACTGAATAAAACACATGATTACTAAGTACATTGTATGTTACATCTCTAACATCAGTATCGAGGATGCCTAGATTATCTGCTGCTCTTGGATTACCCACCTAAACATTCTCCTCCAGTGGGTAGAGAGGATAAGAAATGTGGTTTTATAGATTCGAGATAGTAGAGCTTTGTCTGAGGAAGAGCAGGTGAAGATTTTTTCCCACATTGTGGGTTGTCTCTTCACACTGCTGGTGTAAAAAGATCAGACCTCCCAAATTTAAAGACCCAATCCGAAAATGGGCAGCTGAAATGAACAGACATTTCTCAGACAAAGAAGTAGAAATAGCAAATAAATACATGAAAAAATGTTCAACATCACTGGTCATTCGAGAGATGCAAATGAAAACAATGCTGAGATTCCACCTCACTCCAGAAAGAATCGCGGCTATCAGGAAATCAACCAATAACAAATGCTGGTGGGGCTGTGGGGAAAGAGGAACCCTGCTCCACTGCTGGTGGGAGTGGAGACTGGCACAAGCACTGTGGAAATCAGTATGGAGATACCTCAAAGAACTAGGACTGGAAGTCCCATTTGACCCAGCTATTCCCCTGCTGGGGATGTTCCCCAAAGAATTAAAAGAATCATACCACGGTGATATATGTGCGCCCATGTTCATAGCAGCGCAGTTTGTAATAGCTGAAACTTGGAAACAGCCCAAATGCCCATCAACTGGAGACTGGATAAAGAAAATGTGGTTCTTTTACAAAATGGAGTACTACTCAGCCATAAAAAATGAGAAATTAGAGACACTTATAGCTAAGTGGATGCACATTGAGGCAATACTCTTAAGTGAAATAAATAGGACACACATGTGTAAATACCGAATAGTTTCTCTGGTGTGAGAAACTGAAAGTGTAAATAAGGACTAAATGTATAATAGGTAATGTGAAATAGGAAGGAAAGGGGCAAAGGGGAAGGAAGTGGGAGGGCTAGGGGAAAGGAGAGAAGGGAATAGGATTGATATGAGAAAATGGAAAAATAGGAACAAAATCTTTGTAAATAGGGAGGACTGGAGGGGTTGAAGGGAGGGCTGGGCAAGGGTGAAAAATAAGAACCAAGAGAGACTATGTAAAGGTGCAAATTTCCAATGATGAATGTCATTGTATTGTATACCTAAAATGTACCAATGCTTAGAATGAATAATCGATAATGTAAAATAGGAAGAAAAGGTCCAAAGGGGTAGGGGTAGTGGGAGGGGCAGGGGAGAGGAAAGAAGGGAAAGGCAAAATGATGAGAAATGGAAAAAATGGAAATAAAGTCTTTGTAAATAGGGAAGGGTGGAGGGCGTGAAGGGAGGGCTAGGAATGGGGAAAAAATAAGAACCAAGATGCATTATGTAAAGGTACAATTCCCAATGAGAAATGTAGTTGTGTTGTATACCTACAATGTACCAATAAAAGAATTTAATACAAAAAAAAAAAGAAATGCGGTTTTGTCTGTACCTAGCCCAGCAAGCTCAGCCTGCTAATGAGAAATTTTCAGAAACTGTCCAATGTGTTTAGGTGTTTGTTAGCATCCTTTCAATTTATAAAATGATTCACAGTTTTGAGAATGCTTTGACATGCATCTAAATTTTCTACTGAGCATTTCAAGCGGAATCTACATATTTGTTATTAGATTATTTAAATGTGCCAAGAGATAATATTCACAAGCTGTCCCTCTCCCAACACACACAATATAGCAAGTGAATACATTCCACATATAGATTTGATAGCAACACACTCTACACATCTTCAGCCATGTGTGATATGTAGCATACTTGCTAAGCAAAACTCTAGCTAACCTGGTTCCAGGCAGACTTATAAATATCCATGTAGCTGGAGACAAAGCAACATTTAAATTTGCAGTAAGACACAGTAGCATATCCTGCTCCCATAGACTTGCAATTTCCATAAGTGGTACCAACAGTAAATTTCAAGTCAGAAAGAATAGTGGCAATGAACCTACTGTCTATAAGCAAACTAGCTTAAAGAATTTGACTCCCAGGACACTGAAGAAGAGGGTCAGCTGGGGAAAAGTAAGCTGCCTACCTCTGTATCTTCCTACCTACACTAAAGCACCACTTCTGTGGGACAGAGACATTTCTAGAGTCCCAAAAGCACAGAATTATGGAACTGAATGTTGATTTGTTTGAAGTAAATAATTTATTGGTACATTTTAGATATGCATAATAACATTTTAGGTATACATAATAATATTCACCATAGGGAATGTTGATTTTTATAACAGTGTGGTGCATTTAACAAAATCATTTGAGCTTAGCAAATGGGAAGAAAAGCACCCCATCTATCTCAATTTTCCTTCTCCTCCTCTTGTGGCTTTTCTTGCTGTGAGAAAACATTCAATTCGATCTTTTCTATACCTTCATATCTTTTAAAACATCAACACTACTTTTTGTATATAGTATATACTTTTTGTATAGGATCATTTTTCCTTTGGAAACACAGTCAGCTCTCTGAAAATATCTTATTGTACCTTTTTCTTATGATGATGTGAGATGATAAAATAAGATACTTTGAGAGAGAACATATTCACACAACTTGTGTTACAGCGTATTGTTATAACTGTTCTACTTTATTACTAATTATTGTGATAGATTTGTTACTATGAGTAATTTATAAATTGAACTCTGGTAAATAGATAAGCATAGGGAAAATCATAGCATATTTAGGTTTCTTTACTAATATGCAGTTTTAGGCACCAATGGGGGTCTTGGAATGTATTCCTTATGCATAAGGAGGGGACACTGTGATGAAATGGGGAAGGTCCTTAGTCACGTTAAGGGGTACAAATTCCTTAGGAATAAGGAGTATGAACTCCTATGAATATACAATAGGAAAAGATTTGAAGGTGATATGCAAAAAATGGGGAAAGAGAACCAAAAGATATTAAGAGACAAAATGTACAATTCTCAATGCTGACTACACAGTAGGGCTTTATTTTTTGGTACCAGAGATCAAACTCAAGACCTTGTGCTCAAGAGGCAGGCGGCAGAACCACTGAGCTAAATCCCTGGCTCCCATAGTTGAGCTTTATAAAAGTACAGTGATGATTGGGTCCCATCAAATAAATCAGAAACTTGGAAACCAGGACTTGCACCAGTAAGAACTAAAATCTTTCCGTGTGACTCCACTGTGCAGCTCAAGCTGAGAACAATATAACTAGAGCTTATATTCCCAGTGTGGCCTCCAGAATATCGACATCTCCTGAGAGCTTGTTAAAAATGCAGACTCTCAGGGCCTACCCCAGGCTGAATGAGAAACTCTAGAAGTAGGACTCAGATGTCTGTGCTTTAACAAGATCTCCAGGTCATTCTGCTGCTTGATAAAGTGTGAGAACTATTGCTATATTGAAATTGTAGGGATTGTGGCTTGATTAGGAGTAACAGGAAGTGTCAGTGAGGTGACCAAGATGATGATGCCGAGATTTTATAGTTTTTAGTTGAAATGGCAGGTGGAGGGATTATAATCCAGGATATGAAACAAGGGAAGGTAGTTCCCATGAAAGATCTGAATCAAGACACTGTTGGGAAGAAAGAGGGAATTCATCCAGAATCAATTTACTTAAAGTCTTAGTAAGTATAGGACTAAAAGTCATGATCACACCAGCACCCTTCCCATTCTTTTAAAGTAGAAGACGGCTATGCCCACTCTCCATATAAACAAAGTTAGAAAATGACACAAGCAAATAATTTAGCATAGGAAGGGTAAAATAGCCTATTTAAAGAGGCTTTAAAGTAAGTTCAGGAGTCCTACAAACACCCTAGGGCTCAACCTTTCCTCCCCATATTCTCTCAACCTGTGCTCTTCTACTTCTTAACTGGCTTTCTTTCTGGTAAATGGCCAGTAAGAGGAACCAGAAAAGGCAATCCCTCCAAACATTCTACCTTTGTTGTTATTGTTAAATGCCAGGACTGAACACCCATCTGGTTTCTCCAGTCATGAGCAGTGATGGTATATTTACAAGAGCTTGCTGCCTTCAAAGAGCAGTTCAGAATTCTCTGAGGGTTAAGTCTTAAATTATTTCACAAAATGCTTAACAGCAAGGCTTCAAACAAACTTGCCATCTGAAGTGTACTTCAATGTGCGTATGCTACAATCACTCAAATTGACTGATAAAGACATTTGCAATCAACTTATGAGGGAAAACTTCAGTAGTCCTTTGGTCTGCAAGTTCCTGTTGTACTTATGATTTGCTTCAAAAATTATAATATTTATTAATAAAGTCATTTTCTCCTTTCAAACACAAACTGACAGCTTTGATTCTTCCACAGGAGGGCTACAGTCTCATTCTCATAAGTAACTATAAGCCCCGTGGAAATTAGTGTGATATCAACAATGTAACTTCAAAATATCCTTGGTATTGCTATGGACTCAGCATCATACCAGATTTCAGGGAACTGCTTCTTAAATGTGGCTGCATATTGGAGTCACCTGGAAAATTTTATACATCACTGGTGAATTAGCTCCATTTCCAGAGATTCTAATATAATTAGTCAGAGTGGGGTCTGGACCCTGGGATTTTTAGAAGCATCCCAGATTATTCCAATATTTAGCTATGGTTGAAAACCTATTTGTAAGAGAATTTTAAAAACAGCAGAGATAGTATGGCATCTAAATTGACCCCCAAAGCCTCAAGTATTTGGGAGATGATTGGATTATAGGGGCATTAAATTTGACTTGTTGTTAGGAGGTGGGGTCTGGTGGGAAGAGGGGAGTCACTGTGGGCATGACCCAGAAAGGTTTATCTCCCTTCCCGGCTTCTCCCTCAACTCTGTTTCCTCATTGCCATTACCTGAGCGGCAACCCAGAACCTTCCACCATGATACCTACCATGAAAAGATTGAAACTTCTAAAATGTGAACCAAAATAAACTTCTCCTTCTTTAAATTTCAGGTGTCTGGTGTTTGGTCCCAGCAATGAGACAGTGACTAAGGTAAACTATTTGATGAAAAAGCAGGTGTGTAGGTAACAATAGAGAGCAATTCAAAACAGTTTATCAAGAAATTTATTTGAATGTGAACAGATACTAAAATGTAGAATCCTAAAAAGCACCATTTAGGTTTTTAAGTAGGACAGATAAATGATGGAAACAGTTTTCAGAAGATCAGTCTAATAGTGCTATTGAAGATGGATTTAAATTAAAGCATAACTACAAGTGGGAGAGCTACTGAAGAAGAAAGAAACTGAATGATTACCCTATTGATTATGCAATGAAGTTGAATCTCCTCAGTGCAGTATTCAAGATTGCCTATAGTGTTTTCTCAGTCAATATATCCAGTCTTATCTCTCACTTTATCTCCTTATATAGGCCATAGATTAACCTAGTGTTCTGATAAAGGAAAATGGTATGTTGATAGGTGGTATATGAACACAAGGATCCCACTGTCAAAAACATTAAAAATGCTAATTGAAACAAAGTTCATAAACTGGCTTTTTTTGCAAGACCTCCCAGAGCTTTTAATAACCCTCCTTTGACAGCCAATAATTCCCATTCCCAATTTTCTCATTGGGCCCTGTGTCTGCAGTGGTTCTTTCTTCAGCATCACTCTTCATTTTTACTTTGTTTGCAAAGAAACAGTGCAGAACAAGAAAACTTTATGTCCCATGCTCTCATTGGCTTTCCTTTTTAATACTTTCATTAGTATATTCTTGCAATAAATAATAATTGCATTCATTTGGGGGAATCGGTACATATACACATCACATCTTCATCACTATTTCCCTTTTCCCTCTGTGCTACTCTTTCTCCCCTTCCTTGGAACCCTTCTCATCTCCAAAAAGTCTACCTCCTTGTTTCCACCCATCTCTCCTTTATTTTGCTCTTTGTTCTTTTGTTTAAATGGGAATATAAATCTTCAGAATCTATGTGAGACACATAGATTTCATTCTACATTCTCTTAATACAGGGTGCAATTTTTTGTGTTTAACATTAATTAATATACCATAAAGAGCACTGAAACCCTTCTTCAAGACTCTCCCCACTACATCATACTCCTCATTGTTTTTCAAAAGACATATCAGTGATTATTTAGAAAATAATATAGCACAGCACCACTGAATCACATAATACAGTGGGCCCTTTAGTTACCACCAGCTTGACATACGAACAATTCGGGTTGATTAGGTTACTGCAAGATTCATCTGCCTCTTCCTATCTGTAGTGTGTACCCAGGTAAACATGCAGATATCAGCTGTATTGACTTAGTTACAACCAGCCCTCGGGAACGGATTGAGTTTGTAAATCAAGGGTCCACTGTATTCCAAAACCAGATCTTACTAGCCCTAGCTTAAAGAGATTGCAACTGTTTAACGGTCAATGGTACACCTCTATTTGTAGCACTATTACATTAAAACTTAAGTACTGTCAGCACTTCAGTTCTAGCATGATCTTCAGAACCTCCTGCTTTGCCTCGGAAAGTTGTTTGCAGTTGAGTTGGCATTTAAAGCTTGACCCCTGGGCGATTCTTTTTTTTTTTTTTAAATATTGAGGTAGAAATCACCAAATGGGGAAACCTAACTGGCAGCAGCTGCAGAGAGGTGAGATGGGGTGAGTGTTCTCAAGGATAAGAACTGATCTCATTCTGTTGAGAGGAAAGCACTGGGGAAAAGGAAGACATTTCAAAGACAATGCATTTCACAAAATGAAGAGGTTCAAATAGAAAGATTTATTGATGACTCTGCTGGTTTGCTTTTGTTGGGTTCCTAGAGAGTATTTGCATCTATTAAAAGACCAGCTTCTTTTCATTGTTTCTGACTGGAATCATTCAGACTCCTAGAATTCTGAGTGCCTAGTAAATGTTAAGTGCTGAGCATAGGAGAAAAAATATGCATTTCAGGCTTAGTTTTGCCTCTACTGAGCTGTGTGATTAAAAGCCAATCCTTTTTTCACCTATGCCTCAGTTTCTTTAGCTTTCAAAACAAGTATCATTCCTGTCCTATTTCCTAAATGGGATTGGTATAGAGAACAAGGGATATTGTAGGTATATAAACCCTTTGAAAACTTTGCTATAAACCTTTGTGTACAAGTTCAAATTATTACAGCTTGGAATAATAGAAAATAGATTTGTTTTAGAAAGGGAGATTTATTTTATAAATACTATACTGGACATCCTCAAAAAAAATCCCATTGCAAGTAGATTCTCTCTCTCTCTCTCTCTCTCTCTCTCTCTCTCTCTCTCTCTCTCTCTGCCATGTAGTTTCAAATTTCCATTTCTCTATACATCTGCCTTATTCTTTTCTTGATAACCAGCATCTTTGGTGAGTCATGACCCAAAATGCTAACTGGCAGAGTCTTTGTAATTCCTACTCACTAGTTCCTCCATCTAAATATCATCAGCTATAGCAAGGAGGCAGGATCAAGTGAGATCTGGAGCAGTGCTCTTTCTCAGTATGAACAAATCAAGTATTCTAAAAAGATGGTGATAGAAAGGGTTGGCACATTAGTGCAGAAATGTAATGAGTATAAAATCACATAATTCATCACATCATTAGTCTAATTAAAAGTAGAATTACTCTTCCCAAAAGCTCAAATGGGATTGTCTACATGTAACAGGCAAAAGAATGCCTCTGCATCATAAGGAGACTGCAGGCATGGTTCCTCTCTTATCACCAGTGTTAAAGAAAAAAAACTTGAACACTGTCAATGCCTTTCTATTTTTCTGGCTTGCATGATTCATATCAGAAAGACCTCCATTTACCTTCCTGCCTGCATTTGCCTCCTAAAAAACAAGAAAGTTAGTAACGATGGTGCTTATCAGATGTTTGTGACAATTGACTTAATTACCTGGGAAATTAAGCTTTTTCAACTGAATGAGTTGAATAAATAAAACACTTTATCTTGACATTTTCTGGTATGTAACTTTATTTTTTTCCTGATATATGTTTGTGACACATAATGAATATATTCATTGTGGGGTATTGGCACATAAACAGAGCACATGTTGATTTTTTTACTTCCCCTTTGCCTCCTCTGCCCACCATCTGCCCTTATCCCCAGATCTCCTTCCTATCTCCACAAAGTCTATCTTCCTGTTTCCTACTGCCTTTCTTTTATTTTGTTCTATAAATTTTTTTTGAGTTTCTCATATAAGAGAAATCATGTGACTTTTAATCTTCTGTATCTCATTCATTTCACTTAGCATTATGAATTCATGGTGAATCCATTTTTCTACATACAATTTACTCAAATTTATCCTTTCTGATGGCTGAGTAGTACTCCATTGTGTATATATCCCATATTTTCTTTATCCATTGATTTTTAATGTTATATTTTTAAGATTTGAATGAACATTTTCTATGTATAGGTAGTAGATGAATTTTTCAAAGGAAAAATCTGTTTGCAAATGAGTCAGTGTCTCCACTGTACATATAACTGCCCTCTAGCTATTTCAACCACAAGATCACTAACTTCACCCCTTTGGTCAAAATCAACATTGTTGTATATCTAAGATCTCAATAAACATTCCCAGTAGAGAGCTGTGAAGACCCTGCTAAAAACATGTGTTTCAGAGAGATATGTCTCCCAATTTGAATCATTTTTTTTGATGGGCAATTGGTAGAAAGATAAAAAGCATGCTCACAGCTTGAAAACAATATGGACCAAAGGTGTGATTTTGGTGGCATGGATCACCCTGTACAAGTCACCATATCGCCACTGAGAAGCTCTGTAGTTTTTAGTGAGAGCAGACATTCCTAACTTAGCTGAGCCTGGCTTCTCTGTAGTTAGAGAAAATCTATTGACTGCGTGAACACAAAGTTCAGTAGATAAGTTATTGCACCAATTCCAAAAACAAGCAGAAAAGAGTTGCTTCTAGCACCAAGGTGGTATTTAAGTCCTATTTTTATTTACTAGGTATCTCTTCAGTGAATTCAGATACTGTGTTTTAAAACACCTACCCATGTGAAAAGATTACACTAAAGCCCAAGGGGAAATATTTTTATAATCTATTCTTATTTTCTTCTTATTCCTATCTCACTCTCCAGGCCACCCATGAAGGATGAACCTCTCCAAAGAGAACAAGACTGTAAGAAGAAAAATAAAATACAGTCATCTTTTGAAGACTTCTCCGTTTACCCACCAATCTCTTTCTCTTTCAAGTTAAAGCTGCCTTCAAATCAAAGAGAAGTGAGTCAAGCTCCTTTTGTTATGGTGAAATTCAGTGCTTTCTGCCATGTAGAACATACAGGTGTACATTTGATAAATATTTATCAAACAGTTTATGTCATACAGTGTAACTAGATATGCAGATTATAAATTTTCAAGAAAAAAATCCTTTCAGAGGTAACAAATTATACATATACCTCCTGAATACAAGAGAAGCAGCTCAAGAGTCTCTGGAAGACAAATCCAGACTCAAAGATTCTGATTCACTCTAAGTATTTGGTGGGGCAGAGGAAAGGGGCAACAATGACATATGAAATGTAACTTTAAAGGTAAAATTTATGGTCCAAAGGGGAAGGGGAAGTGGGAGGAGTAGGGGAAAGGAAAGAAGGGAAAGGAATAAATATGAGAAAAGGAAAAAGTGGAAACAAAGACTTTGTAAATAGGGAGGCTTGGAGGGGTTGAAGGGAGGGCAGGGGGAAGGGGAAAAAAATAAGAACCAAGATATATTATGTAAAGGTACAAATTCCCAATAATGAATGTCAGCATATTGTATACCTAAAATGTACCAATAAAATTAATGAAAAAAATTTGTACCATCAGCTCAGAAATGGTGAGTATTGTTACCTGCTAACATTTTTGCACACCTGCAGGAAATGCTTTAATTCTAAGCACAACATAAATAGTAATCTTCACCTCAGTATATTTCAGAATAATTTAAGAACTTTATTAAAATGCAGATTCCCATATCCCACCTCTTGAGCTTCTGATTTAGAAAATCTGTGGTAAACACTAGTAGTGCACATAGTTTTCTAATGCACTCTGAAACATTCCAATGCCTTCGGTTAAGCTATTGCCTCCAAAACCCCACTATTAAAAATCACATAATATGAATATTTTGACCTGTGAATATCTAATGGCCCTTTAACAAATGCATACTGCCAGATGCATTGCCTTTTGTACGATTCTGTTTGGTACTGAGGAAAGAAGAGGATTGAAACATGAATTTCTGCTGGGATAGGAGAAGAACAATAAAAGGACCTTAGTGCAGAAGCAGTCTTAATCAATTGTGCATAGGTGTGTGATGCAGGCAGTTATGAAACCAGATGACAAGAGAGAGAAACAGAAGCAAGTGGCAGTGAACTAAAACTCATCTCGACTTTCTGTGCATCGAGCACACCTACAAAAGGAAAATATCAAAATGTCAGGGGCTATCCAGTAGATAAATTATCCTTACCATCATTTCTGCTGTCGTTTCTCTCTTAGATACAGCCTAAACATGAGTGGCAGCTCCACCAGGCAAATGAGGAAGCACAACCATGGCATCTCAGAAATGTTCCCATAAATATTCCCAGAAAAATGTCTCATAAAGAACCATGGAGATTTGCCTTTTAGACCTGACTCACCACTAATTCACGTTACTTCCTTAAAGTGCATTTGTAGTTCATTTAGTTGCAGTACAGAATTCAGCCTAGCAAGCAGAGCATCTGAGGCAGCCAAAGACTGAGACAAAAAAGAGGTAGCATGAGGCAAAGGGGGCCAAATTATATTCCCACAAGCATTTGGTCAGAAACAGAAGAGCCCTCTTTCCCATTCAGCTAGCTGACCCACCTCAGTTTCAAACTGTAAGATGCAAAAGAACGAAAAAGACACAAAGCCAAATTCTTTAATGCAGCATGTGCCACAAGAAGTTCAGCCAAATTCATCAATGTCCAGCCTTTAAAGACAAGTATGCAAAAACCATACTGCCAAGAAAGCATTTGTGCAGAAGCTTGCAAAAGCAGAAATGTGAACTAGAGAAAATCTGGAGAGGCAGAGCTGCCCCTGGAGGGTACTTCCAGGACTAGATCTGTGTTCCAACGGGAGGAGGAGTGTAGGTTCTGGCCAGACGGGTAGTCATGCCCTAGGCAACACCCTGAAATTACTAATTAGATAACCCAGTTGCTCTTCTACTGGACCTCTAACCCTTTGGGCTCCTACTTCCTCCAAGTTTTCACTGGCCTCTTGTTCCCTACCTCTGGCTTCACTGGAAGCCCTCTCATTTCAACAACAGCTCTCTGTTCAGTGATTACAGACCAGACTTTGACAAATAATAGGTTGACTCTTCCAGAAAACAGACATTTCTAACACATTGAAAAATGCAGGTTTCCAAAGAGCTTCAAAAAGTAATTTTAATAGAATTTTCTAGGCTTTGTATAAATGTGATAGAATACAACAACGATCCAAGGCCTGACTGCAAGCTATGGAAATTTTCAATGGTTCCAGTTTCTCTTTTCTGTACCATTATTCTCCCTACTTGTTTAGCTTCTAAAAATCAATCTTTTCCCTAACTAAGAAACCAATACCTTCATGTTCTCTACCCCTCTTCCTTTACCCCTCAAAATATGCTCTCATGAAAGAAACAGCAACATCACTGATATCTCAATTAGAATGGTACACCATGTTCTTTTCCCACTGGTGAATTGCAAAGCCTCTTTATCTGTGTAAAATGATTAACTTTTAAGTTTTTAAGGAGGTACTCTATTGACAGGATTTCTGGCTTTAGAGGGCAGTTTGTATGTGTATGTATGTGTGTGGGGAGTGTATTACAATTATTTTCAGGTGACACACAGTCACTCCATCTAAAACTAGGACTAATTCCTACTATAGACCCAGCATGTAAGGTACATCTTCATATTACATGTGTTATCAAATTTCTTGTTTCTATGTAATTTATAATTGCTAATAGAACTTCCCTATAAAATGATGAAACTTACAGTTAATAGTTTTATATAAAGTACTTTGAAATGTTAGATCAAAGAAAATATGTTGGCAGGATTATTCTTGAACATAAAAATATTCATGACACCTTTATTAAAAAGGTTAAAAAATTCAGAATTTTTGAATAGCAATATGGATAGGTACAATCTTAACTGATTGATGTTAACTAATGGATCAATGTCAATCTGGGGGAAGATCTATAGTAATACATAGGACTCTTGTCCTTCACCTAATCCTGTACAACAGAGTAATCAGTAAACTAAAAGAGGATATAGATGGTAAATATTCCATCTGACAAATTGTTTGAAAGAATAGCAAATATACTGGTTGACAAAATAAAAATTAAGAAGTTCAAACAGAAAAAGGAATAAAGTACCACACTTGTCTCTCAAATCAGATTTTTAATTACAGCACAGGAGGAGTTGGCATATAAGATTTTTTTACAAGTCTTGTTGACAACAAATTCAATTTAGCCAATAGTGTTGTGGCTTCTCAAAATTGCAAAAGAAATGTACTATCAATCAGTACAAACCTAATAAACAGGTTATATTAGACAATGCAAAAAATCCAAAAGAAAAAGAAATAAAGTGGTCCTTCTCCATGGGGATTATTTGTTTAGACTAATTCTCATACAGAGGCAATATTTTCCCCAGAGGGCCTATGAAAATGTTTTGGAGACATCTGGAGTTGTCACAATGACTGGGGAGAACTACTAATAGGCAGAAGCCAGGGATACTAAACACCTTGCAGTGTATAAGAAAATTCTACATGTGTGCGGAACTTTCCTGCATAATATGTAAATAAGAATCCATTCAAAAATGAGAAACATTAATTAAACAAGAGAAATTACAATGGGAAGAGTTTAGGAACCATGTCACATGATGCTTAGTTGAAAGGACTAAGAATGTTTAACTTGAAGATAAAGGGAAGAAAAGCAGTTTCCAAATGCATGGAGTGCTGTCCAGTGAAAAAATATATAGGTCACATTATTATCTGATTGTTCTATTTCCGTTATTGATAACAGTTGCAATTTTTAATAATTACCAAGTGCAAGGAACTGTGAAAAATGTTCACATATTATCTCATTGAATACTGATAACCCTTTGAAGAAGATTCTATTACCCCCATTTGCAGATGGGGAAACATGAGTCACAGCTTACATTACTTGACCAAGGCCACACAGATAATAGATGGTTGAGTTCAGATTTCAAGCCAGTAGTTGCAAGTTTGTATCTATATTTCATGCCCCTAACTATTGCGCTATATTGTTGTAAATCTGTGTACAGCCTATGCCAGCATTTCCATTTTGACACTGGTTTGAGGTGATGGCTACTTATCAAAGCCCCATCTATGCCATCAATATCTAAGGAACTACATAGGTGTACCCAGTGTGACTATCATCTCTTATTTCAACAGTGTCTATTTCTTGTCCATACTGTGAAGATCCCCCATGCCTCTTGTGTAGCCCAAATCTCAATGCTTTATTTACTGAACACCTAATGTCCAGAAGTGTCTGCCGTTCTCAGGCTATAAAGTTTGCCATATGACCTAAACTGAGAGTTGTGGAATTCCCACTTTATGCCACTCCTCAATGGCAATAATCTCCTCAATCAATTGGTTCCTTCATGTCACCATACATATTTCTTACAGAAATGCTCTAGTTTCTATCTTTCATAGAATTTATGTTTGTCTGCTAAAACAAGAGATCCAAGATAAAATGGTTTTCACTGTCTTGTGTAAGCATCCAGGCATAAGCAGATTAGGGCTGATGTGATTGCCAGACAGGGTCAGGAATCTGGGCCCTTTTTGTCTTATTGCTCCAATATCTATACAGTTGACCACCACCATCAAAAATGGCTTATTGCCACATCCAAATGCCAACCAATGAGAAGAGAAAAAATAGGAAATAGCCCTTTCCATTTAAAGGCACAAAAAGGAATTGCATATAACACTTTCATATCTCATTGACCAAACGTAAGCCTGTGGCCACAGTATACTATAAAAAGGTCTGAGATATGTGATTTTTAATCTAAGCAGCCATACTGCCAGATAATATTTAGTTATTTCTTTTTTAAATTATACACATACATATATTCACTTACATTTTATTTTACTGGATGGGCACAAGCAGGGGTTGGGGCTTGACAGAAGGACTGGGTTACTGCCAGTTGAGTCCAGGATGGTAGTACTTCCACCAAGCCACTGTAGGAAGGGTCTGGCCCCATTCCCTTGATTAGAAAACAACCACATGAAATCCCATGACTCAGATTATGTTTGCTGAATGGAATTCTTTTGAAATGAGGTGGGGAAGTCACCTTGCAAATTTAAAATAATTATTGTTTTAGAAGGTATGTGTACAAATGCTCCCCAAAATATGCTTAATTAGCACATGGTTTATTAAACAGTATCTTTTTCTATAGATAGTTCTGAGGTAAAATTCAAAACGTATTAATTACCAAACACAATGGCTAAAGTCTAAATCCATAGGCCTTCAATGCAATATTGATGAATTGAAAGGTAAGGTTCAGAAAGGCTAGGTAGTGCCAGGAGACAAAACAATAAAGGAGGAGGCAGCTTTTACTGACCTTTAGCTTCAGAGCCTTTAGATTCATTTCATTATACAGAAGCAGGGTCAGGGGGATTTAACTCAGTGGTGCCACCTGCCTCGCAAGCACAAGGTCCTGAATTCGATCCCTGGTACCAAAGAAGCAGAGTGTGGGGTGCATGGTGCCAACAATTCGCATGTGCTGCCCATGACACTGAGCCTTATCCTGAATTGTGCATGATTGTGCACAGCCAGGCTTCCCGAGGCACAAAGAGGGACGGATTGTTAGCAGCTGAAGGAAGGTTGGGATAAGACAAAAATAATAATTTTTTTTAAAAGTAAAAAGGCAGAATGAACCATTATAATTTCTTCTCATTTTAACCAAAGAAACAGGGGAATGGATGCATTTTCTGTTTGCGTCATAATTATTTTTAAAAACTTTTTTCTAAAATGATAAGAGAAATGGAAATTTTGGATAACTAATTGTCTGTGATAATCTCAGAGCCTACTGTGTGAGTTTCTGTTGAGTAGGCAATCAGTCAAAGATCTACTTTCATGGCCACAGCTAATTAAACCATGGGTACAACAGAAGTGAAGTGGAAACACCACATTCTTTCTTCCAAAAGTTTTAAATTGAGTATCAGATTCTCATTAGTTTATATTCATACTTAGACTAGAAGGTCTACTAGCTCCATGGTGCCCATATCCTCCTTCTATT
Organism: Heterocephalus glaber; assembly: GCF_000247695.1. Next base: position 1,367,230 of record NW_004624931.1, on the reverse strand, counting down.
AAAGAGCAATGCAAGCTTGTTTGCAGAAGAGAAACTATGCATCCCTAGATAGAAAAATACAACAGAGAGTAATCACTTCAGTCTCAGGTGGCTTTTCTGGTTCTGATTCTAGTCCCTCCTAAAGTTGGCTGTCTGTTCTGCCCTTTGGTATCATGAAATAGCTGTGCATCATTATAATGTGTTCTCCTATTTTATATAACTTCAATTGTGGTATGAATTATGTTACTTTCAGCAAAGCAATTCCTTATTAAGACAATATGGATTTGAGATATATCCTATTCATGGTGACCCAGAGCCTCTTTTATTGAACAATTTACACAAGAAATTAGCAAACTTTATTGGGAATTTAAGCTGAATTTTGGAGTATGATCAATTTATTTGGGGGCAGAAGTAATGGAGGACATCTCAGCAAAGGGAGACTAGAATGCATGAAATCTCACAGATAAGAGATACTATGGCATTTTCAAATCCTATCCTAGTTCCTAACATAGCCAGAGAAAGATGGTTTGATGATTTGGAAGTTATGACCAGAAGCCTTAGATTAGTTTCTTAGAAAGCCCCTTTTCTCTTCATCTTCATGCATAATGTCTGAACAACTCTCTCACAGACCTTCTGGCTCTGGCTCTGTGCCTGCATCTCACTCAGTGGCTCTGAAAACCTGACTCAACATCATTTGTAATTCATCTCTGCCTTTTGTTTGCAATTCTTCACTTGGAGCCTCACAATAATCCCTCTTTCAGTTCTCCCACCCTTACAGATCCCAAGATTATCTGCAATTTGTTCTCAATTTCTATGCTCCATAGCTTCTGAAACTTATGTCTCTTCCTTTGTTCCAACTTTAATCTGTCCAACAAATCCAGGTTAGCCTCTCCCTACCTGCACAGCACTGGGAGTTTAGGTACCATGTTTCCCAGGGCCGTGCCTGTTGCTAGCTTCTTCATATACTCTCCAGAGTCCCAAGAAGTGTCCCCATAGTTAGCCTAAATAGCCCTTAAATTCTTGATACACTTGCTCTTAAAATTATCTTCATGGCATTGATTTTCCTGTAGAGCAGGAAATTTGCAAGGTGAGTCATGACAAAAATACCTCACATTTGTTTAGAGCTTTGTATTTAATGGTATAATTTGACATTTATAATCTGATTTAATACTCACAACAGGACTCTGAAGTAACCCAAGTCAGGCATTATTATTATTTCCATTTTAAATGCTAAAAAATGAAACAGAGCTAGTTTAATTGCCCAAGGTCTCATAGAAAACTAGAGGAGAGCTATGTCAGAAACTCAGCCTTCAGATAGAATGGTAGTTGCCAGAACCTATGGAGAGTAGAGGGGAAACAGGGGTGGGGAGAGATTGGTCAGTGGGTATAAACTTACAGTCAGAAAGCAGAAAAAAGTTGTGGTATTTTATTGCACACCAGCATGACTATAGATAGTGACAATGAGTTATATACTTTGAGAAAACTAGAGGAAAGGATTTCAAATGATTTTTCTATACATAATAAATGTTTGAGGAGATATACATGCTTACTGTGATTTGAACATCATATATAACGCATACATGTATCAAAGAATCATACAGTACCTCATACAAATGTACCATTTTATGTGTTAATATAAAACATTAAAAAATAAATAAGAAATTCCATTTCTGGAGACAAATGTGGTGGGGGGGGCTTGACTTTTGGAGCCTGCCAGATCTGTTCCCAGGCCTTAATTTCTGATTTTACCATGTACTGATAGTATAGGGCTATTATAAAGATCAAGTTAGATAACAAAAATGAAAGCCTTCATGTTCATCACATCACAATAACTCAGTAAATACTAGCTGCAATTATTCTGAGGCAAGTTAATGTGGAAATTAAAAGCATAGAATTTAGACTCTAGATTAAGGTTACTTAAGTTTGAATACTATACAAGAAGTAATATACAGGATGGTTAGGAGGATGGATTCTGGATATGGCTAGCTGGGATTGAATACAGGTTTTGTAATGTCATAGCTGTACGACATTGCACAAATCAATCTCTTTTTTCCTTAGTTTCCACATTTTTCAAGTGGCAATAATAATAGTACTCCTATTAGGCTATTGTTAAGATTAAGTTATTCTATAAGTCATCCTCAGAAAAGTGAATGTCACCCAATGAGCATAAGTCTTCACATGTATGCTTGTGAGCTCCATACCCTTGGGCAGGTTGCTTAACGTGGCTTTGAATTTCTTGTCTGCAGGATGAGGATAATAATTTTTTTTGTGAGGATTAAGAGATGTGCTTCATGTATCTTTTCTTCCTATTTCATATTATCTATTATACCTTTTAGTCCTTATTTACACTTTCAGTTTCTCACATGAGAAACTATTTGGTATTTGCACGTGTGTCCTATTTATTTCACTTAAGAGTATTTCCTCAATGTGCATCCATTTAGTTATAAATGTCCCTAATTTCTCATTCTTTATGGCTGAGTAATACTCCATTTTATAAAAAACCACATTTTCTTTATCCAGTTTCCAGTTGATGGGCATTTGGGCTGCTTCCAAGTTTTAGCTATTACAAACTGTGCTGCTATGAACATGGGGCACATAAATCACTGTGGTATGATTCTTTTAATTCTTTGGGGAAGATACCCACAGGGGAATAGCTGGGTCAAATGGGATTTCCAGTCCTAGTTCTTTGAGGTATCTCCATACTGATTTCGACAGTGGTCGCACCAGTCTACACTCCCACCAGCAGTGGGTCAGGGTTCCTCTTTCCCCACAGCCCCACCAGCATTTGTTATTGGTTGATTTCTTGATAGCAGCCATTCTTTCTGGGGTGAGGAGAAATCTCAGCATTGTTTTCATTTGCATCTCTCGAATGACCAGTGATGTTGAACATTTTTTCATATATTTATTTGCTATTTCTACTTCTTTGTCTGAGAAATGTCTGTTCATTTCAGATGCCCATTTTTGGATTGGGTCTTTAAATTTGGGTGGTCTGATTAGATAATGTGAAATAGGAAGAAAAGAGGCAAAGGGGAAGGGGAAGTGGGAGAGGTAGGGGAAAGGAAAGAAGGGAATGGAATCAATATGAGAAAATGAAAAAATGGAAACAAAGTCTTTGTAAATAGGGAGGGATGGAGGGGTTAAAGGGAGGACAGGGAATGGGGAAAAAATAAGAACCAGGAGAGATTACGTAAAGATGCAGATTCCCAGTGATGGATGTCATTATATTGTATACCTAAAATGTACCAACAAAATTAAATTTTGCCACCTACCTGGCATATAGGAAGTATGCAAAATACCATCATTATTACCAGTGGTTAAAGGCACCACGTGTACCAAGCACACCAATACCTCCATCATCCTAATAAACAGATGATTAGCACGTAGTGTGCTAACACATTCACTTCTCTGATACATTATTTCGCCAATACATTATTTGTTAACAATCTCTAAACAAGAAATTCTTTCCGTACTCTTTTTTTTTTTTTTTTGGTACCGGGGATCGAACTCGGGTCCTTGCACTTGTGCAGCAGGCGGCGAAACCACTGAGCTAAATCCCTGGGCCCTCTAAACAAGAAATCCTGACCTCTCAATATTTGTCAAAATTTTCCAAAGTGGGGCTGGGGATGTAACTCAGTGGTAGTGTTTGCCTCGCATGTGTGAGGCTGAATTTGATCCCTAGCACTGCAAAAAAAAAAAAAAAAAAAGTCCAAGGTGATTGTAATATGCAGTCAAGGTTGAATATCATTGCACTGGGTACTATATTTCCTTAATATCCCTCAAATCTTACAGAGAAGTGAAGCCAGAGAGATCACCAGCTTATTTTGTTCAAGAAAAATCAAAATCAAACAAATTCTGAGGAACACACGGAAAATGTATACACCTACATAGCAATCTTTTTCAAAATGAATCTTGTTCTCTTTTTCTGAGAATCAGTGAAGTAGTTGGTAAATTCAACAGGCAGTATATCAAAAGCAGAGGCCACAAATGTAAAAACTCCTTAGAATTTTTAAAAAGAGGTATGAAATTTTTCTATTGCATTATGTAGCTGCATTTTGACTTTAAATTCCATTTGCTGCACAGCGAAACTACCCCTTTGAGGAAATGAATCACGGAACCTCATACACTCCTAACATAATGCCACCTACCTGTGCCAGGCATCTCTCAAAAATAGCCTCCAATGATTTCTGCTTCTGAGGACTTTTGCCCTTTTATAAGACCACTCTCATAGCAATTTGCTTCCTATTAACAGACTATGGCAAAAGTGATGAGATGTCACTTACATAATTAGGTTACAAAAGACAGCACTCTGTCTGAGAGAAGCCAGGTGCTATGTTATGAATGCCCTATGGAGAGACTCATATGCCAAAAAACTGAGACTCTTCAAGGCAGTACTCAGCATGGAAAAGAGACTTATTAACAACCACATGCATAAATTTGGAAGCAGATCATTCCCCAGTTGAGATTTGATTACAGCCTATGAGATAAACTGAGCCAGAAGATCCTGCTAGGCTGTCCCCAGACTCTTGACACACACAAAAATGCAAAAATAATAAATGTGTTTTAAGCCACTTAAGTTTTGGGGTAACTTTTTATGTAACACTAGGTAAGTAACACAATATTATGCCCATACAATATTCATCCTTCAATTTAGTGTTACTACTGCTACTATTACTACTACTACTACTAATAATTGCTACCATTTGTTGAAACCTTCACTTTTTCAGTTTTGTATTTCAGTTTGTACTTCAGTTTTGTACTCAGCACTTTAAATGTAAGATATTTTAAAATCCTCCCAGTAATCATATAAGATAGCCACTGTTATCATCACATACACACATATATTTTGCAACTCAAGAAACTCAGGTACTGAAAAGGGAACGTTAACAACTTGTACAAGATCAAAGAGCTAGGAAGTAACAGAGGCAGGATTTTGACTCAAGAAATGTGGATCCAAAACTTATAATAAGCATGCAGACTAAGGTGTGAATTCAATCTCGGTTCTGCTACTTATTCTTCCTTTGACATTGGATAGATTATTTCAATTCGCTGAACCTCAGTTTCTTTATCTGTTAAGTGAAGAGACTAACAGTGTCAAATTCACAGAGTTGTTACAAGGATTAAGTAAGATTTTGCATCAAAAGCATATGGCACAGAACCTCTCTTGGTAATCTGTTGCCATTATTAAAGGCCCTCAACTAGCATTTGTGAAGCCTGGGACAAAAGTACAAATGAAAGCCCACATACCAGATGTCTACACAATTTAAATACATGTGTATATATATATATTTATATATATATACACATATATTTAAAAATAGTTAAATATGTTCTCTCCTCCCACCTTGAGAAATATATTTTATAACAACTTCAAAGGCCAGGTTAGAATTTTGAATTCTCAGATTCCCCAGATTCTGAGCCAGAATATGTGAGTATAGCAAAAAGCAGTTGCAGGCCTCTGGCTTTCTTTTCACCCCAGGGTCCATCCCACAGAGTCAGGGCCTCACACGTGCATATGAACATTCTGAACAAACCCAAGCTCTGGTATACTAAGGTAGCCAGATTAAGTAAATGAAAACATAGTGAGTCCTATATTTTATTTGGCAAACCTAGACTATATTCCCTGTGGTACATGATAGCCCTCAGCCTAGAGGCACCCACACTAGCAGCAAAATACCTTCCCTATGGAAAGGGATGTGGCTTAAGGGCCCTTTAGAACATAGAACCCGAGACAGTGGCACCTCTTGCCCAGGTCTGAGTAGACAGACCCTAGGCAGTTAAATGAGCTTTGTTTCTGGCTCTGCTTTGAACTTCCACTCTTTTCCTCTTCTGCACTACTTTTCCTCATACTAGTGCCCCCTGACAGCTTCTAATTTTGAATTTCCCACCTAACCTGGACATTTCCCTCCTTTTCCGACTTTCTTTATTACCAGAAGACCCCTACCCAAGTGACTGGTCATGGACAGAGATAATATTTTAGCCAGAGAAGAGTGATTGTAATGGTGATGATTTTAGGCATCAAAGTAAGCTAACTGGCATTCCTATAAATAGCCATCCCTAGAGAGGTCTAACTATAAACCACATGAATACATAGGGCATTATTCAGAGACCAATGAGAATGGGAAGAAAAAAATCAATCCATATCCTCAGGCATGTTTCCCTGTGTATCTCATTAAGTCTGGAACAGAAACACTGACAAAAGCCCTGTCTACAAGATTATATTCATCTGCATAACCTATATGTCATGTCACAGTTCAAATCTCTCTCTCCTCACTCCTGTTCCCACTCATGATTCCTCTCTAAACAACTTTCAAAGATTTATGGAGAGCAGTGAGGAGAAGGGAAAGACTGTGTGTGTGTGTGTGTGTGTGTGTGTGTGTGTGTGTTCAAGAAAAAAAAATCAGAAACAGTAATGCAAGTGAAATCCTAAATAAAATGATGGAGTAGGAAGAGGTGACCAAACCATCATTAAATATATCATATTAAGAAATGAGATTAGTTTTGTTAACAGTCATCTTGTAAAAGCATATTCATCAAAGGATTACTTACTATAATAAAGTAAGTCACAAATAGAATGGGCAACATTTTCTCCAATTGCTTAAAATGCTATATTTATAAACTATTAATCTACAGAAAAGATTCTAAAGCTGAGGGAGGCCACAAGCCACATTTCCATATTCATAGCAAAACCCAGAGATAAAGAAAAGTCAAGTCAAGGACATCAATTCTTGCACTGAAATTACATCCATCTCTCAGGAAGATGACACACAAGCCAGTCAAACAGACAGACTTGGTCAAAATGTGTCTTCAAGAGGTTGATAGGGGTTTGACATTTGAGAGTAGCTCTGGAAGACAGAAGTAATTTCTCTGCAAGACAGAAAATTACTTTGGAGTTTGAAGTGATTACAAACTCAGTAGCAGTAGATTTATGTGCCAAAAATATTAATGTCATCTTATGCCGTTTAAAAAATGTGAACAAAATGATGTTTTATTCTTCATCAGGCACTTATGTGGAATGGAATTTACTACAGGCTTTTAATTTGCATTTTCAGGTTAATAACTAATTCTATTCCTATTTTATAGATGAAATGGAAGTCCAGAGAGGTTAAATATTTTGATCAATATAACACAGCTTGGTGAGACACTCAGCTGCTATTTGACCCCAGATAGATCCTTTTTATTAGTAGTATATGATTTTAATAAATAATAATTATATTCATTTGGGGAAATTGATACATCTATACATTGCTTTTTGATCATTAACCATTTGTCAGATCACTCCTGATTCAGGACATACATTCCTACAGGGAAATTAATGACATATTCAAAGGAAGGTGGCCAAGGCTGTGAGGGGACACCAAACCATGCTGTGCATGGAAAAGTAAAAAAAAACAAAAACTAAAGATATTCAGCATGAATTTGTAAAAAACATAGACAGACATAGATCCATGAATTCAGGGATGATGTATCTTTTAATTACCCATATGGTCCCAATCTCTAACATAATGCCAAACACAGAGGGGGTTCTTAATAAATGTTTATTGAATGGTCCAGGGATTTAGCTCAGTGGCACCACACCTGCCTTGTAAGAACAAGGTCCTGAGTTTGATCCCCAGTACCAGAAAAAAAAATGGACGAATGATTTAATGGAAGAAAACATGAATGCATAATTTTAGTGCTGCTTAAGATGTACAAATGGTAATCATGTGAAAGAGATAATATTATAATATTCTATGTGGATCTAGGGGCAGAAGTTTTAAGGTGTGAAATATAAACTAAAAATGAGAAAGATATTTCTAAGAGTTATTGTGGTTCATCAGGACACTGGATTATCTTGAAAAGTCACAAACCTCTTAATAGTGGAAGTGTTTTCTTTTACTGAAAATCAACACAAGACAATTTCACATTTTTACTTCCCCTGTAAAGATAAAGAGTAGAACAGAGAGGCTTGTCTTATCTTGCTAAAGATAAAGTTAAGATGTTTCAGTTTTGGGCCATCATGCTTAACTTTTTGAATTTAAACCACAAATTTTGTCTTAAAATAGACAAACTCATATAAATACATATAAAGTAATAGTTTGCTTGGATTAGTACATGTGATTTGGATTTTTCTTCCAACTCTATCATTTAAACTACTTAACTAGTCCACAGAATTGCTCACCAAAAAATTGCTAATACATCTGAAAAAGCAACAGATCAATGCTATTGGTGGAAGTCTGGTCACCTTAGTTATTTGCTTGGAAACTCAACTCTTGTGATCCAAGTAACTGATCACTGCACAATTCATATCAGCCTGGTTACCATTGTGGAAGAATGTGAATAAGACTAAGAATTCCAATAATCAAAATATGAATAATGTCATGGACCCATCACAGGCAAATACAAGTGATCTTCAATATTTTTAAATCCTGTGTTTGCTAAATCACCTACTCCCCTGGATTTATGTGAAAACCACCAAATCAATACTCATAGCACTTTCACAGTAAATTACAGCTATGCACATGCTCAGGGTAGCAAAAACTGAGGCATCGATGTGTACAGTCCCAAAGCAGATGAGGCAAAGTAAAGCTCTGCCTTCTTGATTTAGCTCTCACACCATAAACAAGTGTTCTTTTCATGGTCTATTTATTGTCATGTCTTTCAAATTTTGTAGGATTTTTTTTCTTGATAATTTCTCTATTTAAAATGGCCCCAACACATAATGCTGAAGTGTTATCTAGTGTTTCTAAACCCAAAAAGCTGTGCTATTCCTTATGGACAAAACATGTTTAGATAACCTTTAATCAAACATGCACGTTGCAGTTGATTATGAGTACAATGTTAATGAATCAACAAAATACATTAAAGAAGGCGTCTTAAAAAAGAAGCATGCATAAAACAAAGTATGTATCAGTGGGTTAACCAATTGGCTCACAGGAATTTAACTTAACTCAGCAGTTTTAGCAACTTTAGTACTGCTAATAATGAGAATCAACTGTATGTACTTTGAGATTCTCCTAATCCTGTATGAGGCAGAGTTTATTCTCAATCACCTCTCATTTTACCCTAGCCTCTTGGAAATTATCTGAGCACATCTGCAAGCTTCTGGTCAGCAGCCTGGGAAACAAGGGGCAGAGAGATCAAATAGGGCTTCCAAAATCTCAAACCTACCCTCACACTGTAGTGTCTATTATTCTGAAAACCTTATAAAACAAAAGACCAGGAAATCCAAGGCCTTGTTCAGTCTTATCAAGTCCACCCAAAGAGCCAATAATCCTTCTAAGGATGACAACTTCTGTGACCTAGTCAGCAAGATTTTCTTCTTACCATCAGGGCTTCACACTGGATAATAGGCTTCTTACTGAAAAGAAAAGCTCTTCAAAGAATACTACTTATGTTGAGAAATAAACATTGCGTCAAAGAGTTTTGCAATAGGAAGCAAGGTATAGAGACAGAATGTGGAATCTGTTCCTGCATTGACAAAGGATATTGTGCAATCTCAGTCCCAGCTCAGGCGTAACAAGTGTGGTATTCTCTGAAGGGTGAAGGGGCCCTGGCAAAGTTGACACACTGGGTCTCAGGAGCCTCCTTCTCCAATGAGGAAACCAGTAAGACCTAGAGGCTGAATAAGTACTCCCCACTGATAAAGTCAATGAAATAACCACCACAGTTATGAGGAAAAAACTCCCTCCACCACAGCTGAGAAACAGAAGTACAGCCTACCTGGCAAGATGTCCAGCTAAGAGCAATTAGCCACTGAGCTTCCAAAAGCTTCAGATCGCAGTAGTTGCCACAGACACATACCACCCAATAGCAAGAAAGAATTTTCTAAAGAAATGAAGGGATTTTTTTTAAGAGCACTTGACAAAAGTTACTAAAATACTCAGAATAAAATCTCAAATCAGAGCTGTCAAAGGCATCAGAATAAAGCACTGCAAACACAGGCCTGGATATGCTCTGCTTCTTTGAACCAGACCACACTGCCATCTACTGCACAAGAATGCCCTTTCCCTTGGCCTTGTCTATACTGAATACTTCCTGAATATTCATGATGAGAAATGTGCCCATTCTTTTTCCCCTTCTCAAGGCAGTTTGGCAACTGAACAGCCAGCCCCCTCTGTGAGCCAGAAGCACCATCTTCTCCGGCACCCACCCATCAGAGCAAATTTGAAGTAATCGGATGGCAAGCCAGCAGCATTAGACACTGACTCATTTGTTCCATGACAGAAGTTGGGGGAGGCAGAGTCCAAATGAATGTGAAGAGATACACACCACATCAAAAACAACTGAATCACAAGGCAACCACGAGGAAGAAACTGCTGACGAGCATTTGAAGCATCCATAACTATGAATCACGCAGCTTAACAGCTGGGTACCAAATGATTTGTAAATCTGGAAGATTCAGAAATAACTTTGTAGGAACAACCCACATGAGATCCTGTGGCCAGAATCCCTGGATTGAAGGAAATGAAAAGCAGCAACGGGCACGGGATTAATGTCTTCCCAAACTCTTATTTACCATCAAGCACCCACAAAGTGTCCTAGTTTTCAAAACTAAAACCCCAAGTTGCAGGGGAAAATAGTCCATGGGAAAACTGGATACTGAGATTGAAAAGTTCTTATTTCCATTTTCCAGGTAAGTCTTTCCTAAGAATGTTAATGAAAATTATTTTCTTCTCAAGACAGAAATAGGAGATGGAAGGAAGGAAGGAAGGAAGGAGAAGGAGAAATAACACTGACACCTCAATTTACCAAATGTCTATTATATACCTGATAATTCTCTAGCCATTTTAATGTGCCATTATCGCCAATCTTCTCAGTGATAGAATTAGCTTTACTGGCTTTATGGGACAGGAAACCAAGTCTAAAAACAGTAAAGTATTTGTGCAAGATCATATAGCTAATGAGAGACAGAATCTGGATTATAAATCAGGAGTAACTAGGTATTGAACAAGAAGAGAGAAAAGGAAAAAGACTACTTGGAAGGAGCTGCTGCCTATGGAAAGATGAACAAGAGGTTATTTTCTGTGTAAAAAGTATGCAGATGGGGTAGTTCATTTGAAATTGATCAATCAGACAGGGAAGTATTATTAATATGACTAATCAAGACAGAATTACATCTGTGAGAAGTGATTTTCTTCTATTCTCCCTCTAACTGAATAGATTCCATGATCATAGAGATAGTAACAATTCCCTTTTGAATTTTTTTATTAGTATATGCAGTATATAATGTTGACATTCCTTGTATAGAGTTAATACATGCACATAACATGTCTTAATTCCTTTTTCATCTCCTTTCCCTCCCCTTCCTCCTCTTCCCTTTATCTCTTGGTCCCCTTCCCATTTGAGAAATCTATTGCCCTATTTCCTATTATCTATCTTTTATTTTGATATTTATTTATATTTTGGGTTTCTCATATAAGAGAAATCATGTGATATTTAAGCTTGTGTTTCTGATTTGTTTCATTTCACATCATGATCTCAGAGTGTATCCATTTTCTTAAGAGTCTGCTTCAGGAAAGGTATGAAGACCTTATTGCCACTGAGATGGATAATACAACACTCACTAACTGTCAAGTGACTTTGTAGCTGAATTTTAACATGTCTCTTCAAATAATGAGGTTGTGCAGTAGAAACTCAAAAAGCTTATAAATTATTCCACCAATTTTCTGTGATTCATAACATTTTTAGGGATGATAAACAAAGCTGACATGAGTGCTAAGAAACATGTTGAGAGTCTGGCTTCTCTCAAATTTTCCCTGGTGCCAAATAAAGAGTTAAGCATTTGCAGTGTATCTAAATACATATCAAGAACTAGGATTCTAGAGCTGAGAAAGAAGTCAGAAGTCACATAGTCAGAGATGGAAAGAGTATGGAGGGCAGGAGTGAAAGGATATGAAAAAAGGAATTAAGATGTGTTGTGTACATGTGCCAACTCCACACAAAGAATGTAAACATTATGTACGGCAAATATACATACATACATACATACATACATACATACATAAGAAATCACCTAATCTGATACTCCCGTTTCACAAATGAAAGGGCTGGAATACAAAAACACAACCAACCAAACAAACAAACAATATAAAAAACAAAAGAAAAAGAAAACAATTTCTTATCCAACTGCTTCTTTCTGTCATTCATTGAAGAGATTCACTACACTGTAGTACTAGTGTTTAGCATATTCTAGAGAACATAAACAAAATGGAAGATACAAGTTTTGTCTACCAAAGTTTCTCATATATTCCAGCTGTAGATCTTAATAAAAAGATCTTTGTAAAACATCACAATTTTCTGTGGATCTGCCTATGACAGCAATTATACTTGTAGTGTTAATGATTTTGAAAAATGGTAATGGCAAAAATTTTCTATGAATTCAGTAATACTCTTAAACATATTTGTGTTTCAATAAATCCTGTACATGAATCTGAAAAATTGTATAAATGCATTTTTGATAAATCACTTAGTCTCCAAAAAATTATTGGTGAAATTTGCCAGACAATACCTTGTAGCTACAGGCCATAGGCAGGGAGTTACTGATACAGAGGGAAAACTTAAAAATACTACATCCAGACCCAACTTAATAATCTGGTAGAATTGGAAGTGATTATATAATGTGTTTTAAAGGGCAAAAGAGAAATTTTACATCCCCCAACACATATTATATCTTCACATACACACACACACACACACACACACACACACCTTTAAGGTTCTTCCTTCTGCTATACTCTTCACTTCCAACTTTTTAAAATTTTAGCACCCAAAATAGATATGGCTTTATAAACAGTTGCTGCTCAAGTGCGGCCCTCCCCGAACAGTGACCAAACAATCACATATATCTTTGCTCTCTCTTTACCTACCTAGCCAGGTTTGGATAAAAGGCATTATGAACTTATCATTATGAAATGACAAGTTACTTCTTCCTGAAAAGAGTCCAAGTAAGATATACCAGCATTTTGGTGGGCATAAGGAGATAGAAAAATCCAAAGGAGAGCGTCAAGATACTGTGTACTCAGGAAGTAACTGAATAGTAAGGTGGTAAGTAAGAGTTGTAGAAATGATATAAAACACAAATTTTCCTAAAATAAAATTTCCCATGAATGTGATCATATACAGAATATTACAAGAGTTCATCACATAGTGCTAAGTCTTATGATACATAGACTACCTGGCAGAGCAGGTAAAAAAGAAACAGCCTCATTGCAAGAGAAGCCCTCATGGAAAAGTGAGATATCAACGATGTTTTAAAGAAAGTGCAGGAAAGATTTGAAGAGGTGAGGAAAGTGAGTCCTGATTTAAAGAAAGTCATTAAGTAGAAGTGAGCATTGGAGATAGAGAGGAAAACAGTGATCAAGTTCAGCTGTGGTAGAGCATTGTGTAAGTAAGAGTCATAAGAAATGAATTTGGAGAGGAACAAGATCTTGAAGAGCTTTGGTATAGAACAAAAGAATTCATGCTTGTTGTAGGAAATGAGAATCTACAGAGAAGTGGCACAGTGAAAAGAGTATGTCAGTCTTCCAGAGATATGAAAGATATTTGTTATTACACAGGAGCTTCATGAAAACTCCAATTTTTTCAAGTAATTAACTACGAGGCCATGAATAATTTGGACAAACTCTCTAGGCCACAGGTTTTATTTTTTCTTTAATTCACAGATTTTAAATCTCCAAAGTGGAGAATAATATACACTTCATCAAGTTGTTATGAAAACTAAATGAGACACTCTTCATGAAATATGTTAGTACATTGCCTAGCACACAATAGTTCATAACTAGAAGCTCCTTATGGTAAAAGTCATCATTATCATCATCACTACCAACAACAAAAATACCAGAGGGAGAAATTAGGAAGCTATGGTAGTAATCTAATATTTAAGGCTGGATAATGGCCTAGACTAGGTCATATACTAAGTTCACAGAGAGGTGGAAATAACTTCCAAAGATATGTAAAAGAGAGATTCAACAGTCTGCACATGAAAGGCAAAGAAGAAAGGAGTGAGAAAGACATGGAAGTCTCAGATCATGGAAGTAACGCAAACAAGAAGAATGAAGAAATGAACTAGAAACAACTGGTGGTTTTGGTGGCCAAAGAGATTAATTTCTTTTATAAAATATTGATTTTGAGGTGTTTGAAATGTACTCAAATAATGATATTCTACCCATACTGAACAATATTGTACTAAGATCTATGAGATAGAAATAAAGTTTGGCTGGGAAGCAAATATAAACATGATAGTTGAAGATAAACACAAGACAAACTTTCCAAGAGGGTTTATATATCCAGAGGAGAGCAAAGGTTGAATAACAACCTGGAAGAGTAACTACAATTATGGAATAAGGAAAAAAAGTGTAGGAAGAATTTAAGCAGTGAGGAAAGAGAATACACTGTACCTCTTTTTAAGAATAGTTATAATTGGGGCCAGGGATTTAGCTCAGTGGTTTCGCCACCTGCTGTGCAAGCGCTAGGACCCGAGATTGATCCCTGGTACCAAAAAAAAAAAAAAAAAAGAATAGTTATAATACAGTGCAAAGCAGTAAGTCCCCACCTTATGAAGGAGTTCCGTTCTAGGAGAATTCTTCACAAGTTGGATTCCTTCATATCCCACAAAGTGAGTCTTATACAGTACACCTGTGAAGTTTCACAACTGGAATATTCATAAGTCGGGGATTTACTGTATAAAGGATTCAAATTAATAACATAAAAGAATTCCCAAGCTGAAGTTGGAATGGCCTTTAAAAAAGAAATTTTCACCTTCTCGGTAGAGGTCAGAGTTTACTGATAATTAAAAGGCAATTATCACTTAATAAATTCAAAAAGCACATACTAGGGTTCCACAAAGAATGATGCTAAGTGCTGAAAGTGAAACAATAAAGTCTAAAAAAAATCTATCTTAAAGGGTAACATATTCTAATATATGTATATATAAACATTTAAATCAGCCAGGCATGGTGGCCCATGTGTGCAATCATAGCAGTCTTGGAGGCTGAGACATGAAGATCAAAATTTTAACCCCAGCCTGATCAACTGAGTGATTCAGCAAGACCTGGGGATGTAGCTCAGTGTGAAGGTCCTGGATTCAATCCCTGGCAAGGCAAACAATAAATAAATAAATAAATAAATAAATAGATTCTAATATCTAATTAAATTAGCAATTTAAGAAAATATTTGTCACAGGGTAACATGTAACCAAGTTCCCGATAACAAAAGAGAATGGTTTATTTGGTCTAGTCATCAAGAAAGGATTCCTGGAGGATGTGATTTTTACATTTAGTAAAAATGTAATTGGAATATAATTCTGATAGATTCAACTATTAATCTTGACCATGAAATTTATCTGAAGGGGTTTATTATGACTATCAAGTACTATAGAGTCTACAAAATGAAAACTCTCTCCAAAGTAGTATTCTCAGAACTTTCACAGAATGGCAATATCAAGCTTGCTTTCCCTTAACTCTACTTAATAGTACTTTTACCTGACTGCTCAGTATCTCTAAAAATCATAATTTTATGAATGCAACTTCCCAAAACATGGGAAGTGCACTTAGAAGAAAAATATCAATAGAAGATAAATGTGGCTTTGATCCACATTTTTCCAAATCTCATGTTTCTATACACAAGGCAAAGCTAGAAATCATTAAATACCAAATAGTGACCAGCAAAATTAAGTAATGACTTGATCTGGCTGAGGAGCCTTGCTTGCAGAGAATAGAAATACACATTGCAGAAAATTAAACAATAATGTAATCCTTTTAATCCTAATCCTCTGGAAGAAGTAAGGAGGACAATACAGGGGCAAAAATTTAAAAAAAAGGTCTGAGTTAGTTTGGCCTGAAGGAATATTGGCTTTGAAGGGCAAAGCGAGAGAGAAAGTGCAGAAACAGGACTTTGCTTTCCTGGTAAAGCCTGATATTAAGACGCAAGAAATGGTTTTTAAATTATGAATGTGTCTCATTCTGTACACCACTGGGTTGCTGACTGTGTCTGAAGTATAAAAGTGGCCATGTCCCTAAGAAGGAATTACCCTTTAAGAAGAAAATTAAGTTGTTGCCCTTTTGAAATTTCCAAAGACGACCCATTGAAATTTCCCATAGCAATAATATGACTGCTTTGTAGAAATAGGAACAGCAGGATAGTCTATACTGACAGGAAGATCTTGCTTTAAGAAAATCTAACGTATCATTTTGTTTCTTTGCATAAGAGATCATGTGAGGCAATTATCAGATTTGCAAAACACTCTTTGTTGCAAATAATAATAATAGCAATAATAATAGCAAACATTATTATTGTTATTTCCTCAAAGCAATGGAAAATTACCCATCCCACCCGCTAGAACTCACTTGAGGCAGTTGCACAAAATAAAAGCTGAAGGTGAAGACAAGAAGGAGTGGTTATAAGTTTTCTATCTTTCAGAAAAAAATCTAACATAAACTGTAAAGTAAGTGAGGAAGGCCAGTCCTCAGGCAAACCAGCAGGACTGCACAGCATGCAAGGAAGTCTAGCTAGTAGCAAATTCAGGTAGGCTGGACTTAAGGAAGGATCATGAAAAAACAGAATAAATGAAAAGATGGGTCCAGGTGGACCAAGGTCCAAACTGGTAAAAAGCACCAGCAGCGGCAGTGTGATAGGTGGAATTTTCTAGATGTTCTCATGAAGCTCACATTCCCATTATCTCTTTTTGATTTCCTTTGGGGTTTTGAGACAGATATTTTGTGAAATCCAAGATGACACCTAAAATAATCTAACAAGCATCTGTAATCAGAAAATGTCTGATATTTAGCACTGGCCTTACAGGGACAATGCCCTGATCTTTATTTGGCAACTGAGATGAGTGCTGGGGATTTCAGATAATAAGGGGCTAGAGAACTAAGGTGAAATGAGAACAATACGAGATTTTCACATCACAGACAATGACTTGGTTGGTTGTCAGGAGCAGTGGGAGTTGCTGCAGTCCTAGATTATATATTTCTGTCTCTAAGTCAGCCAGTTAATGAATATGAGCTTCATTTCCCCCAAATCTCTTTCTAGGTACAGTCTAGTACAATCTTTTAATACCCATGGTGAAAAGAAATGGAAGGCTTTAATATTTAAGAATTTGCTTCTGCTATAGTTAGAACACATTGCAGCTCCCTACTTGCCAATATCTGAGTTTTCAAACAGGACTTTTAGGGAAGTTCCACTTCTTTGTTCCTAGAACAAGCAAGTTTAGAAACATCCACTATATTCACAGTACTGTTAAGAGATAAAAAGGAAGCTCAAAACAGAAATGGAGTGAGAATGTGAATTATATTTAATGTGTTATAATTAAGTTAAGAATCTCTTCTCAGGGGCTAAGGTTGTATCTCAGTAGTAAGTGCACGTTTAGCATGTGTGCAGCCTTCAGTTTGATCCTCAGTACTTCCAGAAAGAGTTGAAAAGAATCTATTCCTATCTGAGTCTGAACCACCTAATGCCTCCTGGCATTTTCTTAGATGACTTCATCACATACAGATTACATCAGATACATTAATGCTACTTGGAATCAGGGGCTATTTTCTATTTCTTTGAAATCCTGTATAGCACTAGATAGTGCCTGACAAGTACAGATACTGAAACACTTACCTTCTCAGGCAAATGAATTTGTGCAACAGAAATAATTCAGCTTGAGATAAAACAACGTACTCCAGTTGTTTCTGTGGTTCCGGATGTGGCCTATTTAAGTACGGCCATTTTGGGCCCATCCACAAAGCTGGAAAGCTCCCTACTCCCCATTCTTACAATGAGTATAAGTGCACAGGACATAATCAGATAGGTGATTTTCAAATAGGTTGATAAAAATGTGCTATAGAGACAGGGAACAGATAAAAATCTTCGTGTGTAGTATAAAATCTTCTAGGAAAAGACAGATGCAGGTAGGTTTTTTTTAAAGAAATTTTAAAATGCTCATTTCTTTGGTGTGTCTTTAGGCACACTCATTTATTTTGAAATTTAGAATAACATTAAAGGCATGATATTTTCATGTTTATGAAAGAGTGGCATCAATTAGAAAATAAATACTTACATAACCCTGGGAAAGGAAATAGTGTTTAATTCTACTTTTTATTCCCAGCACCTAATACAGAGCCTGGCATATAAGCATGTGTTCAGTAAAAGTTTGAGTTGGGTAAGAGAATGGATAAGAATGAATGAATGTTAGGAAACTTGAACCAAAAACAAAAGGAGTCACATGAATAAACTGGAAATCCTGTTTTCTTACTACTGCTAAGATACATGGTCTTTTCACTGAAAGCATTTAGTAGAATAAATATGGGAGGCTGAAAATTACCAGATGCTGCCATCAAAATAACACCTGGCACCATTAAAAACCAGGAGAAGACTTTATAAAGAAGGTTGTACTGACTTTATCAGAGAATTTAACTCTATTATCCAGGTCTCAGAGGCAAATGTACTAATGGTCCAGATACTCAAAAAGACCGTCCATAGCAAACTGACAAATGATTCCAAACTCTTCCTTTATAGGTCAGAGGCCTCAAAATGTGAGCAATTTGAACATGTGTCAGCACTAATGTGGTCTTGCAAAATGTTTATTTTTCCCATCTTCCAAACACATAGTAGGATTGTGCTTCCTGGCCTCTTTGGGGTTCTGGGTGGTTCTACAGGATGAATTCTTTCTGGTCAGTGAGTAGGATATTAAACCAGAGAATTGTCATTGTGAGAACTGTCAGAGTTCCCTTTTTCCTTCACCACAGAGATTAGCAATGTTCTTGACAGCTGCTTCTCTACCAGCCCCAGTGACTGAATGAGGGTGATAACCCTGCCAGAGCAGAGGCCCCAAAAGACCTGCGATAGCCTGAACAGGCAGAATACAAACCTTTTATATTTGAAATCACTGCATTTCAGCATTTTTATTATTGAAGCATAATCTAATCTATTTTAAATACAACTTGCTTTACTATAGTCAAGGTAGTTCATATCCCTTAAAAAGCTCTGACCCACTCTCCAAAGGTTAGAATTTAATTGCAGATACCAATTAATATTCCATTAAGAATAAAATAGAGAAAAGAAGACTTACGTTTAATCACTAAAAGTATGAATAAAGAAGAAAATGGAAAAGGGGAGATATATGCCAGAAAATACAGTAGTTCTAACATGAAAAGCAGAAACAAATTTTGAAACAATTTCAGATGGCAGGAACAGACTCTCACCACCTTTTCCTGTAATGGAACTCCATTAAATACAAAGGGAAATGTCTTGAGAAACTAAAATAGCAGACCACACTCAAGATGGCCTACTGAAAATAGACTCTCCTTGAGACAGTGATGGGAATTCCTTAGAGGGAAAGTGTGAGGGAAGGGGAATTCAATAAAGACATGTACATGAGTCATTCTAAAGCTAACAGAATAATCTTTCTCCTCTCTACAGCACTTTGCATTACATGAAGCTCTTGTACGTGTAATTCCTCATTTGAGCCCGCAACTACCTAAAAGATGTACAGTACAGTAAATATTATTTACTTTTAATTAATAAAAAATAGGCCTAGCTAGGCTGTAGGTTGTCTAAAATAAAAAGCCTAATATGTGATAAAGGTGAAAATAGAGCCTATATCTCCTAATGCCTACTCCACACTGCTTGAATAACACATGTGTTTCTGAAAAAAAAAAAAGAAGTGAAGTCATTTACTTGATATAAACCATTCTGGCAGAACTAAAATCATACCACTGGGTTTCTGAAATCCCTTATGATCTAAGCATAAGCATTATTTGCTTAACTACAACCTGATCAATGGGTACAATAGTGAAATATGTCTTCTATCTGAAGATGAAGCAATTAACAAAGATGGTGTATACTATGCATTAACATTCTCATCTGATGATGGTTTTGATTCTAAATTAGCACTGTCCTTTTTCAGATCCAACAGATGTTTCTAGGTGTTTATTTTTATAATTTTTATATTTTTATAATTTTTTCTCATTTGAGATATTACAGGTAGAAAACAGGCAAGCAGTGCATACACACATGGGCCACTCTCCTTACAACAGGACCTAAAGATTAGAAACTCAGGCCCATTAGCTGGAACTCTCTAAATAAAGTTCTTAACTTTACAATATAGAGCTATTCATCAGAGATGCCCTGCCCTACAACTACCACATACATATTAGGAATCTCAGCAACATACAAATGGGTTTTCTTTCTCCACCAGGTATTAGATACTACCTTAAGATGTTTCTATTTCTAGGACACAGTAAATGTCTTCGATTAAATTTATGTAAGCAGTTCTGCAGCATTTATTGAGATAATCTCCAAGATAGTCCCCACATAAAGTATTGCTGACTTTGCCAATCAACACTCAAAAGCCAGACACATAGCAGAAAGAAAAGTGTTCACACTGCATTCTATTGTTTGAAGAAAATGTAGCTTATTCATTTATTCTATCACTAACCTAATATTCTTCAGAAGCCCTCATACATTTTGTACAAGAGAAAAATTTATCTAGTTCTATTTGTTCACTTCAGCCCAATGTAATACTTTAAACTCTTTAAGTAACTCAGTCTCTTCAGATAAATTTACAGTCTTTAAAATGGCCTCTTCATCCCCCTGCTCACCCCCAAGAGATCACCTGGGGTTTATGAAAGGGCTTTCATACAAATAAGAAAATATTAAACGAGGCTCCTCCGATCTATTTAGTCAGATAGCTTGAAATACAAAGAATAAAAAGAATAAGTGGGCAAGTATGCCTAAACTTTAAAATTGATCTCTTGAACCACCAGTGCAAGAATTTTGAAAAAGGTGTTCAAATCTTGTTTTGTAATCCTTATACACCTCTGGCATAAGTGAACTAAATTTGAAGAGGGCTTGGAAATTGGAAAGACAATCTTTTTCAGAACTATTACTCTCCATTCTCTCCATAAGAGAAGGAGTTGGTATTTTTCTTTCACACCAAGACAATTGAGAGACACCCCAAGAACAGAGAGCTTACATTTTGTCCACTGCTATTTGTTGTTAGGTCTAATGTCTAACTTGGAGATCTAAAGAGCAAGAGCTGTGGTTGGCTAGCTGCTTTGAGAGGCTGATGCACTAACCATGGCCTATACTTTCAGAATTTGTTTGCATAAATGATACGTTAGCACCCACTTCAGACCATGTATTAATTTTCTATTTCTCTCATAACAAACTACCACAAAGTTAGTAACTTGACACATATTTATTATCTCATAGTTCTGGGGGTGACATCCCAAATGAGCCTAATATCAGTCAAGTTGCTGGTGGGCTGGTAGGCTGATTCCTTCCAAGGGCTCCATGGGAGAATCTGTTCCTAATCTCTTCCTGCTTCTAGAGACTGCTGACATTCCTCAACTTTGGTCACATCATGCCAATCTCTACTTCTATCATACTACCTTCCCTTGCCTCTGATATTCTGCCTTGCTCTTCTAAGGAAATTTGTAATTGCATCAACCCCTCCAAGATAATCTATGGTAATCTGATTTCACAATTGTTAATCACATCTACAAAGTCTCATTTATCTTTTTTTTTTTTTGAGATAGGGTCTCACTATATTGTTCAGGCTGGTCTTGAACTCAGTATGTAGGCCAGGTTGACCTCGAACTTACAGTGATCCTCCTGCCTCAGCCTCCCAAATGCTGGATTTCAGGCTTGTATCACCACATTCTACTGTCCCATTTATCGTGTAAGGTAACATACTCTCAGTTTCTAGAGATTTGGACATTGATATCTTTGAGAGATCATCATTCAGACAACTACAGAGAGAAAGTGAGCTTCCTTCAATACTGTGCCCCAAGAGGGCTTCCAGCCTTGAACAATAGGACATGAGAAGAAAGAAGCTGGAGCTTATTACCCAAATCAGGCATACCTGGGAGGTGGTTTCTTTATGCTAATACAGAGAGACACTTTTAACTTTGTTAAGGATCTTGAAAGGAAGAGATCATCAAATAACCCGTGAAGACAAGTCAAGAGTCAGGCTTACATACTTGCCAATTAGGACATCAAAATCAAACCACAGTGACACCTTTCAGTGAGATTTGCCTTGTCCCTTACTTGGCATTCTTCTACCCACTATGACCTTAAAAGTTCATAAATACTGGCTATCAAACTGGAGGAAAGTGTGTGAGGAGATGAACAATGATAAGAGAACAGAAAGTAAAATTGTGACTTCTTTTCTACCACAGGTTTCAAAGTCTGAAAAAGTCTGAAAAGCTTTAACTTCAACTGAAAGTCAGAATATTGACTATTTCATGGGACTTGACATTTTAATTATGGAAATGAGAAAATTCTTATGGCAAAATGTGACCAGAGGACTTTTAATTATCCACAAGCTCTAGGCTTTGCCAAAATTTCCTCCAGTGGCAAAGAAAGAACCCAACCAGAAAGTAGGTTTCAGCAGGCTGTGAGGGAGATGGAAACAACACAGATGCTTTATGGATTCATTTTATTGAGTTCTACTTTTTTTCATTGTAATAAGTACATAAACTGTGATACAATGAAGTGTGGGGAAGGATCACAATTGTGCAGATTTCTGTACTATCCTCCAACTTTCTGATTCCTTGGGTCTCTGTGGCAATGTGCCTTTTCTGCTTATTCTGTATGGTATCTTCAACAGTAGATAAGCATGACTTCTGTTTTACATTTGAAGAATTTGAGGCTATAGAGGGTAAAGAATTTACCTGTTGAGGAGAAATTAAGATAATGTACAAGCCCTGATTAGTCTGACTGTAGTTGTAGTTAGTAAATTCCACACCATTATCTTATTCTATCTTCAGAGTCATAAGATTTTTATTTTGTGGATCAAGAATTTTGCTTACTTTTCCACAACATATAGTCTCATTTGTCCCTTAGTGGGTGAAAAGTAAGTGTAGACTTGCCTCCTTTCTGTCACTGCTCCTCATCTTTACATCCGCATTCTCCTCTACTCTCTTACTCATGTACTATAAAGTGTTAGAGACTTGGTCAGCTATAGTTCAATTACCACTTAGCAATGGTACTAGTCAGGACTAGATGTAGAAAAATAATTAAGGAGAGTCCAAATGACCATTTTGGTTACAGAGGTGTGGAAAGATTCTACTGGCCAATAAAATGCTCTTTCCACTAGAGGGTTGATGGTTTAGACTCTTCTGTGAAATGGTTTCTTTTGGACTTTGTCAGCTTATTCAAATTTAAGTTCCTTGAGATAATGATATTGTAGTGGATTAAGTTAATCAAACCCTTCTAAGAATATGTTCTAATCCTTCATAACACCCAGGTTTTGTTAGGATATAGAAAACATGTGGAGGTCCCCCAAAAAGTTAAGGGGGACATCCAGTAGGAGAAATCAGGAGAAACGTGTTCTCCTATACCTACTTCCCAGTTATGCCTGTTGGTCTTGTCTCACAGAGGACCCATGGGATAGAAGCACAGATATTTAAGAAGCCAGTGTCCATAAGAGTGTTGTGGCATATGCCTGTAATTCTAGCTCTTTGGAAGGCTGAGGTAGGAGGAATGCTAGGTCAAGCCCAGCCTAAGCAATTTAGTAACTTAGTGAGACCTTGTCTCAAAAAAAGAAATTACAAAAGTGTGGATGTAGCTCAGTACAAAGGCCCTGGCTTCAATCCCCAGTAACATAAAAAACAAAGCCAGAATCCTGTAAGGTAAATGTGTTTTAAAATGTTTTTCTCTTCTGATTAATTCCATTCTCCCAAAGGGAAAAGGAAGCCTGCAACCTTGATGCCCCTAAGTCATTAGGGCAATTTTTAAAGACTCACTATGGAAGTTCCATTTAAATTTCTTCACATTTGCTAAAGGGGATAAAACTCTGAAAAGGAATTCCAGTTCTGTAGAGATGAAAAAAAAAAATCAATAGAGGGTTAAAAGCATACAGTCAAAATTACACATAAAAGGTTCTCTGGAGGACTAAGTTTTTAACAGATAAATATATACTTGACAAGAAGAGTATTCAAATACTTATCAAGTAATAGTTGCATTTTGCTTAGATGGTTGAAAAATTAAAGCGGTATGGGCCAAGGATGTAAACCTTCTGATTTACAATGGAGCATCACTGAATTAATAAAAACCCGATATCATTAGTATTCGAGTGGCCTCTACAAAAACGTGATATACAGCTAAAATAGGTAAGAGGTTTTTTTAAGGCTAAAACATTATAAACACTTTTCCCTAGAATAACTGCCAGACTACAAAGCATGTCAGTGTTGAGTCTTTTATAAAAGATGCCAAAAGGCTCTTTTAATGCTGTGTGGCAGCCATATTTGACTACATAACACCTAGCCCCCAGTTTTTTACAGAACTACCACTACACAATTCCCTTCCTCAGAAACAATTACTCTTTTTCCTCCTCTGGCATTAATCTTGAGTGTCTGCAGTAGATAGTTCAGGGATAAAAGCAATCCAGCGCTGCAGGTAAAGTCACTATTTCACTAAAGAGAAGCACCTAGGGATAAGCAGATAAGAGAAGTCAGTGTCTTTATCTGCAGCAGGAAGTCTTGTAAAGCCAGAGATTTTAGAAAAGTGCCTGAGCCACACAGTTCTACCCTTTGAGCCCACAGCAATAAGAGCACCTAGTACAAAAATAGACACACACACATCCATTGCCAGTTCCAAGCTAAGCATCCCTAAAAACTGACTGATTCATGACTACCAATGAAACTGAAATAGGCAATTTGAGATCTGTGATTTAAGGTGTTCCTCTCCAAAGTTAAAGTCAGTACTAATGGAGAGCCCCTTCTCTTACTGTATTCTTAATCCTCTGCATGAACAGAATCTCCCTAGGGGTGCAGACCATATTTTATTCATTGCTTAGGGCCTGACACCAAATAGGTGATCAGTAAATCAACTGATGATGAGGAAGTCCAAGGTCTGTTCCAGTGTATCTCATGGTTACCAGTCCCCACAACCATTTTTTAACCAGTGGGAGAAAAAGAAATATCTAGTGGTATCATAGCTTCAAGATAATTCCATAGTACTTACCATTACACTTTCATCTTTTCTTCTGTTAAAGACGGAAAAAATCTGAAATACTAAGAATGGAACTATGTTTGGATGCTCTCTCCCTTATTACAATCTGAAATGGTCAGAGGACCACAAGGAAAAAAATGTGTATAATGTAGTATGCAAAAAAGCCAAATCCTGGGTACTGAACATTGAGGCTCAGCACAAATCCATGGAAGCCACAGTGGAATTTAATTTCAAGGGACTGTGCAAGCCTGAATGAGAAGTATATCAGTGGTAATCAGTATGAACCAAAATCAAGGAAAGCTCTCTTCATGACTTGATCTGTACTAAACCCCCAGAACCATTGTGCAGTGTAGGAGATAGAATAAGAAAAAGTACTAGTAATAAATGAGACTGAACTTCCAACCAGCATGATAAATTAGAGTTTCAAAGTAGAATAAATTTGATTTGAAGTGAATATACAAAATACTTCCACACCTGGGTTTATTAAGTAAAATTTATAATCACTACACTATCTTTACTAGCCCTCCTCCCTCTATCAGAAATTCAGACCCACTGAGTATCTTAAATATAGAAGATTTATGTCCCTGAGAGTTGCACAAGATGCCTCATTCATCTTAAGGAAACTTGTAGTGAAAAAATATTGAGCTCTAAAACTAGTCACTTCACTCAGGAAAAATCAGCATTGCGAATAAGAAGGTATAATATGAGTCCTTCTCAATCTTTACTAGTGTGCCTTATGCTTTGGGTTTATATTCACAAATGTCTCAATCCAGTACCAAGGCAGGGGAATGAGCACAAGGGACTTCTCCAACTAAGCATTAGACAAAAAATAGCTGGATCAGCTGAAGTTTCCTTGACGTTTGTGTGCTAGGGCTGAGTGGAAAACAACAAACTGGAGACAATGTAGATTTTACACAGTCAACCTGCTTGTTAGCTTCACTCCTGGGTCTGCTAAAGAAATCAGTCAGTCAAATTAACACATGTATCACAGTATGCACCAGTGTCTTCCTAAGCTTTCACAATAGCTTGATTAATATTAACAACAAAACAAGGGAAAGAAGAATTAAAGGATAAACTATTCAGTCATTAAAGTATGAATTAAATCAGTCCATTGATAATTAAGTGTTAGCTTACATTGTTCCCTGCTGGAAATACCCTTCCCCTCTCTCAGGCCTCATTCATCTTCTAAATCCTAGCTACAACTTTATCATCTATGTGAGGTTTGAAGTGCTATTTAGAGCTTGTGTTATCCAATCAAAGACTTGCACAACTTCATTATTCTATAAGACACTAATTGCTTCATCCATGTGAAATATAATTTGCTTCATCACAAAAGCTGGATGTTTTATTTCTTATATACCCATTTAATTAGAGGATCTTCAGTTAATGGATTTCACAGATAACTAAAGTCTCTGCAAAAAGACTATGTGGGATCTCATAAAAGATTGCAAAATTTTTATCTGACTAAATAAGGACATTTTAAAAATAACTACCAACTTGTACTCTGTGTAAAGGTGAACTACAAAATGAGGAGTAACAGCACCACCTTTCCCCCTGAAAGTAGAAAACCTGGCATAAATATGTTTACAATCTCTATGAAGCAATAGAAAACAAGGTAGGAAAAAACTGTGGAGCCCAAAATTATTGAAATGAATAGACACTTCTCAAAAGAAGAAGTACATATGGCTAATAAGTACATGAAAGAATATAAGGCATATTTGACTATTAGAGAAATGCGAAACAAAACAACTCTGTGATTCTATCTTCTATTACCAAGAATTCAAAAAACAACAGATGCTGGTGAGATCGTGGGGAAAAAGAAAACCTTTCTACATTGTTGGTGGGAATGTAAACTAGTACAACCACTATGAAATAAGCAATGGGGGTTCCTCAAAAAACTAAAAATTGAAATTCCATTTAACCTATCAATACCTCTTTGGGTTATCTTCCCCAAAGTGTTAAAGCCATCATATTACAATGACATGTGTATACACGTTTACAGCACCACAACTCCTAATAGGAAAATCTAGGAATCAGCCTGTATGCCCATCAACAGATGAGTGGATAAAGAAATTGTGGCATATATACTAAATGGAGTCACAAAAAGGATAAATTTGAGTTATTTGTAGGAAAATGGATACAGCTTGAGCCCGTGATGCTAAGTGAAATAAATTAGACACAGAACCTTAAATATCACAACGTTTCACTTTTATGAGAAACCAAAAATATACATAACTTAAAGAACAAAATAATAGATGACAGCAAACATAAAAGCAGACTTTGCGGAAATGAGAAGAAGATCTGAGGATGGAAAGAGATGGGAAGGCAGGAAGGGGAAGCAAAAATGATTAAGATGCAATACGAATATGAACTGATTCCTCAAGATGAATGTAACTATTATTTATTGCTAACATATACTAACTTTAAAAAGAAACTAAAAACAATGTAGAGCCAAGACACAAAAGAAGATAATCAAAACAGAAAAAAAAATAGACTTTTTCTTTTGGAGTAGGGAACAGAGAGGGGAGAAACTTAACAATGATCTTGAAAGTTATACGGCTTTAGGATAAAAAAAAAAAACAAAATGTAAAAATTCTAAAGTTCAATGTCTACCAACAGTCTAAGATGGGACCACAAAGCTTCATGTCATAGGGATAAGGATGGAATGAAAATAGACCACCATTCTCAGGGACCAGGCCTAGTAGTCACAGAAATTAGATGAATGTGGTCTAGCACTATTAGTCCCCATGGCCGCCATCTGCCAACTGGAAAAGAGGTGGGAGCAATCTTTTCTTTCTTCTTGTGCTTTACCTAAGCCTCATATTCTTTGTCACTTCTATGTACAATATCTAGCACTAAATCAATAATGAGTACACAAACAGGAAGATAAGACAATAGAAAAACAAAAGAATTGCTTCTCAGGCTTTTGGCTAAGATCAAGTGTAGAAAAACAAAAGAAACTTTCTAAAATAAAGAGAATGTAGATTACAGATGTGGCTTTTTTAAAAATTAAGTTCACTGGTACATTTTAGGTATACAATATGATGACATTCAATTTGTACCTTTACATGATGTATCTTAGTTCTTAATTTTTCCCCATTCCCCTGCCCTCCCTTCAACTCCTGTACCCCACCCTATTTACAAAGACTTTATATTTATGATAAGTATATTCAAGGAAAATTTTAAAATTAAGAATATTTGAAGAAAATTGAAAGTAGAAAAAATAAAAAGTCTAGAACCAGAAGTACACTAATCAAACTGAATTCAATTAGTGAATTTAAGACAAAATTAAATACACCTGAAGACAAATTCAGTAACTGGAAAATAGGTCAGAAAAAAAAATAAGCAGAATGAACATAGAAAGACAAAAAGTTGGGGGAAACCAGTGTATGTACATATCAAAGGGGAAAGCAAAAAGGAGTACAAAAGAAGAAAAATCTGATGATATACTGACTGAAATTTTTCTAAAACTAGAGAATAAAATCAAAGGATTCAAAAGTTCCCTAAAGCCAGTGCTGGTGGTACATGTCTGTAGTCCTAACTACTTGGGAGGCTGAGGCAGGAGTCTTAATCTTAATATAAAATTAAATGGATAATTTAGAAAAGATTAAAGGTTGAAAATCAATTATATATATATATATATATATATATGCAATTCCCCACAATGAATGTATTTTTTATGTATTGCAATCATATACTAATAAAAAGAGGGAAAAAGGGAAAATCAATGATATAGACAAACAGGCAAAAAACTCTAGCCCACAGGCCAGTCACCCTTCTTTTGTAAATAGTCTTACTGGAATAGCAACACATCTATTTGCTTACAAATTACCTATGGACGCTTTTGTGATGCAACATAAGAGATGAATTAATTCTGACAAACACTATATGGTTCACTAGCCTAAACTATCTTCTATCTGGAATCTTAAAAGCATTTGCTGATCAGTTATCGAAACATTCCTCTGAAAAAATTAGTCCAAAAAAAGACCCAGAAGCAAAAATAAAATAACAAGTTAAACTTTGTAATTTATTTGAAATACACAAATTCATAGAAAAACACAACTTGCCAAAACAATAGTAATGGAAAATCTAAAGAATCTTACAACTACTAAAGGAATTAAATCTGTAATTATTTTCCAACAAAGAAAACTCCAAACTCAGAGGCCTTCCCTATAGAATTTTACCAAGCACTGAAGGATTCATGAACATGATACGTCACCAATTTTAAACACTTACAGAGAATAAAAAAGAGGAAACACTTTCTGAATTATTTAATGGTCAGCATAATTTTACACCAACACCTGATTAAAAAATGAGAAAAGATAATTACATGCCAACATCACTCTATAATGTAGTTGTAAAAGTCTAAACAACAGATTAAAAACAGAACCTTGTGTTACATAAAAAGGACCATTGTCAGTTTATTCTAGAAATAGAAAGGTTTTCCAACATGACTTTACAATGGTATTTACTACATTGACAAAATAAAGTTTAAAAATTCAACAAATATTTTGGCTGGGGATTTAGCTCAGTGGTGCCACCACCTGCCTCACAAGTGCAAGGTCCTGAGTTGGATCCCTGGTACCACACACAAAAAAATAAATAAATAAAAATAATAAATATTTAATAAATATAGATAAAGCATTTTATAATAGTCAACAATGAATATTACTGAAAACTCTTAGCAAATCACAGAGAGAAAATTTCTTTTTTTTTCCATTAAGTTTATTGCTACATTTTAGGTATAAAATACAGTTACACTCATTAGGATCTTGTATCTTTACATGGTGTATCTTGGTTCTTATTTTTTCCCCTTCTCCTGTCCTTTCACCCCCTCCACCCTTCCCTATTTGCAAAGAGTTTGTTTCCATTTTTTTCCCTTTTCTCATACTTTTCTTTTCCCTTCTTTCCTAGCCCCTACCCCTCCCACTTCCCCTGCTCCTTTAGACCTTTTCTTCCTATTACACAATATCAATTATACATTTTTTAAATTGAAGTATCAAGATCTAGAAGACATTACCACAGATTTTACAGAATTTAAAAGGATATAGAAAGTGTCAGGTAAAAGGGCTGAAAACCAAGACCAGACCAAGCCACAACAAGCCTTTATTAGGGGAATAGATCTGCCAGGCTGTCTCTGAACAAAGGAGAGACAAAAGCAATATGGCCGGGGCAGGGAGAGTCTTTTATAGAGACTGGGGTGGGGTTTGTAGGGGCTCAGGTGGGGTTGAATGAGGTA
>NW_004624931.1:1306336-1317749 GCF_000247695.1 Heterocephalus glaber | reverse complement strand
AACATGATGTATAAAAGAAAAAAAATGATAAATGAGATTCCATCAAAATTTAGAACTTTAAATGACATCGTTAAGAAAATGAAAAGTAGTCCTTAGACAGACCATATTTATAATGCATGTAACCTATGACCAGAATATATAAAGAACTCTTACAGCTAATTAATAGACAACCCAATAAAAAGTAGACACAAGAAGATGATAAATAGCCAGTATAGCACCAGGAATGATGTGCAACACTAGAATCAGAAAAATACTAATCAGTACAATAACAAGATTGAATTATACACTCATTAGGGTGATGAAGTTAAAAGTTTTAAAAGAGCAAATGTCAGCTGAGGTGTGAACCAGTTAGAACTTTCTAATACTGCTAATGTGAATGTAAAATGACAAAAAATTTTGGAAAACAATATAGAAATTTCTTGTATTACTGTTAAGAACCAACAGTCCTGTTCTTAAGTTTTTACTTGAGAGGAATGAAAACACATGTTTACAATAGATTTGTACATACAAGGTGACTATCCTTTATCTGAAATTCTTGGGACCAGATTGTTTCAGATTTTCATTTGAAATCCACTTGATCTGCAAAAAGGATAGCTACTCCTCCTTTTTTTGGTGGTGGGATTCCTGTCACATGGAGTATTGTTTTCCACCCTTTAACTTTCAGACTATGAGTTTCTTTTTGAATTAAATGTGCTTCTTGTACACAGCATATTGTTGGATCTTGCTTCTTGACCTATTCTGCCAGTCCATTTCTTTTGATTGGTGAATTGAGACCATTAACATTGATGGTTATAAATCATATATATTGATTTATCATTGTCATGACTTTTTCTGTTTGTTGGATTCTCCCCCTTTGGTTTTAATTTCTTATCATGCCTGACGTTTTCATTCTGCTGGGCTTCCTGGGGTTGTGATCCTTATTGTTTTTTCCTAGGATATTTTGGAGTGCTGGTTTGGTATTCATGAATTTCCAGAGGTGTTCTTTGTCATTAAAGTATCTTATTTCACCATCAATTTTGAAAGGTAATTTTGAAGGGCACATCAATCTGGGTTGGAGGCTATTTTCTTTTGGGGCTTGATACACCTCATTCCAACATCTTCTTGCCTTGAGGGTTTGCATTGAGAAGTCTGCTGTGATTCTGATGGGCTTTCCTTTGTATGTGATTTGTTTCTTTTCTCTAACTGCTTGTAGAATTTTGTTCTTCTGTTGGGTTTCTAGAATCTTAACAATTATTTGCCTATGTGTAGTTTTTTATCACAGCTACTTGGAGTCCTATATGCCTCATTTATCTGTATGTCAAGTTCAATTCCACTGCTTGGGAAATTTTCTGACATCACTTCTGTGAACAGTTTTTTTATGTCATCTGCACTCTCTCTTGTTTCTTCATTGACTCCAATCAGTCTTATGCTATTCTTCTTTGCATTGTCTAGCAGCTGCTGGATTGAGTTATCATGGTCCCTTACAATTTTAAAGAAATTTTTCTTTTCCTGGTCACTAATTTCAATATTATCTTCTATATCTGAAATTCTGTCTTCACATTGGCTCATTCTGCTGCATAGACTTTCAATGGAGTTTTAAATCTCCTAGAAATCTGTTTGCATCTGTTTTATGGATTCCATTAGTTTCCTATGTTGGGATTCCATCATGTTTCTCAGCACCTCTATTTTTTTATCTATGTCCCCTCTAGATTTATTAATCATATCTTGCACTATGGGCACAATCTCTGTTGTTATCTGAGAAATTATTTCTGATTTCATTTTTTCCAGATCCTTTTTTGTTGCCAGTTCAGGGAGTCCACGTGGTTGAGTAGCACAAGGTTCCATCTTGTTTCCCTTTGGGCTTGGTTTAGGTGATCTGGAAGTCTGATTTTGAAACTTGTTTACGTGTCTTCTCATTTCAATGGGTGGGGGCGTGGCTCATCTCCTCTGTGCTCGCGGGGTATACTGCGGCCCAGAAGCCTCCTCTTGTGTGCTGAGAACAGCACACCTCCTCTGTGCTTGCGGGGTGTATAGTGGCCTGGAAGCCTCCTCTTTTGTGCTGGGAGTGGCTCACCTCCTCTGTGCTCATGGGGGGGGTTCTTGATTTGATAAATTTTTAAAAATCTACAAACAAAACGTGTCATAAAAAAGATAAGAATTTGACTTCTACCACTTTCATTCAACATTTTCCTTAAGGTCCTCTTGAATACAATTAATTAGAACAAAGAAATAAAGGTATAAGCAATGGATAGGAAGAAAGTTAACACAATTTTTTTCCAATCTATGACATGATTGTGTACATTAAAAAGTCTAAGAAGTCTTAAAAAGTATTTTAAAATATTAGTTTTGTGATGTCACAATATAGACAGTCAGTAAACAGAAGTCAAATTATATTCAATCCTAGGAACAATTTGGAAAAGAAAATTTAAAAGTTGTGCTGGGGATTTAGCTCAGTGGTTTTGCTGCTTGCTGCACAAGCGCAAGGACCCGAGTTCGATCCCCAGCACCAAAAAGAGGAAAAAAAAGAAAATTTAAAAGTTATTCATAATATCATCCAAATCAAAATGACTAGGAGTAAATTTAGCAAAAGATTATAAAATAAAGCTATATAAAGCCCCCCAAAATACTGACAACAGAAATTAAAGGATATATAAGACAGTAAGAGATTTATCAAGTTCATGGGTTACAAAACTTCACAATGTCAGTTCTTAATTTGAGTAGCAGATCCAAAGTCAGAAGACTTATATGACCTGATTTAATGATGTACTCCATTTAATGATATAATAAGTAAGACAGTTATTATACAAAATATAGATCAATGGATTGAGTAGAAAATCCAGAAAAATACCCACATATATAGTACTGTGAATTAATTTTCAACAAATGCACCAAAACAATTTAGAGAAGAAAGTGGCTTTTCAACATATGTCACAGGAATTATGAGATAATCATATTTTTAAATGAGTCCTTCAATCAGTGGTGCCAAAATAACTGGATATCACTATTTTTTAAAGAATGAATCTAGGGTTGGGAATGTAGCACAGTACTGGAGCACTTGCCTAGCATCCACAAAGCCCTATATTCTATTGCCAATATTGCCCAATAAATCTAGACATGGAGCTTATAAGCTTCACAAAATTTAAATCCAATTAGGTCATAGGACTAAATATAAAATACAAAACTATAAACTCATAGAAAATGAGATGACAGAAAAGCTAGATGACCTTGGATATGGCAATGATTTTTCAGATACACCACAAAGTCATGATCTACGAAAGAAAAATTGATAAGATGGACTTAATTAAAACTAAAAATTCTTCTCTGTAAAAGAAAATGTCAGGAGAAGAAGACAAGCCACACCACTGAACAAAAGAAAATATTTGCAAAAGATTCATCGGATAAAAGACTATTATCCAAAAATTGCAAATAATGCTTATAATTCAATAGTAAGAAAACAAACCTGATTTTAAAATAAGCCAATGTCCTGGACAGACACTTCACTAAAGAGGATATACAGATGGTAAATAAGCACATGAAAAGATGTTCAACATCATATGTCACTATAGAATTGCAAATCAAAATAAGGAGATACCACTGCACATCTACGGGTGTAGCCAAAATCCAAACTACTAACAACCACAAACTCTGGGGAGGTGTAGAACAGTAGGAGCTCTCATTTGTAGCTGTTGAAAATTCAAAATGGTGCAGCCACTTTTGAAGACAGTTTGGTGGTATCATATAAAACTAAATATACTCTAACTATAAGATCCACAATCATGCCCCTATTATTTATTCAAAAGAGTTGAAAATTTATATCCACACAAAAACTTGCACATAGAGCATAGTGATACATGCCTGTCTATCCAGTTACAAGGAAGTTGAAACAGGAGGATCACTTGTGCTCAAGAGTTTGGTGCCAGCCTTGGCAATATAGCAAGACCTTGAAAAATATATACCCTGCACATAAATGTTTACAGAGGTTTATTAATAATTTCCAAAATTTGGAAGTGACTGAGGTGTGCTTCAATAATTGATTGGACAAATCCACTGTGGTACAGCCAGGCAATGATTATTATTCAGCACTAAAAAGAAAGGAGCTATCAAACCATGAAGACATGATGGAAACTTAAGTACATATATTAAGTGAAGAAGGCCATTCTGAAAAGATGACATACTGTGTGATTTCAACTATATGACATTCTAGGAAAAGAGGCAAAACTATAAAGACAGTAAAAATATCAGCAGTTGCCAGGGATTTAAGGACAGGTGAGATGAACAGGTAGAACATGAAGAATTTTTATTTTAGTGAAATTATTCTTCACGGTACTACTCTGGCAAATGTATGTCACTGTACTTCTGTCAAAACTGAAAGAATCTAAAACACAAAGAGTGAACCCTAATGTAAACTATGAACTTTGGGTGATAATGATGTGTCATCGTAGAACCACCAGTTGCAGCAAACTTACCACTGTGGTGCAGGATGTTGACAGTGAGGGAAATGGTACATGTGAGGGATTAGTGGCCATTTGGGAACTCTCAGCATTGTCCCCGCAAGTTTGATGTGAACTTTGAACAGCTCTAAAAAATATAATCTATTAAAATGAAAAACAGTGAACCTTGACCTCTACCTAATATGACACACAAAATTTAATTTTGATAGGTAACACATTTAACCATGAAGGTTAAACTGTAAAGCTTCTAGAAGAAAGCATAGATAAATGTATTATCTCCTTGGATAAATTTTTCACATATGGGACTCAAAAATATTAAACATGAACGAAATACTGATCAATTATTTTTCATTAATTCAACAACCTCTGGTCATGAAAATATACCAATAAAAAAGAAAAAATCCATTTTGATACAAAAAATGTAAAATATTTAAGCCCTTGAAATGCCTGCCTGACAAGAATGTCTTTGTATTCTTGGTACTTCCAGCCAAACCAGATAGAAAATGCAAGCAAAGTAATTTATAGTGAATACTTGGGGCCCTGGGACATAGTGTGTTAATTTTACAAGTTAGGCTGGAGTGGGGTTCTAGAAACTGAAGAGCTAAAGTTGTTCATATGGGAGTTCCATTTATATGTTACTGAACCCCAACAGAACCCTGGCCACTAAGCCTCAGATGGGCTCTCCTGCTTGGCAAAACTTTTCACGTTATCACACATAGTTACTGGTAGAATTTAAGCATTATCTATCTGACTCCATTGGAAAGACAAAGGGAAGCCTGTGCTCGTTTCACCTGAAATCTGCCCTATGCACTTTTTCCCTTTGCTGACTTTAATCTATATAACTTCACTGTAATGAACAATAGTGATGACAATTTTTTTTCAGTTCCATGAAACCTACAAGAAAATCATCCAAATGGAGAGTGGTCTCGAGGATCCCTGATACAACAACATTTCTTGTTTTACTCATATAAAAGATAAAATAGTGTTCTGTTGATAAATGTATCACTCACCAGATATGAAATTAATTTACCGCTATAACTAACCATTTTGACAAACTGTAAGAAAAGACAAGTGTGAAAATAAGAGTTATTTATAACAAACAAGTCTACACAACAGCCCAAAGGCAAAATACTGTGGCTCTGAGAGGGAGACAAAGTACCCTGGCATTTTTAATTAAAACTGGGCTTTTTCCTGAAATGCACAGAATTTTTCACTTCTCTCTCACCAAAGACTAAAGTCATATATTTTATGTATTTCTAAAATTTTAAAAATGCATGCATTAAATTTGAGCATCTATTAAAGTACATTACCTTAACTTTATTGGGTTTCCCCTGATATCCATCTGTAATTGAAATTTTCACAACTAAATTATCTAATAGTTTTTTTAAAAGTTGACAACAGAAAGGCAAATTTTGAACTGAGTTTTCACTTTCTAGATTTTTTTTAACAATTACAATAAATTTTCATCATTCAAATTTATTACAGAATGTTCTGACCTATACAAGTAGACATAGAGAAAAGTAGAAAGTCCAAGCAATGAAAACACAAAGTAGGAGTAAAACCAATATAATTTCGTGAAATTTCTACCTCTCCAGTATCTCACAGGCCTAAGAATACTATGCCAATTAGAGTAAAGTGATACAGAAATGGTCTTGCCCCTTTGGCATCTTTTCATTTTCTTTCTTTCAAGCTTCCTTAACTTTTCTTCTTTCTGGCCAAATTGCTACTCAGGATGCTTCCCTGACTCCTTGGTAAGACGGCACCACAGATATCCAATTTGTCTCCTCTTCATCAAATATTGCTTAACTTCCTTCTTGTCTTATTTTCAGGATCCTATGCTCTTTGTCCTGTGTCCCTGGGTGGTGACAAATTTATCAGATAGGGTCAATAGATTCTGAGACTAACCCAAACAACTCTAACTTTGCCATCCAGTTAGGCATTATTCTTTATTTACTCTAGAATAGTTTTCCAGCAGGTAGAATGCTTTTGAAAGAAAAGAGTAAACACAAGATCTGAAGCCTCAACCAAAGTCAACTGAGAAACAGGTTTGTTTTCTCACTCAAGTAACTATTATAGTATACTCTTAGAGGAGACCTTCTTACTGAAACTTGGCAGTAGCTTCAGTCCAGTCTAGAAAACTGAGTTTGTTTCCTTCCCCTTAAAGTATCCAGCTCTTCTGTGGATATCCCTGAAATAATTTCCAATTCAAATTGGATTAGGAAATTCAATCTTCTATCCAAATATCTTTTATAGAGTAGGAAAAGAGACAGTTTTCTCATCTATTCTACTATGGATATTCATCATTCCAAAACATGTCAATACTGCACAATTGCTCCATAAACTGAGACCAGTAGACAAGTTATTTGTTTTTGATGCTATTCTGTTCCACTTTCCAGGCTGATTTTCTACATTTAATTAGCAAATTAGTTTTCATGCAAACTACTATATGTCAGGCATTACTATGCTATTTGCTGAGTTTAATTTCTCATTCAAACTCAGATGTTTCCAATATTACTTCCCCTCTCTTACAGCACAGTAATTTTTAATAACATTTACCAAAAAAAATAACTCATGGTAAATGCACATAATTGAAGTTGGTGGTAAGAGATATCTCTGGAAATGTATCTTTCCCATATTTTATGGTAACCCTCAAATAATAGCCTGTAAGCCATAAACTAGTTTGCCTATTAGTAACAAAAGCTAAGCCCCTGACTACAATTTTTGAATAATCTATTAAAATAATTGTCTTACATTTACTCTAAGACTAGACTAAAGTATTCTTTCAAAATACCCCACCAATGAGAAAAATTTCATATAAGAAGATCAGTTCTACAATACACAGGTGTCTCAGAACAATGTCAGAATATTTGTACTCTTGTTCTATTGTGATGCTGGTTTCACTGAGGCCTGAGAGCCTTTTTAGATTAAAAATAACCTCTCAGCTGTCTGTCCTAGACCCCTAGAATGAAGACTTCATAATAATTGTAGGTTTAAAATAATGGAATGAATGATGCTTATAATTCTGATTTTGAATAGTCACAATGAATCTAAATATGTAATTATCACCCAAGAAGAAAGAAAACTGGAAAGAAAGTAAGCTGTTTTAGAAATATATCCCTATAAAATGAAGTACATGTGTAGAAAATCACCTGAAAAGATGTTCACCCAGGTGACACAATGGTTATTACTGGATAATAGGAATGTGAGTGGTTTTTAGAAATGTTTGGTTTGACTGTATCTTCTACTCTTTCAACAAAGATATCTTTATTTATTAAGGTATTTTCAACATAAAACAAAAATCTATATATGAGTACTTTAAGACTACTTAAAAGAAGAAGTTTTAGGACTATAGATATTTGTAAATAATGTTTTATTAAGGTACCTTAACTATCTATCACAGTGCCTAACACCTGGAAATGAATAATAAATGTTGGTAGAATCAGAACAAAATTGTTTTTCTTCCTACATGAGGAGTAATCTCAGCATTTCAGCTACATTTACTTTCCACAACTGAAATGCCACTAATTTTTTAATCTTTAAGATTGGCTTATGCTATAATATGGATGTGCCCTAAAGGTTTATGTGTTAAAGATTTGGTTAGTAAAATGGCACTCTTGAGATGTGGCAGATCATGTAAGAGGTGGGCCTTATGAAAGATCCTTAGATCATTGGATGCATATCCTCAAGGGGAATTGTGGGATACTGGTCTCTTCTTTCTTTGCTCTCTTTCCTAGCTCATAATGTGAGCAGCTTGCTATACTACACATTCTTTGCCATTGCCACCCAGCACCCCTACTAAAAGCCCAAACCAATGGATCTACCTAGTAATCATGGATTTGAACTTCCAAAGCTAAGACACAAAATAAACCTTTTCTCTTATTAATTAATTATTTAAGGCATTTCATTATAGTAACACAAAAGTGACTAATATAACTTGCATTTTGAATATTACCTGACAAGATATTTTTCTTCTAAATTTGTCCCGTGGATCTACTCTGGAAAATGGACTGGGCTATAAAGAAGAATGGGAGTTTTATCTCAGCAACAAAGATACATATTTTTGATAAGTGATGACTCGAACTTCCAGGAAGATGGTGGAGCAGTAAGCAGCAACACATAAGCCTCTCCAAGATTCAGAATTCAAACACTGGAAAATAACAATTCATGAAGAAAAGAAGGAGGTAGGTTGATCCCTGGGTGGCAAGAAGGATCTGATGAGGAAATTGGAGCCTACAGAAAAATTGAAGAGACAGACCACAATGCAGAAAAAGGAAGAGGCCATCTGCACTTTCTCACTGGCTCCTGGCTCATGGCTCCTGAGAAAAGAAGATTGAATCTACAGAGGCCCAGTGAAAGTGGGTGACTACAGAGGCCTTCAGGGAGAAATGCACCAGTGGAATGGAGCAATGGATGCTGTGTGCTACAACAGCTGGTGAGTGACTCCAGTCCATCCCCTGGAGAGAGAGCTTGGTCAGACGTCATTCTAGAGGGATCCAAATAATCCTGAGACTCAGGGCAACCACAAGATGGTTTTATTGCAGGGCTCCCTGTGTTAAACTCCCACAGTGACTGGGTAAGGGAAAACCACAGGAGACAACCATGTTCAGGGAGCTGTGGCCAGGTCAGCAAGAACATTCACAGTGTTATAAACTAAATAACTCAGGCCACAACACCTACAACCAGAAGGCAGATTCAGCTTGAATTTCTGTGAATTTGAAAGTCCTAGAACCAGCACCCCACCTTCTTCCTACTACTGGCATGTTGATGATTATTCAACATGGATCTGGGCTCGGACTGCTTCCTTTGTTTATCAAGTAGTATCACACCTTGAATTGGGCAGTGCCACAAAACTGTACATTCAAGATAAACACAGGCTTGAAATCACAGAGAAATTTCTTTACTTTTGGATATACACATTCATTTGGTTGGGGTTTTCTTGAGTGGTTTTTTTTTTTGTGAATGTGAACATTGTTTTTAGGGGGGTTTGCTTAAATTATTTTATTGGTATATTTTAGGTATACAATACATTTAGGGTTTTTTTTTTTAATTTGTTCTGTTCTTGTTTTTTCTTCTTTCCTTCTCTCTTGTCTTCTTCACTAGTTTCTTGAAGCCTGAGTAATCTTAATTTATCCTTCAGTCTTGCTTCTAATCTCTTTTTCTTCTTTTATTTCTATAAATTTTCCTCTTCTCTCTTTTAATTTTTCTTCTCTTAATTATTTCTCCCTTAGTTTGACTCTCTGTATAATTTCTTTTCTTTTCTCTCTCTCATTTTTATTCTTTTATTTCTTGCCATATTTTTGTCCTACATTTACCCAATTCTAAAGCCATCCTTCTATTCCCCAGTAAGATCCTTTGTACAACATCTCTCTCATCCTCATGTCATAGAGTTTAAGATTTCAGGGCAGGGGATTTAGCTCAGTGGTGCCAAGCCTGCCTTGCAAGCACAAGGTGCTGAGTTAGATCCCCAGTTTTAAAAAAAAATTCAAAGTTTTCCTTTTGCATTACTTCATTCCCAAACTCATAATCTTTAATAGTATAACCATAAAGCTTTGTTAATCTTTTGATAGTTAACTCTGTAAAATTACTATTGAATTGTTTTCTACCATTAGAAGAGATATAGCTGTTACTTTTAGTACATTCTAGCTGTAAGTCAATACCTGGGTTGCCTTAATGTTTACAACATAATAGTTTCTTTTCTAGGAAAAAGGGTAGTACAAGAATGTGGGTGGTACATAACTGGTGCTTGTGGTAGGTTAATGTCTAATTTGCCTCAGTCAATACTACGATAGCTATTTCATTTTATATTAACAGGGTCACAACACTCAGATTGCCTTTGTGACATTAACAATACTAGAGTACATTCCAAGAGAACTAAGTTGTTGGACTAACTGCACTGCATCTTCTTTTCCCAAAACAACCAAGGTGGTCAAATCTTGGGGCCGTGGTAAAGGAGCCATGCCCAAAGTATATTAATGAAAATGAACTAAAGATATCTCTATACTAGCAACAAAGTGTTCAGACTATAAGCATCAGCACAAAACAAACAGAAACAATAGAATAATGAAAGGAAAAAGCAACAAAATGCCTCCCCAAACCACCATTTCCCCTGAAGCCAAACCAAGAAGCACCAAAAGGCAAAATAGTATAAGCCATACATCTGAATTACTTGAAAGTATAGCAGAGAAGATTAGAAAACAGATCAAAAATATTCAGTTGGATTAGAGAAGATATAACTAAACATATAATGGAAGTAATAACCAAAATGATGCAGGAGCTCTCAGGAGACACTAACAGAAATCTAGATGAGCTAAACAAAACAGTGCAGAACATGAATGATCAGTTCACCAAAAAAAATATAGTGTATGAGAAGATTTCAATTAGAAATACAAGAGATTAAAAAATCATTGAAATTATGGGCAGCAGGTTGGACCAATGAGAAGACAGAATTTCAGAACTAGAACGCAATGATGTCTTCAAAGACCAAATACTCAAAGACATCTTAAAAACTGCAAAAGCAAATGAAAATTTGATCCAACAACTTCTACATGAGGCAAAGAAAACTAATCTAAAAAAAATTGGAATAACCCCAGTCCAGAGGAAAGGACTATTGGGCCACCTTCTGTCCCACTGCTCCTGGGCCAGAGGAAGGGGTTTCCCGGCCACCATCCTTACCACTACTCCCGGCCCCTTTCACACCTCTCCCAGCTCAGAGGAGGCGAGCCACACAGACACCAACAGCAGAGAAAACACGTAAATAAGTCTCAAAACCAGACTTCCAGATCACCTACAGCAACCCCAAAGGGAAATGAGATAGAATACTCTGATACTCAACCACCTGGACCCACTGAACTGGCAACAAAAGGGGATCTGGAAAAAATGAAATGAGAAATAATTTCTCACATAACAGGAGAAATTGTGCTCCTAGTGCAAGACATGATTAATAAATCTAGAGAGGAGCTCAAGAACATGATGGAATCTCAACA
>NW_004624931.1:1199445-1301471 GCF_000247695.1 Heterocephalus glaber | reverse complement strand
AGAACCAAGATGCATTATGTAAAGGTACAATTCCCAATGAGAAATGTAATTGTGTTGTATACCTAAAATATACCAATAAAAGAATTTAACCAAAAAAAAATAATAATTGGAATAAGTGAAAAATCCAAAGACAATACAAATGGCATAAAAACCTATTTACAGGAATAATGGCAGAAAGCTTCCCGAACATAGAGAAAGAAATAATCATACAGATTAGAGAGTCATATGGAACCCCAAGTACGCATGACCAAAAGGGAACTTCTCTGTGCCACATTATGCTCAAATTTCCAGAAGTCCATCACAAGGACAAAACTGTAAAAGCTACTAGAGAAAGGCAACAAATTACATACAAAAGTAAATGCCTTAGATCACAGCAGACTTCTCTCCACAAACTGTAAAGGCCAGGAGGGCTTGGAGTAAAGTGTCTCAAGCCCTAAACGACAGCAAATTTCAACCCCAACTTATGAATTGCACAAAATTTTCTTTTTAAATTGTTAGAGAAATGAGGTATTTTCACAACAAGTGCCTCAAGAAATTTATGACCACCAAACCAGTATTACAAAAAATTCTCAAGGATATCCTAGAAAGAGAAAATGAGGTCAACATTGTCAATAAGTCACAAAGAATGAATACACTTGGCATGATGAACAGCTAAGCAAAGAGGAAAAAATGAGGAAATCAGCAACAGGAAAATAGTGCACTGACAGGAATAATCGTCAATCCCTCTCACTAATAACTCTCAATGAGAGTGATCTCAATTCCCCACTCAAAAGACACAGTTTGGCAGAATGGATCAAAAAAGAAAAATGAACAATATACAGCATGCAAGAAACACATTTAATCTTAAAAAGATACAGATTAAAAATCAAAAGATGGAACACAATATTCTATGCAGTAGGAACCCAGAAAAGGGCAAGAGTTGCTATCTCAATTTCAGACAATGGGATTTCAAGCTAATACTGATCAGTAGAGTCAAAGAAGTTCACTATATATTAGTTAAGGAAGGAACTCAACAGGAAGAGCTAACTATTATAAACATATATGCACCAAATACTGGTGCATCCACTTTCATAAAACAAACACTTATTGACATGAAAAACCAGATATATACCAATGCAGTAGTATTAGGGGACCTCGATGCTCCATTGTCACAAATGGACAGTTCAATTAGACAAAAAATTATCAAAAAAAATTCAGAGTTGAACCAATCTTTCAAACAAATGTATTTAGTAGATAGCTACAGAGTGTTCCATCCAGCAACAATAAAAGGCACATTCTTCACAGCAGCACATGGGACTTTCTCCAAAACAGACCACATACTAGCCAATAAAACATGCATAAGTAAATGCCAAAGAATTGGAATTATGCCATGCATATTATCAGATCACAGTGAAATGAAACTAGAAATCAATGGCAAAACAAATCACATAAAATATGCAAACACACAGAAATT
Source organism: Heterocephalus glaber (assembly GCF_000247695.1). The sequence continues at coordinate 1,300,018 of NW_004624931.1, read as the reverse complement.
AAACAGTACTCTCTTGAATAATCAATGATTCACAGATGAAATTAGAGAAGAAATTAGAGAGTTTCTGCAATCACATGATAATGCCAGTATGACATATTGAAACCTATGGGAGGCAATGAAAGTAGTACTAAGAGGAAAGTTCATAGCAGTGAATTCTCACATCAGAAAAACAGAACAAGCTCAATTAATTAACCTAATAATGCACCTAAAAGTTCAAAGAAAACAAGAACAATCCAAACCCAAAGCTAATTTGAGGAAGGAAATTATAAAGATTCAGGCATAAATTAATGAAATTGAGACTAAAAAAAATCAGTACAAAGAAATCAATGAATTGAAAAGTTGGTTCTTTGTAAGATTAAGTAAAATAGACAAATCCTTCATTAATCTTACCAAAATAAGGAAAGAAAAAAAACAAAGTTCATGCAATCAGAAATGAAAAAGGTAGAATCACAATAGATTCTGCTTAAATTCAGAAGATTATTGGTAACTACTGTGTGAACTTATGTTCTAATAAAATGGAAAATTCAGAAGAAATGCATAAATTCCTAGATACATATAAGCTACCAAAGCTGAGCCACAAAGATATAAAAATATTGTATAAGCCAATATTGGTTAGTGAAATTGAAGAAGTAGTAAAAAAAAAACCCTACCAATTAAAGAAACTTTAGGTCCCAATAGAATGCTGAATTCTTCAAGAAGTTTAGAGAAGATCCAACGTCCATACTCCTCAAACTCTTTAATGAAATTGAAAAGGAAGCAGTACTCCCAGAGTCATTTCTGGAATCAAGCATTACCTTGATTCCAAAACCATAAAGTGACCCAAGCAAAAAAGAGAACTACAGGTCAATATCTTAAATGAACTCAGAAGCAAAAATCCTCAGTATGATATTGTCAAAGAGAATGCAACAAATCAATATAAAGGTCATATCTTATGATGAAGTAAGATTCATTCGAGGGATGCAGGGATGGTTCAACATATATAAATCAATAAATATAATACACCACATAAACAGAAGCAAGGATAAAATTACGTGATCATCTCAATAGACAGAGAAAAGGCATTTGACAAAATCCTACATCAATTCATGATAAAAAAAAAACCACTGAAGAAAATAGGAATAGAAAGTCTTTAACTCAACCTGATAAAAGCCATCTATAAAAAACCAATTGTGAACATCATACTAAACAAAGAGTAGCTGAAAGTTTCCTCTCTAGAATCAGGAACAAGACAACGGTGTCTGCTATCACCACTTCTGTTTAATGTATTTCTCAAAACATTAAACAATATTTACAGCAATAACAAAGTGAAATAAAGGGATATGGATATGTAAAGAAGAAGTTAAATTATCATTATTTTCTGATGGCATGATCCTCTACACAGAAGACACCAAAAACTCCACCAAAAGAGTTCTAGAACTAATATCCAAATTCAACAGTGTGACAGGATACAAAGTCAACTCTCAAAAATCAGTACCATTCCTGTACACCACTAACTAACAGAGAGGAAAATTAGGGAAATAATTTTCTCTATTATAAAGCGTACTTTATAATATTCTCTATTATAAAGGGTACTTCAGAATACCATCAAGAAAAATTAAATACTTAAGAATTATCTTAACCAAAGAAATGAAAGACCACTACTATAGCAGTTACAGTGCTCTGAAGTTCCTTTCAGCACCCAATGGGTTATCATCTGCTTAAGTTGACTCAGGGCACAGAACACTACTGACCTTGAGGAGTTGGAACAACTTGAAGATGAGTGTTCTACTAGCTCGGGCAAAGGCAAGCCTTGCTGGTAAAACAATGAGGAACACTCTGGGAACAATTTGATAAAGTTAACGATTTGGCATAATTGTCATCATGCTTTTGTCATCTAAAATATGCACCTGGATTCACCAGAACACACCTTTGTTTGTTTCTCAATAAAATCAGGAGTTTAAGTCAGTTCGGACTTTCATTCCAACAAAGTTCCCTGACTTCCCCACAAAGATATTCTCTGTCTCTTCTGTCTTCATTCATCTCTCTAATCCTGGGTAGGCAGAACCAATATAGTCAAAATGACTATACTTCCAAACGTGTTATATAGATTTAACACAATACAAATCAAAAAACCAATAACATTCTTTACAAAATTGGAGAGAGACATCCTAAAATACATGTGGAACCAGAAGAGATGTAGAATAGCAAAAGCAATTCTGGGGAACAAGGGCAAGGCAAGAAGCACCACAATCCCAAACTTCAAGTTACAGTATAAAACCACAGTAATAAAAACAGCATGATATTTGCAAAATGTAGACTCCTGGGTCAATGTAACAAAATAGAAGATGCAGAAACAATTCTAGGCACTCTATGATAAAGGGGCCAAATCCTTCACTGGAGGAAAGATGGCTAGCGTCTTTATCAAATGGTGCTGGGAAAACTGGCTATCCATATGCCAGTGATTGAACCTAGACCCATATCTTTCACCATGCACTAAACTATAATAAAAATGCATCAAAGATCTAAATGTTAGAATAGAAACACTCAATATCCTGGAAGACAAAATAGGTAAAACACTTGAAGACATTGGTGTAGGAAAAGACTTTCTTAACAAAACTCTGATTGCACAAGAAATATGTACTAATAAGAGTGAAAACAAATAGAAAAAAAGATGCATTTTGGGGGGCAACCATACATTTTTGAAATATCTCAAAATGGAAAGGCAGCTTACAAAGCTCCTTAATTTTGATGAAAAGTTACTTCCTTTGGCCACATTCTAACTTTCTGACAGAATTTGTAAAGGAAACAAGACTATGCTGCATAAATTCAAAAGGGGAAAGTGGTAGGTGCTGGGACTTTGAGTAGTAGTGAGCATTCTTTTCATTTAAAAAATATTTTAAATCTTAAAATATAAACAAGTATTTAAAAATGCAGTTTGACTACTCCTATTTGTTAACTTCATTATCATAAGACCATTTACGCCCCCCCAGGAAAATAAGATTTTTGCCAATGATTGAGACATTGAAAAGGGTACATTGGGTAATACAAAACCAAATGGCCTCTTCTCCATGGAAGTGAGCCAAGATTGATCATAAATTATTGTCAACACTATAGGTAAGAAACCTTTGGATAAATCTGGTAGAATGGCCTTGAGAGATGAAAAAGAAATTTATCCTACAAGAAGAGAGACAAAGATGGAAAATGACAAGAACTTTGACCCCCACAAAGTGTCAGTCATTTGAAGTGAGTGGTAATTCCACATATAACCTACAACTACCACTTAAATCTGCCCTGCACCCAGGTATGATAGTGCACACCTGTAATCCCAACTATTTGGAAGAGTGAAACAGAAGGATCTTAAGTTTGAGGACATCCTGGGCAACATGGCAAGATCCTGTATCAAAAAAAAAAATCTGTCCTTGGCCTAGCCCTATGGATAGACATCTTATTTCTGAGAAAAGAATACATGGTATATAAAAGTGAAAAATATTGTTTCAATAAAGATCTCTAAAACATTAAAAGATAAATTTTTCTAGAACTCCTCTAACCATGTAGGACAAATTGAAACAAGCGTGGATGTTTAGAACATTCACCTGTTCCATCATTAATTCTCTCAATGGAAATCTAGAGAAGCCATGATAATGTCTCAAGAGAAAAGTGGCGGCACTCATCAGGAAACTGCTGTTTCCCCCAAGGGATAATGGTATGATTGTACCACCTAGTAAGAGTCAGGGCAGTATAATTTCCCTTACTCTCCTCAAATACACAGTAGACTACAGTGTCTAACACAAGAATATGGCTTGATATCATTCCCCACCCCGCCCCAAAGCCTCATGCTGTCACAGGTGGGGCTTTTTGGAGGTGGCTGGATCTAGGGTGTGTGATGCTGGGATTAAGGATGTGATGTTGGGATTAAGGGTGCCCCACTCTGGGTGTGAGTGCTACCCACCTTAAGGGCAGGTAGCCTGGATAGAATATAAAGGAAAGAAAGAGGGCTGCTGCCCTCACTTGCTGCTGCTGCTGCTGCATCTGCTTGTCTGTTGCTGCCTCATCCCTGCTCTGCAATGTCCCTCTGCCCTGCCAGCCTGCCTTGGAGCCAGCTGATTATGGACTGAAAACTCTACAAACTGTGAGCCAAAAATAAACCTTTCCTCCTTTAACCTTAGGTTTTAGGTATTTTGTCTCAGCAACACAAAAAATAACTAAGATGTGCAGTATCATCAGTACCAAGCAGGAAAACAGCGCCAGGTCTAGATACACAAGAAATAATGCAATGATAGCTAGGGAAAAGGGAAAAGTGATAGTAGGAGATTGGCTTTCCAAGAAGCTAAAGATCTTGTATAAATAGAGGTAAGAGTCAGTGAAATTTCAGTTAGCACTGTTGTGTATGTCAGTTTCTTCATGGGGCTAATCATAGACATATGTCAAAGGATTTTTGTGACAGTTAAATGGGATGATGTATGTAAAGCATTTAAAATAGTACCTAGCACACATTATGTGAATGTTGCCACTTTTATTCCAAAATTATGCCACAGTATATATTTAAAATATATACATAATGTACATATTTTTAGCTTAGACTTTAGATTTATTAATTTAAATTTATTAGTATATGCATGTAGTACATAATTTTAACATTTCTTGTGGGATGTTGTTACATGTACATAACATATCTTGATTCCTTTTTTCATACCCTTTCCCTTCCCTCCATCTCCCCTCTACCCATTCTTTGATCCCCTTCCTTTTTTGTACATGTTTGCAATACATTGAGATCATAATGTTAAGTGAAATAAATTAAACACACAAGATAAAATATATGGTTTCTATTTTTTTTCTCTCTTTGGTTTTTCCTTTTTTCCTTTGTTTTTTTTTCTTTTTTGAGTCAGGGTCTTGCTATGGAATTCAGGAATCCAGGCTGGCCTTGAGCTCACAGCGATTCTCCTTCCTCAGCCCCCCAAGTGCTGATATTACAGGCGTGTGCCACCATTTCCAGCTACATGGTTTCTTTTATATGAAAAACTCATAGTAAAAATAAAGAGCAAAATAAAAGGGAGATATAGGAAGTAGGGAAATCTTTCTCAAATGGGAAGAGGCTTAAGAGATCTTGGAGGGAGAGGGAAGACAGGTGAGAGATAAGGGATGAAAAAAGAATTGGGGTGTGTCCTGTGTATGTACCAACTCCATACAAGGAATGTAAACATTACACATTTTAGTTTTCAAATATTCATAATTTTTCTCTTAGTTATCACCCAATGTAGATATCTAGGGGCTTAGGTGTAACAACAACTCTAACCTATCTTTTAAAATTCAATAGAGGGCTGGGGATGTAGCTCAGTGGTGGCGCACCTGCCTGGCAAGTGGAAGGTCCTGAGTTCAATCCCCAGTACTGGCAAAAAAATGAAATAAATAAATAAAATAAAATTCAATAGAAACCTTTGGCTATGTAAATATGAATAAGACAATGATATGGCATCCACTATTTATTTTTATTGTATTTACAAAGTTCATCTGCATTTTAGAACTACTTTCTCTTTTTTTTTTTTTTTTTGGTACCGGGGATCAAACTCAGGACCTTGCACTTTCCAGGCAGGCGGTACCACTGAGCTAAATCCCTGGCCCTAGAACTACTTTCACTTAATAATCAAGTAAATATGTGTGTGTGTGTATGTGTGTGTGTGTGACTTTTGCTAACACTCAATGTATGTGGATTGAAAAGTTAGCTCATTTTAAGTTATTCATTTATTCTTTAGTACTATGCTAACCATTTGTGTAACTGCAAGTAGGTATACATTATTTTCCTACTTCCTGTTGACCTGGGAAACTGGCTAATTTTACCTTATGCATGGAAAACTGTTTCATCTTCATTTACTACATTTATCTTCTATCATCCTGTTTTATCTTTAAAAATGTATCTTCAATAAAGTAACCACACACACACACACATACATGAAAAATTATATATCTATATATCTTAGGGTGACATTTAAGAAATATAAACATTTTAGTCCATAGACCCTCAATAGTTTTAAGGCAGTAATGGTGAACCTTTTAGAGATGAGTGCTCAAACTTTCAATTTAAAACTCACTTATTTATCTCAAAATGCCAACACTGAAATTAAAACTGAATACTGTGGTTCTTGTTTAGAAAAAAACAATTCATACATTGACATCTTTTGTCATAAAAGAAAAAAAATAACACACATGCCAAGGTTTGCCACCACTATTTGAGACCATCCCTGACTCCCCTAGAGAAAGAAGTTTAAAAAATCCTTAGTATACTCTGAATTTTTCTCTAGACTCAAAAGCTTTCTAGAGGTCATGCATGTTTCTGAGGTTTCTCAAAGTAATTTGGATTTATAGGATAAACCTCATAAAGAATCTTTTTTTCATCCTAGAATTTTCTTGTACAAAACATTGCCATTTAGTGATCCAGCACAGTACCTTTAAAATGACTTGGGCTGATTTCACCTGTGCCCTAAGCTTCCAACCCACATTTCCTCTCCCTCCTGGCTAACAGAGGATACATGCAGAAAGAGAAGGGCAGGCCAGAGTCCAGCCTATCACTGACACTAGGTTCTCAGTTTATATAAGTGGATGAGGTTTCCATTCACTGAGACAGGGAATACTGGAAGAGTACCAAATTTTCAGGCAAGATTCTAAATTTGCTTTTTGTCTTTCAGAATTCCTCAGCAGAAAGTATGCAGAAAATGTATGCAGCCATCTGTCCTCACAGATCAAGACCCTTCTTTTATGCTACTGTTCCACACTATTTCTGATCCATTTTATCTCCCCATCATTCTAATAAGTAGAACCTCCTAATTGTATTCCATTCCCTCAGAAATCTTCACTTCATGGCTTGAGAAAAATCCAAACTAAGGCATTAATGGGATCCAAGTGGTTTTGAATGTTATTTCATCCATCTAACCACAGATCCCAAAGAATCAAATAACAGTGGAAATTTGGGGTTCCATATCAGGGTCAGGGTGGGATGAATTTTTGTGCAGGTAGATATTTCAGAATCCATCAAATTATAACACAACTCTATAGTCTCAACTTAGTAAATCTTCAAAGAAAACAAGTAAGTCTAAACACCCTCCTCCGTGAAATTTCCCCCCAAAACTTTCAGGTAGAAATGGCAACTCTCTGCTTAATCTCCCATAAAATTTTCTTTTAAAATGTTGCTTTACAGCAAACTTATTTAAATATTAAAATAAACTCATTTTAATATTAATAATACATTTAATGGTAAACTTATTTACTATTCTTATTGATCTCTCTCTATATATACACATTCTACTGTAAAGAAAAGCTGCCTCAACTCACAAAGTTTCTTCCTTGTCTCTCATTCTTTCCTTTCTCTTGCTCTTTTACACATACACATTCACTTTGTTCCCCATCTCTCTCCCCCTCCCCACTTGTTTCCTCCTCTCCCTTTTCCCTTCTGAACAATGCTTTCCAAATAGTGTATGCTCAGTCATTGACTATGGAATAGCTAAAGACTTTAGGAAAAATATTGTCAAGTTTTATGTGCACACGAAATGTGGCATTCTCTTCTGGTCTACATTTGAAAGCCAACAAAATTAATTAATGTTTGTCTTCTAATCACAGCCTTAATATGCACCTCTAAAACCTTGCCTATTATATTTATTTAAGTAGGTTTTGTGGCCTAGTGTGCAATCTACTTTAGAAAAAGTACCATGTGTTACAAAAAAAAGAATGCATACTCTCTTGTCATAGAGTGGAATACTCTGTAGTTATCTATTAAATTCATTACGTTCAAGGGTGTGTTTCAGCTCTGAAATTTCTTAGTGATTTCTTTCATTTAGTTGGTCTACCTTTTTTGCAAAAGTGGAGTATTAAGATCCCCCACTATGACTGTATTAGTATTTATTTGATATTTATGTTAGGCAGTGTTTGTTTTATAAAGATAGGTGCTCTACTATTTGGTGCATAAATATTTATGTGTTATCTCTTCTTGTTAGATGGTTCCCTTAACTAATATGTAGTGACCTTTTTTGTCTCTTCTAATCAGTTTTAGCTTGAAGTTTACATTATCTGAGATTAAAATTGCTATCCTTGCTTGTTTACAGTGTCCTGGTGCAAGAAATGTTGTTCTCCATCTTTTGATTTTTAAACTATGAATATCCTTTTGGCCTAGATCAGCTTCTGAATGCAATAGACTGTTGGATTTTGATTTTTTAAATCCAGTCTGCCAATCTGCATCTTTTAATTGGAAAGTTAAGGAGAAGTGTTGATTAATTACTATCATTGTGTCCATATAGGTTTTGGCTTCATTGGTTCCATAATTTGTGTCTAAGATAGTCTTCATTATTTTCTGAGTGCTTGTTTAGTACTATAAATCTCTTGAGGTGTTCTTTTTCATAAAATGTCCTTATTTCTCCATGTATTTTGAACAAAAGTGTTGCTGGTTATGTTAAACTGGGTTTGAAGTTATTTGCTTTTAGGGCTTGAAATACTTCACACTCTTCTGGCCTTTAAGGTTTGTGCTGAGAAGTCTGCTGTAACTTTAATGGGTTTACATTTATATGTGATGTTTTGTTTTTCTCTATTGCTTTTAAAATTCTGGGGTTCTTTTACATCTGGGAACTTATATGTCTTTCTGAGCTCTTATTTTCATCATAATTATTTGGTGTTCTGAAAGTTTTGCTTACTTGTATGTTGAACTCCTTTCCATATTTGGAAAATTTTCTACTATGACTTCTGAAAACAAATTAATAATTTCATATGTGTTACTTTTTAGATTTTCTCTAACTCCAAATAGCCTTAGGTTGATCTTAATGTTGTCTAATAGCTTTTGGATTACTTTTTCCTTGTTCTCTTATTTTTTGTGTCTTCTCTAAGTATTTCATCATAATTTAACATTTTGTCCTCAATTTCAGACCCTCTGTCTTCACATTCATCATCTCTGCAGTTTAAGAATTCTATAGCTATTTTTATTTTTATCTGTCTCATATGTTTTTGTGGAGTATATATCTGGTGAATTTGTCATTCATGTTTGGAACCATTTTGTTCAGCTCTTCTAATTTTTTATTTGTTTCCCCCATATCTACCTTGGGTATTTTGAGTGATAAATTCATAAACTTTTGGGTCATGTACTCTTTGAACTTACCAAATTTCTTCATCTCTTCTTTAAACTTTTTGTAAAGCTTTGCTATCTTGTGTTTAATTTCCCCTCCCCTTGTGACCCATTGCTTTGCCTTAAGAGAGTTGGGAGACCTTGGGGATATCCTATTGCCTTGTTTTCCCATGATCCTATGTTTATGTATACATTTTTATTTGAGGGGGGCGTATCCATTGTTTGGTACTGAGTTGTAGTCTAGTAGGATGAGAAGCATTTGTAATTTATATGAAAATTTTCAATAAAATATTGCCTCCCTATGATGTTTTCAGCTTTACACGTTCAGAGATAGTATTTACCCTGTCAGTTATTAGCTTAAGTGATTTGGGCTCTGTCTCTATGTTTTAAAGAAAGAATTACTTGTGGTTATAAAGGCATCAATGGATCAGATCATATATATAAGACAGGCTTTGCATTTACACTTTCACCCTTTATCAATACACTGTGCACCTATATTCAATTATTACTAGCAGTTGTTCTTCAGTGTGGCAGGAGAAGTGGAGGAAAGAGATTGAACGGTGGATGAAAGAGGAGTATAAGCCAGTAAGAGGGGAAGTTGATACAGCGATAGCTGAAAAACAAAGAAAACTTGAGGTGTGGCCAGATTGTGTTGAAGACTTTGATTTAGGATAAAATGTCAGTGCTGTGGGTTTTAAGAAGATATCTGCAGGGCCTAGGATGAGCTATAGAAGAAGGGAGATGTACTTTGTGATTGAGGAAAGTCATATGTCTGTCAGAACCTGTTGGTAAGTTTGAATACCTATAATATGGACAAGAGGTGTAAGATGACGGGGGCTAGGGAAGATACAGAAGAATGAAAGGAATAGGATGGGAAGGATAGAGGGTTAATACAGAAAAAGATAGGAGTACTGACAGAGCAGAATATGACTAATTAAAAACTTGAAGAGTTTATATACTCGGACAAAGAAATAAGATAACAGTATTGCTGTGGGAGCTTGAGGAGAAGACACTAGACAGGGACATACATAGACACCACCTAATTCAAAGCAAATAGAAGAAGAAATATTAAAAAACAAAAACAAATAAACAAAATTAATTAAAAAATAAAAAACACAACTGTGGCATCTATATATAATGCAGTATTACTCAGCTATAAAGTAGGATAAATTTGAGACATTTGTAGGAAAATGAATGCACCTGGAAAATACAATGTTGAGTGAATAAATCAGATGCACAAGCTTAAATACTGTGTAAGGCAAAGTACAGACAAAAAGCATAATAAAAGTTGGATAGAAGGAAACAAGGGGATGGATTCTTTGCAAATGGGAAAGTGTCCAGGAGAATGACGGTAAGGGGAAGGAGGGTGGGAGGGAAACTAAGACAAATTATGATAAGCCATGTACAGGAACCTAATAACCTAAATGAATGAAAATATTGCACTCCTCTTGGGTGGGAACAGGAAGGTATCTAAAAAAACAGAAACAAGCTGTATCATGTACATGTACCTACTCCCCAAGATGAATGTAAACTTAATGCATTTCAAGCATGTACCACAAAAAAAAACCTTGATCCGAATCACTTTTGCTTTTTTTTTTAGTTCTTTAGAAAATCTTTAAAAATACTTCATATGTTTTAAAGTTGACATTTCATCTAATGCCAAGGTTAAGAGTAAAGATTTCTACTGAAGATGCCATGGGACAAAAGATAAATATAAATCCTATAGCTGTCCTATAGATTGGTCAATAAAAGGAACTCATTCTAATAGTACAAAATTTGTGATCACTGAAAAAAAAGTATAAAAATAAGATAGAATTTCAAGGAGCACATTTATACTTAACCACCAACAATTTTAAGTATTCTAGGAGCCTATTGCTTGCCAATGAAATATGCAAATAGATATGGAAATTGTAGATCATTAGCTACTCACTAAAACAGCTCCTCTAAGAAGCCCTATTAAGGTACATTTGGTGAATATTTTAAATTATACATTATATTTCAATTATTTGTCATTGTCTTTTTCCCTCTATTAGAATAAAAGCCTGATGATGGAAGAGTTTTGTCTGTTTTGTTATTTTCTCAGCATTTAGAATAGTACCTGGCCTGCAGATATTTAATAAAAAGTCATTAAATTGAAAAAAAAATAAATTGAACAATTAAATATATTTGAAAGTGAAGGACTTCAGTTTCTTTTTTTTGTATATCTTTTTATTGGTACATTGTAGGTGTACAATATAATGACATTCGTCATTGGAAATATGCACATTTACATACTCTCTTGGTGGATTTCAGTTTCTTAAATACTATACTATTCAAACTTTTAAATTAATACAATATTCGCCTTGATTTTTCAATTAGTACTACTTACTATCTTTACCTCCAAAGCTTCACCATTTTGAAAATCATCAAGATAAACAAGCTTAAATATCACATAGTTTCTCTTTTACAAGAAAATCAAAGTAAAAATGTATCAGAGAGCAAAATAAAATATAATAATAGGAAGCAGGGGATAGATCTTTCCCAAATGGGCAATGGACCAAGACACAGAAGGAGAGGGTAGGTGGGAGGAGAAAGGGACAAAAAAAGAATTAAGATGTGTTATGGACATGTACCAACTCCCCAGGATGAATGTAATCATTATGTGCTGCAGACATGTATTAATAAAAACAAAAATTAGAAAAGAAACTCATCAATAGTTTGTCTTCTACAAAGCTGTACTGTTGGAATCACTTTTAGAATTTCAATATAAAGATAGATACATAAAGAATATAATTTTCTTGGCTTGACTGTTCTGTTTTCAGCTGTTCCCACCAGCTCATTGACCAAAATAATACACAGTTGATCTGTAAAGTATATATAACATAGCACATCATGTATTGCAGTAGATGTTTTACCCAGTGCACATTTCCTTTGAAAATGAATATCTCAGAAAGGTTTAAACAACATTTTTCCCCTCTGCTATCTTCCTCCTACACCACCTACCACCTACTCCCAGCACTTCTGGGAATTAGTACTCAATTTCCACAGACTCCACCCATCTAAACAGGCTGAAAAACTTGTGGTGCTTAAAGAGTATGGTTTTTTAAAGAACAAAACAATTATACTTAATATCCTCTTTAAACAGAGAGAAGTTTTAATCTCAAAAGCATGTGTTCAACTTCTACTACCAGCTCATAAACTTTAATGTTCTTACTATCATTTGTTTGTTAGATTCTTTGATCATTTATGACAGCACTATTATCAACTTTCCATGTATTCGTGCCATTCCTTGACTCGTAAGTAATATAGGAGAAGCAGTAGTAAAACAGTCAGCAAATGAAATGGCTCAGCTTTTTAAGTGCATTTGATGTTACTACAGTACTAGATTTTGCCTAATCTAACTCTTTCATCATATTTTAACTCAGGATACTTTTTAAACACCTGCAACAAAATAACAGAAACATGCTTAATATATGTCTTTACAGGCCCTTAAGAACCCAGTCCTTTATTATTCCCAAATGCTTCCAGAAATTGACCCACTAAGTCTGGAGTGTTTTAACAAGAGGACCATAACAAAAATATTAAACATGGTAATATTTGAGGCTCTAACAGCCAAAATACATTCAGATAACATCTCTTTCCCATTCTATAGATCAGTGACACTCAAATTAATAATTCCTTTAGCAGTAAAATGTGCACTCTCCTAACACCATCATGACTCCAACTTGAAAAAAAATTTACATATCATGTCGGTATGTAAAACATAAGGAGAGTGGCTCTTTTTGAAGCAAGTGTGGAATATCAGGAGACCCACAAGCATGAGTGCTTGTGAGGTCAGGCCTCGGTCACCAAGAAAGCATGCCTAGAGGCAAGGAATTAAGTGGCTAGGGAATCAAATGAAAATTAAGGGCAACAAGGGCTAAGATTGAAGCACAGTTGTTTCTGATAAGAAAGATGTGGAATGAACAACACGGGAGAAGGTACAGATCCAAGCCAGACTGTGAATCTGAAATGGCCAGCAGCATTCTCATACTGCTGTGTCCCTGACTATACACCTCAGACCAGTCATGCTAAGCACAACGGTAATTATTTTACTGTGAGTATAATGACAAAAGAAAGTGGAATACCTATAAGGGTTAGGTGGCTATGTAGTGTCAATATTCAGAAGTGTGCCAGATGGTGAAGTTAACATGCTCCCAAGATACTGGCAGTCTGCTTTCCTTCATCTGGTGCCAGACACCATTGGCAAGCTAATATGAACATACAGTTGTCTTCCCAAGATAGGAATGAATTGACATTTATTTTCTCTACCTGAGTCTAATCAAAGGCTTTTTACCAAAGGATGTCCAACATAAGGATATGGCTAGAGATGCTGGAAAAAATTCTAAGCTACAATTCCGACCCTCAAAGACTATTTGTGTGTATTTCATGAAGGTTTGTTCCAATCTTAACTGAGATAAGTAACTACAGATTATACTAATTAGAAGTGTGACTTTTGGAGGTCTCTGTCTCCATAAAGAGAATGCCAAAGAATAGTGATAAAAGTGTATTAATGTGCTAATATTCTCAGAGAATAATTTCTAAAACAATTGAAGAACAAAGGTAAAGAAGAGAGCAAATGAAGCAGACGGGGGAGCTCAGTCTTACACCAAGAGTGCTAAAGACTATCTGACTCTTAAAATGTTTCTGTTCCTTGCTTATTATAAGACTTTGCACAGGTCTCTTCCATTTTCTGAACCTCAGGCTCCCCAGTTGTAACTCATGGGTTCAGTCTGAACATTCTGTGAGACATCTTACAGCTCTCACTTCCTGGTTCTATGGTTCCCTTTAGAAGGTTCAAGTTGTGAGGGCAAATCACAGAAGGAGCACATAACTTTTGCTTTCCTTGTATCTTTCCTTCACCTTCAATTATATCTTCATTTTCTACTTGTCATAACAATAATCTATACACTTTCCACCAAGGAATCTCTATATCATTTCCTGCAATAAATAATTTGCTTTATTCCCCATTAATGGCTACAAGCTGGGTGTCTTGGTGTATGCTAGTAATCCCAGCATTCAGGAGGGTGAGGCAGGAAGATCGCTGCAAGTTTGAGACTAGCTTCAGCTACAATAGTGAGTTCAAGGCCAATCTGGGCTATGTAGTGAGACTGTGTCTCAAAAACTCAAAAAAGGAGGAGGAGGAAGAGGAAGAGGAGGAAGAAATTGGAAAAAATAAATTAATGGCTACAGGATGCATTGAATCCATCCTACAAACCTTTCAGTTGTGTACTTGTGAGGCTCTTTCGAAGAGAATTATGGGATTGCTATCAAATGTACTAGAGGGCACCAACCATAACACCCACCTATTATCCTCAAAGCAGTCTTGAGGGCCCTTGGATAAGAGATATTAAGTATAGAAAGAAACATGGTCGAGAAGTTAATGATGGTATGCTAAGTGATGAGAAGTGACAGCACTGTGGCCTAAGTCATTTGCTATGTCTGGATCCCATGACTTCATACTTATTACTCAGCAGTGAGGCACCAACAGTGAGGGCTGGAGTAAGAGAAGTCTGACCAGATAGGAGGAATTATTCATCACTGATGTTTACAATTTTTGCATAGTGGCTTTTAGAAATTTTCTATGGACAGTGACCATGCAAAGTTGACATGAGGAAGTGAAATGTAACGAAATATCCTTGCAGTGAGAAGACCTGTGTTCTGACAATAAGAAGAGTCATCAAGCATCTAGGGTAGGCTGAATAGTGACCTTTCAATGACCTCTAGGTCTTAAGTCAAGAATACTGTAATACTGTAACTATGTTACCTTATATGGCTAAGGAGACTTGGCAGATGTGATTAAGCTAGGATTTTGAGATGAGCAAATTATTTTGAATGATCCAGGTAGGCATTAAATGCAATCACAAATATCTTTGTAGGGGGAGGCAAAGGGAGATATTACCACTGAGAAGAGGAGAACTTAATATGACAATGGAAGTATTGATGACAGAGATATGGACACAGCCCAGGAATGTCAACAGCCACCAGAATCTAGAAGAGCCGAAGAACAGATTGTTCCCTGAAGTTTCCAGGGGAAAAAAAAAGCCACGCCAACACCTTGAGTTTAGCACCATTAAGATTCATTCAGACTTCTGCTCTCAGAAATGTGAAAGAATGAATTTGTATTGTGTAAGCCACTAGTTTGTTGTATTTTTTCACAATAGCAATAGGATACTAATATAGTATCTACTGTGTGCCAGACATTGCACAGATAATCTCACTTCATATCCACAACATTCCAGTGAAATATTATCATAAACATTGTAAACATGAGGAAACTGAGGCTCTGAAAGTTCAGCACCACTTAGTGGGAGTGCCTGAATTGGAACTTTAGTGTCTGACTGCAGAATCTATTTTTTTTCCACTATAATGCACAGTAAAAATAACCAAGATAAAGAAATTATACTCATCAGAAGACTTTGCTAAAAAATTTCCTTGTATACTTTCTTTTCTTCCTTCTAAAAATCTCTAAGAAATCGAGACTTGGATTTAAAAACCCATTTAGCAGTGTGTGGCAATGGAAAATTACTTATTCTGTGACTCGGTATTCTTTTTTTGGTGATGCTAGAAATCAAATTCAAGGCTTGATATATGCTAAGCTCTACCACTGAGCTACACCCCCAGCATGACTCAGTTCTCTTATCTATAAAATAGAGCTGAAAATAATATTTCCCTCATAGGTGTTTTATAAAAATTAAATGATTTAATATTTACAAAGAGCTTATAACAGTGTTTGGAATATAGTGTCATACTATAAAAATAACCATGATAATATATCTCTCAGGAATTTAATCTTATCTGCTAATTAACAAGGTGATCTTGACTTAGTACCATAGTTAGAAATGGAAGTCTTCAAATATCAATATGTCATAAGTTGAGACTCTTTGGGCCTCAATTTCCCCAAGTATGAAATTAAGGCTTTAAAAAATAGTAAGCCCTATCTCGAAGATTGTATGAGAACTCTAGCGATGCCTAGGAGCCTCAAGTGTTTATTCTTCCCCAAAACCAAGAGTATTTACCGTCTATACACAATGAGTTCAAGGAACACAGATAAATGAGAATTCAAGAGAACTACTATAGATCATTTCAAGTCTTCAAGTACTTTATTGGTAAATGAAAATTTATCTCTGCCACATCCTTTTAATTAGATATTTTTACTTTCTAAAATGAGACTGATCATTAAGCTAGCTTTTGAAAAAATGTATAGGTTCTGGTATTTAAAGCAATGTGCACTGTGACAACCAACATTGAATTTACCAATTTGTAACCTTTTGTCATTTATGTTCTGTCTCCTTATAATTGCTGGGAGATGGGCCTAATATTTATGGCTACCAGGCACCTCATTTAGCATGACAAAATAATTGGTAGAAGAGGAGTAAAAGCTCAAGTTAAAATGACTAATCTGTGAACCCAGTATCTCTGGTAAAGGCATGTCCCATGGCAGCAACAGAAACCACAGTTCCCCACCCATGGGGGTACTGCTAGGTTAAACAAGAAGAAGGTATGCAGGAGTACAGGCACAAACAAAAGAGAAAGAATGTGAGGCCCATGATCTGGGAGGAAAAAAAAAGCTTCTCTTACTCTGAATATGATTGAACCCAGTCATGCTGGTGTTTAATTTTACCTGAAATGAACTTCAGATATCAATTATGAGTGGTAATGTTAGCCTTCAAACTTCCCCTCCCATAAACACTCAAATGGTTTTATACTATGGTATTTAATAGCTAGGTTAATACATTTCAGCTGTTTTTAGAATATGTGAGAACTTGTCTTTACCATTCTCTCACAGAGCCACATGACAATCACTATACTTCATTATCTGATGATTGAGAAAACAGAGAGATAAATGGCAACTGAATCCCAATATATATATATATATATATATACACATATATATATACACACAAAGAGAGAGAGAGATGTTCAAATGGTATATTTAATTAATTTTTTGCAAGTGGTTTTGTGAATTCCTTAAAATATTTTTATCCCTCACTACTCCACCCCTCAGGCTGTTGTCAAGTTGGCATTTTGCCTTTTTTCCACCTACTTTCTTGTATCAATATGGTCACCAAACTTTCTCCTCAAACATAGTTGCCATGGGGCTAGAATTCACTACTCTAACCAATGAGAGCCATTTTACTTTACTGTTAGTTTACTCAGCTTCTCTCCCTTGTAGAAAACTCAAGTGCAAAACCCAGATGCAAAATTTCTCTGTAAAACTCACAATATTCCCTCTAATTCTGCCTAAGCTATTTCACTACAGTTCCTGCAACTCTTGCCACACCCACTATGGTAACCATAGTCACCAAAAAGGGCTTGATCCCTTGGGAATGAAGGAAGTATATCAAGGTTGCTTCACTGAGGAGACATCCTTTGAACTCAGGGATAGGCAGGTGTTCCATAAGCAAGGAAAAGGGAAAGCATGTTCATTTTTTTTTCTGTAGTAGCAATTGAATCCAGGCTCTTGTGCCTACTACACAAGTTATTTGCCACTGAAAGCCACATATTTTGCCCAAGAAACTGTATTCTTAAAAGAGGTAAGACTGTATAGAATGTCAATCAGTGGCTGTGGAATAGGAGCTGTGATAGTTAACTGTGTTGTCAACTTGAATAAGAAACATCTCACTGACTGGTTTAGCATAGTTCTGGGTGTGCCTGGATGATTAACTTACTGAACAGGGAAGACCTACCCTGGGGGTATGTGGCACCAACCAGTAGACTTATAGCCTGGATGGAATAAAAAGGGAAAGAAGAGGGAAGTCTCAGTTTTCTTCGTCAGAGCTCCAATCTTCACCATTACATTTGGATGTCTGTCTCCAGGCTTCCAGCGCAGACTCTTCAGCCCTCTAGCACAGATACTCTGGCTTTCTGATACAAACTCACACTGGATTCTGCAGGGAGCTCCAAGTCTTCAACCTTTGGATCTTCCAACTTTCCACTGCACAGGCAGCCCTTTTGTATTTTTCCCCTGGACTCTGCTGGCAGCCATTATAAGCCTACCTTGTAAAACCTTATAGAGCAGCATATGTTAAATACTCATATTTCTGGATCCCACATGCAGGGATTTTTGATGCAAAGGAGTCCAGGGTAAGAAGCAAAAATGCATATTTTCAACAAATGCCCCGTGTTGTTCTCATGGTGGTGGTTTGCAGATCACACTTTGTGAAACATTAATCCAGAAAGCAGCCTTAGTGATTCAAATGCAACTTATTCTTCTGTACAAATGCACAGGGGAATGCTGTTAAGGGTATAGAGTCAGATTTGTAATTCACCTGAGATTACTGACCCACTGATATACTGGAATATAATCCTCATCTCTTAGTATTGCTGAGTAATGACATAGCAAGCAAATTCTGCTCGAGTTACAACTAGCCTTACATATGAACAACTTGGGTTATGACTGGAATTTTAGTTTTAACTTACAACCAAAGTCTTGTGTTATGACTCGAATGCTGGCTGTTTATGTGGTTGTAAACAAAGATTCATGCTGCCAGAAAAGCATATGTAAGCATACATAAGCGTCAGTCTGAATGAATGAATTAATGATGTGCATATTTGTAGATATGATTTCAGTCAGTGATTTATATAGCCACTACAATTACTGCTATCAAAATGGCTCAAAAAAAGCTAGAAAAGAAGGTAAGGAAGGAATGGAAGGGAAAGAAAGCAATCACAATCAAAAACGAGGAAACTGTGGAGAACTATGAGAGCGGTGTTTGTGTGACCAATCTATGTGCAGCATGTCAAAATCCACCATTTTGACAAAGAAAAGATTTGTATAAGGAGGCTAGTGTTACTTAAATTAGTAATGTCAAGATCAACAGTGTTAGATGAAATAGAAAGTCTATTAATAGTGTGGATAAATGAAAGGCAGATGGCAAGTTATGGCCTATCTGAGTCTATAATTTGTGTAAAAGCTAGGGATATAAATGCAGATCTTGTAAAAGATAATCCATCAACAAATGATAATGGTGAAACATTTCATGTCAGTAAGAGATGGTTTCACACTTTTAAAGCGAGAACTGGGGTTCATAGTGTAACTAGGCATGGTGAAGCAGCCAGTGCTGATAAAAGGGCTATTGAAAATTACATATGTACACGACTTTGAAACAATGACACAGAGAAATGGCTTTCGCGTTCATTAAGTTTGGAACTGTCATGAAATGCCCAGGAGTACATACATTACCCAGGAAGAGAAGAAAATGCCAGGTCACAAGCCTATGAGGGATAGGCTACACTTACTGCTATATGCCAATCTGACTGGTGACCTCAAGATAAAGCCTCTCTTGATTTATCACTCTGAGATACCTAGAGTATTTAGAAAACATAAAGTCATGAAGACTAGGCTAGGAGTCATGTGGAGATATAACACAAAAGCCTGAGTAACAAGAGTACATTTTATGGAGTAGATCAGGGAGGCTTTCTGTCCTATTGTTAAGAAATATCTAGAGAACAAAGATTTACCACTCAAGGCTCTCCTCATCATTGACAATGCTCCTACTCACCCACAAGATTGGGAAGAAGAACTGTCTGAAGAATTCCCATGGCTCTCAGTCAATTTCCTTCCACCTAATACAACTCCTGTACTGCAGCCTATGGGCCAGCAGGTTATAGCTAACTCTAAGAAGAACTGTTTCTGAAGTTCTTCCAGATGGTCTCAGATACAGATTTAATGCTTAAAAGAGTTCTGGAAGGAACATTATAACATCCTTTCCTGTGTGAGCCTAATTAAGAAATCCTGGACCAATGTTTCTCTAAGGACACTGAGATCTGCTCAAAAGAAAGTGTCATCTAAAATTATACAGGAGAGAGATTTTGAAGGCTGTGTAGAAGGGCTTGAGCCTTCAATTGACCTTCTGGTTGATGACATTGTCACCATAGCAGAGTCTGTAGGCTTGCAGGTAGACAATGGTGATGAGGAACCAGTGGAGGAACACTCAGAAAAATTGTCTACAGAGGAACTTCAGCAACTTCTTGCCAAGCAACAGAGAGTGGCAGCTGAGGAGCTTTGTGAAGAGGAGGGGGGAGTATCAATAATCAGTGCAGCAAAGTTCTTCTGAAATAAAGGAAATCCTGAAAAAATGGACAGAGCAACAAACATTTGCAGAGAAGACCCATCCAGACAGTGAAAAAAACAATCACTGCATCCACTTGCTTAATGACAATGTCATATTACAGAACAGTATTAAAGAAAAGACAGAAACAGACAACCTTTGACCAGTTTTTAGTCCTTACAGGGTTGAGATCTAGTGAGCCAGACGCAGATCCTAGTGGGCTACAGACTCTGCCAAGGAAAGCAAGGACACCATAGAGCCAGAATCCTGATGTTTTTATGGAAGGGGACTGTCCTTCCAGGCAATAACCACCTTCTATTTCATCTTCTCTTCCTGCAAAAATGTCATGCAAAGATGTCAACTTGAATGGTGAGTACAGTATGAAATTGTTGTTTCTGGTAAACTAGGCCCATTTTATAATTTTTTGGTGAATACACTAAGAAACTTACTGGTGTTTCTGGTAAATCACACACATTAAACAACTCTTTTTCATTATGAAAACATTACTTAAGGGGTGCTTTGGGAGGTTCAGAATGCATTATGAGTATTTCCATTATTTCTTATGAAAGAAAGAGTCTTGACTTAGAACTAACTTGAGTTACAACCAGCCTTCGCAAATGAATTGAGTTTATAAGTCAAGTGCCCACTGTAGTTCTTCCTTTATATGTCTTGCTAGCTTCAAAAATCCAAATTTCCAAAGTACACAGTGTGCATTATTGTTTTGCCTTGCAAATCACAAAACAGAAGATATTTCTTTTGTATACCTAAACATTCTTCTGTCAAAATGTTTTGACATTTGATATTTTAAGCTGGCACTTCATATTGTTTGGCCTCAGAGTTCTTGGCACCTACCTAAAGGAAGTTTACACTCAAAAATAAATTTGCAAGTTGGAGATAGAAGCATGAAATGAAAGGAGTATCTTTGTATGTATATGCAAGTACATAAACCTAATGGTTGACCCATTGTGTCAAGGCATAAAGTTATGAGGTTAAGGTTAATAATTTAATCCACAAATGATTTGAAAAGCTGTTTTTCATCGCTTGACAGAATCTCTCCCCAGCTCACTACTAAGCAAATAGAACTAATACTGGCATATGAGTGTGGCTAGCTCTGTACAATATCTCCCAGCTACATCTAAAATAATGTAAAGAAGTAGAGCACATATTTTCATAAAAATGGGTTAGGATCATTACTTTCTTTTTTATAAAGTAAAATCACACATTTTACCCAAGGCAATTAAAACATAATAGTTTTATGTGCCCCCTTTTATAACCTTTAAATAAGTATGTTAAAGCATCCTTCTAAACAAGAGTCAAGAAGAAGATGGTGTGGTTAGTGATGCTCTGGAGATGGATTTAAAATGTGGAAGAGTACTCAACCAAGGTAGCTTCACAATATAATGGTTTGTTTTGATTTCTAAAGGGAAGCAATTTTCACATGACTCATTGGGCTTCTGAATCCTCTGATTTCCACTAAAACACATACAAGAAATTTAAAATTCCATCAGGAAATATTTCTAAGTGACTATTTTATGTTTGAATGGCCACTGTCATAACTCAAGCAGGCTTATTCCTGAATCATGATGGGACCTTGTTAACAAGGCAATATTGCAAATAGGGAACATGATGGAACTATATTAGAGAATATGAAACTCTATCTAAAAGCAAGCATGGGAGAGGCCACCTCAGTCATATAATGGTCTCTGTCCTAAACATGAATGTTTCTAGTAGTGATCTAACCTTCAATCAGGTCAATAATTCAGTCAGAAAAGAATCAAAGAAACAAAGACTTAAGCAAAAAGATGTAAGTAGTAAGATCCTATTTGATTCTTTCACATAACAGGTTACTGAATCAACCACTAACCAAACAAGAACCAATATCTAACCTCCAAGAAGGTACTAGCAAGAATAGTATCAGAGACCTAATTAATGGGATCAATGCCTCTGATAGAATCCTATCCTAGATAGCTCTGGTAATAATAATAAGAGGGCAATCTAACCTGGACCTCCATAACTATTGTCTCCAGAGGAAGTGATACAATAACTGTGCCTGACACACAATAAGCATTCAGTATCTGTTAGTCGGTATTGTAATAATTACTTAGAAAGCTATAATACAACCACTTGGTTACTCTTGCCTCCCATAGACCATTCTGAAGCCTAATTGTTTTCTCAGCCCATGTTCCTCTCTTGCTGTGACCGAAAGGCCAGGTAGTGTTCCAGAGCTCATATCCAGTACTCCAGGTCCTGAAAATAATGAACACCACAATTCCAAACCGTCAATCTGAGGTTAATAAATGTGGTTCTGTACAGCAAAAAAGAATATAGGCTCTGAAGTCAAATCATCCTGTTCCAAATCCTAACTCAGCCATACTGTGTAACTTCAGGCAAACTGTTTAACCTCCCTATACATCTATTTGACCCTCCAAAAAATAGACACAAAAATATTTCACTAGGAAATGAAAATAACCAAGTTGATAAGGTATCCATAAAGTTCTTAACATGGTACATAACCTATGTCAATCTGTCACTAAATGTTGAAAATTAAATTTATTCCTTTTTCTCTCATTCACCTAGCTCAAGAAGCATGAGTGCAATTATTCATTTAAGTATCTGTGGGCTAAGGTGGGAAGAGCTAAGGATGAGGGACCAAAAGGAAAGAAAAGAAAAGAAAAGAAAAGAAAAAAAAAGGTCAAGAGCTAACAAGTTCACATGGTAATGGATGATAGCGATTTGAAGAGGTATTCTCACAATGGGGATATAAGTTTTAGGAGAGGCCCTAGGTCTCTAACGTGAAGCAATGATTTCAATGGAGGTTTCAGATATTGTGGCAGGGGAGATATTTGATGGTGCTCTACTTTGAATATAGTTTGGCAGCCCCCCTCCAATACCCAGAGGCATATATTACTGGTATGAAGAGGGTGGAATCTTAATCGAATTATAGTGTTTAGAGATGAAGAATTTGGGGAAGCTAATGGAAATGAATTAAGGCCATTAAAGCAGAGACCCTATGGTTGAACCTGGTGGCTTATAAGAAGAGGGACAGCAACCAGACCACGGACACACATATGCCCTGTCTCTTGCCATATGACATTCTGTGCCACCTCAGGACTCTGTCAGCCAAAAAGGCCATTACCAGATTAGGTCTACAGACCTTGCTTCTCCAGAATCATAAGCCCAAACAAAACTTTTATTTATTAATTTAGCCTACCTCAGGTGTTTTGTTATTGTGATGAAAAACCTACCAATACAGATGCTTATCAAAGACTTCTAACAACACTCAATTAACAAAATGTAGACAATAGCTTTCTTCACCTAGGCCTGGGAGCAAAAAGTACTTTCGTCCACAGTCCAACAGAAAATCAGGCTGCATACCCTGCATAGGCTATGTATGGATATAGTATTTTATTCAACTCCAACTCCACATCCAGCTAAAATAGCAGTATATTTGACTTAATGAAAAGGAAACTAATGGGTACCACCAAGGTAATTAGCCAAATAAATCACCAATTTGGGAAGTAGTGCTGGATCAGCAGGGGCACTGTTCACTTCCAGGTGTGCATTCCAAATTGCAGCTTCCAGCACCACTAGAAAGAAGGTCATGGGGGAAGGGAAACCTCACTAATAGAGAAAGGCATGGCACTTCTGTTAGGGCAAAACAGACACTCTTTCCTCTAATATGACTCCTCAGGCTATGCCCTTTTCACTGTCAGCATGACTAACAGCAAGAGTATCAAATTTATTTTAGGGAAGGCAGAAGAGCTCTTAAGAGCCCAAACTTTGAAGTTAGACATACCTGGGGATAATTCTTACTTCTTTTATTACTGTGTGGGCTTGAAAAAATTATTTAACCTCCATAAGCTTCAGTTTTCTCACCTGAAAATGGAAATCCAATTGGTAACTACCCTACAGGGTTGTTATAAGGATTTCATGAGCTCATTATACCAATCCCCCCTTATCCACAGAGGATATGTTCCAAAATCCCCAGTGGATTCCTTTAACTGTAGCAAGTCCTGAACTCTGTACATGTTTTCTCCCACGCATATATGCCTATGATAAAGTTTAATTTATAAACTAGATACTGTAGATTAACAACAATAAAATAGAACAATTACAATAACCTACTATAGTAAAATATATGTAAATATACTTGCTTGCTAGTTCTTGTTCTCTCTCAACCATCACAGGTGAGTAATAGAGCATGATTGTGCTAGACAAAGAGATGGATACATCATGAGATTTAATCATGCTACACAGAACAAAAATTTCAAACTTATGAATGGTTTATTTCTGAAATTTTCTTAATATTTTTATACTGTTATTGACCATGGGTAACTCGAACTGCAGAAAACCAAACATAGTCAACAAATATTCAAAGAGTGTCTACTTTATGGCTGGCTAAGTCTATAATAAGTACTGCAAACACATCAGAGGAAAATTAGACACTGTTCTTGTTAGAGCTTACAATCACAAGGGGCGGTGACAATGTTTCTTTGAAGCCATAAAGAGACTTCATGAATTTAGCACACCAGTAGCAATAGGTGGTTGCACATGTTTAATTAACTAGAGGCGAGAGCTCTTGTCCATCTTTCTCTTTTCTTTTTGTTCTTTTCTTTTTTCAGTGTGCTGGATATGGAGCCTAGGGCTCCAGACAACCTAGGCCAGTGCTCTGCCACTGAGATAAATCCCCATTCCCCTTGTCTCTCTTTAACCCAAACATTACTTACCTGTGACTGTATTTCTTAAAAACACTTTCTCCCTAGGTTGTTCCATTTTGTACACTGCCTGCCTTTCAGAACATCCCTGTTTTCATTCTCTCACTCATCACTGTGTATTAGTGAAAATGAAAAAAGACAAATAGGGTTTGATCATAGTGAAGAAGATAAAAAGTGAGGGAAACCAAATTGTAAAACCCTGTAGAGGCAATGTTGGGCCTTTGGGGCCATAATAAGGACTATGTATTTTATATCAATTAAAAGCCATTGAAGAGTTTTAAGTAATGCAAAATCATTTTGTGTTTCTAAAACATCACTTTTTGCAAAATTTATGACTTTCATATTTACAGATTATTTGGAAGAATTTTACAATTTAAACCTACATACTTATTGTCAATAGTCTAAATCTGAGTCATTTGTAGAAAAATGGATCCACCTTGAAACCATAATATTAAGTGAAAAAATCAAACACACAAGTTTAAATATTGCATGCTTTCTCTTATATGAGAAATACAAAGTATAAATAAACAGAAAATAACAGATACATAAGGGAAACAAGATGCTAGATCTTTTACAAATAGGAAGGGGACCAAGAGATGGGAAAAGGAGGAAAAGAGAAGGAGATATAAAAATAATTAAGATGTGCCATGTGCATGTACCAAGTATTTACAATGAATATAATCATTACATATGGCAAAAAGTGGCAAAAGTGGCAAAAGTGTCTAATCAAAATTTTAAAAAGCAATCTACGGTTAACATTTATCTAAAGGTCCAAAGGGGTAGGGGTGGTGGGAGGGGATGGGGAAAGGAAAGAAGGGAAAGGAAAAATTATGAGAAAATTTAAAAAATGGAAATGAAGTCTGTGTAAATAGGGAAGGGTGGAGGGGGTGAAGGGCACACAGGTAATGGGAGAAAAATGAAAACCAAGATACATCACGTACAGCTACAAGCACCCAAAGATAAATGTAGACATATTGTATACCTAAAATGTACCAATAAAAGAATTTAAGGAAACAAAACATTTATCTGACTTGTTTATCATATATGTATCTATCCTTGTATGCATCTAGTCCATTTTCTTGTATATTTCTCTTTAATTTATTTTCTTTTAATATTTTTAATATAACACAACCAGACATTAATAAAGAAATATAAAAGCCATTCTATGAAAGAATAATTTTTCATAACAAAAATATTAGCAAAGTAATTTGTGGTTATTAACATATTTAATCCTAAATACTTCAATATGCATATCATTAGCTACAGTTCCAAATTTATTTCTTTCCTTTCCTTCAAATGATCGTTTTTAAAAATCTAACTGCAAAATAACAGTTACCTCTGAGAGGGAATTCCAAGAAAATCTGAGAGGCTAGAAATGTATTATATCTTCATGTGGGGAATGCCTACATGAGTATATTCGTATGGAAAAAAATTCATCAAGCCATGAATTTAAGATTAACTCGTTTTGTACATATTACTGTATGTACATCACACTTAATTCAAAAGGTGAAAAAATCTATCCCCAGTATAGACAATTGTGTGTAAGAGGTGAGACCAAATGAATAAGCTATTATAATCTCCAGAGACTCTGATGGTGGTTTCAAATATGGTGTGATGTGAAAAAAATAGATTTAATATTCATTTTTGAAGAAAAAACTATCAGAACTTGCTGAGGCTATAAATCGAAGTGTAACTAAATACTTGCTTGTATCATTCATGGTGATGGGAGGCACAAAAGGGAAGTCCCATTTGACTCAGCTATTACCCTGTGGGTATCTTCCCCCAAAAATTACAAGAATCATACCACAGTGATATATGTGCACCCACGTTCATAGCAGCACAATTTGTAATAGCTAAAACTTGGAAGTAGCCCAGTTACCCATCAACTAGAGACTGGATAAAGGAAATGTGGATTTTTTTAAAAATAAAATGGAGTACTACTCAGCCATAAAGAACGAGAAACTAGAGACATTTATAGCTAAATGAATGCACATTAAGGCGATACTCTTAAGTGAAATAAATAGGACACACATGTAAATACCGAATAGTTTCTCTAGTGTGAGAAAATGAAAGTGTAAATAAGGAGTAAAAGGTATAATAGATAATGTGAAATAGGAAGAAAAGGGGTAAAGGGGAAGAGGAAGTGGGAGGGGTAGGGGAAAAGAAAAAAGGGAATGAAATTAATATGAGAAAAAGAAAAAATGGAAACAAAGTCTTTGTATATAGGGAAGGGTGGAGGGGTTGAAGGGAGGACAGGGGAATGGGGAAAAAATAAGAACCAAGATGGATTATGTAAAGGTGCAAATTTCCAATGATGAATGTCATTATATTATATACCTATAATGTACCAATAAAATTAATTTAAAAAAATAAGCAATGGGACTGCAGTAGGGGAGGCCATAAGAGACAGTTCAGTTTTGAAAAGTTTTTGTTTCTTTTGCCTATAGAATATTCAAATGCAAGTGTCAAGTTTTCAGCTAAATATATGGGTGTCTACTGAGCTTAATGACAGAGCTCAGAGCAATGTTTAAGAATTGAGTAGTCATCGACATATATGCTATATATGAAGCCAAGATAATGGATAAGATTACTTAGGGAGAGAATGTAGCACTAGATGAACTAAGGCTAAGGATAATTTATGTTATGCATTTAGCACACATATAGCACATAGTAAGAAATTAACAAATGGTAGATACATGTATTATTCATGATCATTAACATTTCCAGATGTAACATAACAAAAAGGGACAGCTTGATGGATAGGAAAAATACTGAACCTAGAGTTAAAACTAAGAGTTCAAATGTGATATATACATGTACTAACTCCCAAAGATGAGTGTAAACCATTATATGCTACAAACATAAGCTAATAAAAAGAAAAAAGAAAAAGTTTTCATTGAACCTGCTACAAAAAAATTTTGAAGATACAGTTACCCCTTTCGAGTTCATTCTGTTTCTGAATAACACAAAAGATGGATAAATGAAAAAGCAGAAAAATTTACTTCTGGACCATTTAGCAAATGTATTATGAGTGTCTAATCTGGGAATAGGCACTATGAATACTAAAATGTACAACAATAATAACTCCTTTTATGTGGTATCTACTGTGTGCCTGGTACTCTAGACCTGTCATCTCATTTAACCCTCACAAAGGCTCTGTGCAGTGGGTTGATGTCATTATCTCCATTATACAATGATGAAATCAAGACTAAATAAGGTTAAATATGTAATTTGTCCAAGATTAGAGGACTAGTAAATTGCAAAGCTGGAAATCAAATTTAGGCTATCTGGATCCAGAATTTATACTTTTTTAACTATGCCACATTAATCCAAGGTCACTTAAAAAGATAATTAAGCCACAAAAAATCCAACTAAAATATATCAAAGTGTATTTTGTAAGACATAATAAAAGTAATATCTAATAATTACCAAGCAAATACTGTTCTATGTGACAAGAAATGTTCACAACATTTTACATGTGTTAACTCACTTTATCCACATAAAAGCCGAATTGATCAAATATTAATTCTTATTCCCATTTTACAGATGAGGATTCTGAGGCACAAAGATTTTAAGTAACTTGCCTAATGTCACATTTCTTATAATAACAAAGCTTGTGTTCAAATTCAGCCAGCTTCAAAACTCAAAACAACACTGGGGAATCATGAAAGGCTTCAGGGAAATTATGAAATTTGATTAAGATCCTAAAACACATTAGTATTTGTAGAAGTTAGGAAGAAAATATTCTATTTTTTTAAAATATGTATGAATGCTGGAAGTTACAATTAACAGGTTCTCCAAAGTAGAGTTCAAGAAAGTGAAAAATTATGAATGTTTGTATCTCATCATCACCTAGGCAAAGCTTCCCCGAACAAAGTGGGTAATTCCTTGCAAAGCACAAACATAGGAAAGACTAAAGGTAGAAAATTAGAGAATTGTTGATAATTGATGGAATTTAGGACCTTAATGTCAGTCTAAGAACGGATACTTGTTTAGCCCCATGTGCTTGTAGCCACATGTGTTTTGCATGTCCTTGTAGCTAAAAAGCAGAGCTTTTCATCCCAAATGTAAGACCTTCCAGTCTCATTTGCTTTGTTGTTGTTGTTGTTGTTGTTGTGTTTCTCTTTTTGCTGTCAGATTTCTCAAAAGCAACAAAGCAACAAAATGCCTTAAAGAGGCAAAGCATTGATTACACCAGAATGGGTAAAAAAATCCCAACATGCTGAAACTACTAAAAACAATCAGGGATATCTACATCAAGTCAGGCTATAACTTCACAGACTGGATTGTTTGCCTGTACCGTCCCACTGTACTTGTGCTTCCTCTAGCGAGGTACATCCATAACCTCAGAAAATTTATCCTGTAGATGTTTTTCCTTTTCTATCTTGCACAAAGGACTTTGCTAAATAAAGAAGCTAAACAGATAATTAACCGCCCAAAGGAATTCAATAGGATACCACATCCTCATATTTGTATGTCAAATGATCTGAGTTAAATCTCTGGTAATCATTCAAATGACTTAAAGCCTAGGTAAAGAATGGTGGAAATGTAGGTGCATAGGCAAGTATGAAGTGAAAACATAACATTAAGTAAACTAAGTCAGACACGGGAGCTTAAATATCGCATAATTTCTCTTATGTGAGAAACTCAAAGAATATATATGTAAATGAGAACAGAATGGAAGATAAATAAATAGAAAGTGGGGGAGGTTCAGATGGGTTCCCCAAATTACCTATTTCATTGTTTAAAAAATATTTTAATGTGTGCTAATTTGTTTCATTTATATTACTAGTATCTCTTAGTTCATTGAAAATAAAGTTTAGTGCTAATATGTTTGCTTCTTCTTTGTAAGAGAAAATCTCTTGTTGATATCCTGTACTCTGAGTGACTACTTTGGAGATAATGATACACAATGCATTAAGTATGATTATTGCTATTATTTTTTGTGAATTTTTGCTTTGTTATTTCATGAAATTTAAAAATGGAAAGAAAAAAAGAAGATCATATTGGAAAGAAGCTTTTTTCAGTCTATCAAGTCACACCGTACAAGATGTGGGCAGAATGACAATAATAACCCCCAATTAAATTTCTTTTCTATAACTTTTAACTTTTAAAATTGGAAACAAAATTCATTTAGCTTCTTACTTCAAATTTTTTATACAACAAAGGAGAATATTTGAAAATCATATGCACTCATGCACACACACAAGCATGCCTCATTTCATTGCACTTTGCAGATGATGTTTTTATATACTGAGGGTTTGCGGCAAAACTGCATTGAATAAGTCTTCAGTGATATTTTTCAGAAGATTGTTGGTATTTTTTAGCAATATATTATATTTAATTAAGATGTGTAATTGGTTTTTAGACATAATGCTATTACACATTTAATAGAGTACAGTGTAGAATAAACGTAATTCTTTTATACACTTAGAAACCAAATCGTTCATGTGACTCACTTTATTGTGATGCCTACTGCATTGTAGCAACCTGAAAATGAACTCACAATATCTCTGAGGTATGCTTGTATAGATAAAAAGCATTAACCCTAGTTACACAATTCATTGTTTCACTCTCATAAAATAATTACTGAGTACTCCATAAAACTAACAGAGCATAATTTTCATTCCTCAGCCCCATACCTTCTTTATTAGCATCTCTAGTGGTGAGAGTGTTTCTTAGCAAAATAATGGGCAATCAATATTAACAAGAGAAAAATTCTTCATATAGATGCATCCCTCAGAAGCAAATGATATTTATGCTTGTGTGTCTGATTTATTTCACTTAATATTATGGTCTCAGAGTGTATACATTTACCTACAAATGCCTCAAGTATATAACTTTTTATGGCACAGTAGTGCTCCATTGTGTATAAATACCTTATTTTTAAATCCATTCATCTGTTGATGGGTATACGGGCTGTTTCCAAGATTTAACTATTATAAATTGTGCTGTTATAAACATGGGTATGAATGTATCACTGCAATATGATGACTTTAACTCTTTTGAGAAAACACCTAGATGGGGAATAACTTAAATAAATAGAAAAATAAAAGATAAATAATTGAAAGTTGAGAAGGGGAACAGGAGATGGAGGAAAGAGACCAAGAGACGGAAGGAGCAAGGAGGGATGGGAGGGGTAGGGGATGAAAAAAAAATAAGATGTGCTAAAAAAATAAAAGGAGAGAGAATGATAGACTTAAGCCTATGCCCAAAGAAAACTAAGCCATCAACTATTCTATGAAAGCTTCCTCAAGTCTCCCTGATAAAAGTCCATGACTTTGAACACTGGAGAAAGCCAGATACTTGTTGATGGACAAAAGCATAGAAAGTGGAAGGTGGAAAAACATGAGAGGAAAGAATATACTCCTGAAGTGTTCATCTAACTGAATTTGAAGTCAAACAGCTGAACAACTGAAAAAAATATGCATCACCCAAAGGATTCAATGCATGTCCATAATTAGCAACTCATGAGACTGTGTTCTTTTTGGTGATGCACTTCTTCTTGAAACCCTTCCAGGCAATTTAGGGCATAAACATCAGGGTTTTTATAGGCCAGATGCTGGGGTTGCATCATTGAACAAGAATAATCAACATAGTTCCTGACTTCCCAAAGCATAGACTGTAGTTTCCAGAAGAATCTTCAAAACTGTGTGGCAAGTGCTATAATCAGAAAGGCAATTAAGGCTGTAAGAATTGCATTTGGGAGTTAGACAAAGCTTTGCAGAGGCAATAAATATACTCTCAATAAGAAATGTAAGGGGCTGGAGTGTGGCTTGCATTCATGAGGCCAAGTTTAATCCTCAGGACTAAGAAAAAAAGAAAAGAAATCAATAAATTATATTTTATGTAACAACTTGATGATTTGAACTAATATGGATAAAAATGAGACTGCTTACTTGAACTAACGGAGACAAGCAAAGAAAAAATTAGAACCAAATTTTAATTAATATCATGAAAAACTGATACTGAGGAAACTTCATTGGAAGATATTTGGTGTACAGGATTTCACAAACATAAAACAAAAATATTAATGATTATAGAGTTTTTTAAAGTTTCAAAATAACACTCTAAATATAAAAGTAGACAAATAGACAAAGGGGATCCAATATAAACATAACTGAAGAACATAAAGAATACAACAAAAATAGCCTGAATATTCCCAGAAATAATCAAACAAGAAAACTAAATGTATAAATTGAAAAAAATTATAACCCAAGACAATTTATAAACAATGACACTAAAATATATCTTAGTAAAATAACTAGATTTCAAGAAAAACAATCTTTTAGGCATCTAGCCAAAGGGGAAAAAAGAAAGAAAAAAAGTGACATCGACAAGGCAACATACTTGTAGTAGGCTGGCATCACATCTCCGGAGCAAAATATTCAACATTAGAAGAATGTAAAGTAACATCTGTCTACCAAATCTTCAGAAAATATAAAATGTTCTTTATTTATATTTTGGGTTCTCATATAAGAGAAACCACACAATATGAAATCCTTTTGTAAAAGATCTATCTCCCCATTTCCTATTTTCCATCTTTTATCTGGCTCTTCATTTATATTTTGGGTTTCTTCTATGGTTTCTTATTGTAAGGTAACTAAGAGATGGAGAGAGAGGGAGGGAAATAGAGGGAATGCAAAGGATATCAATAAAGAATGAAGATGTCTTATGTACATGTACCAACTTCCCATGAGGAATGTAATCTTTATGTACTGCAAACATGTAATGCTTCTAGCTGTATTAATTTCTTTCTTATCCTTATATTGTTGTTCTGCTTTCAAAGTTGAACATTTAACAAGAAAATTTTTATAAAGCTATGCATTTTCCTCTCCTTAAAGATAAGCAAGAGGTTTGGACATTTGGTGCATTGGGATGGTTATTTTTCTAAGTATTCTAGAACTGTAGCTTTTGTTTTCTTCCTCAACCCAACAATTATTTCAAAAGGTATTCTGCATTTTCTAAGTATAAGGAAAGATCCCCTTTGTACATCTGTTATTAATTGGAAATATAACAGAATGATATACCACAACTGGTATTTGCAATTGGAGTCTATATTGTGGGAAATATATGATTATATTTTAATGTCCCATGATCGCTACCAAATAAGGTAGATTTTATTAGAGTAAAGACCTTAATATGAAGTAATTCAACTTTAGTAATTGAACTAATCAGATCTTTTATGTGGCTTTATGTATTTTACTTTTCTTGTCTTAGAGAAAAAGCTTTGCTAAAGTTCCCTTTGATTATCAGCCTCTATTAGTTTCTCCTTGTATTTGCCAGTAGTCAACTATTTATATTAATTTATTTTATTTTATTGTTATTAGCACATGCTTGCAGTACATGATGTTTACTTTCCTTGTGTGGAGTTGGTTCCTGTACATAATACATCTTAATTTATTTTGCAGTACCTTTCCCTCCTCTTCCTCCCCTCCCCTCCATCTCTTGATCCACTTCCCATTTGAGGAAGATCTCCCAACTTTCCATTATCTATCTTTTATTTTGCTATTTATATATTTCAGATTTGTCATATAAGGGACATCAGGCAATATTTAAGCTTGTATATGTGTCAGATTTACTTAACATTATGGTCTCAAGGTGGTGTACCCATTTTCCTACAAATGATTCGTTTATCCTTTTTATGGCAGAGTAATACTTCATTGTGAATGAATATGTTTTCCTTAGCCATTTATTTGTTGATGGACATATACACTGTTTCTAAAATTTAGCCATTATGAGCTGTCCTGCTGTAAACATGGATATGCATGTACTATTATCCCTTTTAACACTTTCAGGAAGATACCTAGAAAGGGAATAGCTGGGGGAAAATGGAATATCTAGTTTTAATTTTTGAGGACTCACCATACTGACTTCTATAGCAGTTGTACTAGTTTACAGTCTCACCAACAATGTAGAAAGGTTCCTTTTTCCCGCAGCCTTGCTGGCATTTGTTATTATTTGATTTCTCCATGATGGTGATTCTTTTGGGGGTATAATGGAATCTCATTAATGTTTTAATTTGCATTTCTCTAATTGCAAGCAATGCTAAACATTTTTTCATGTATTTATGGGCCATTTATACTTCTTCTGAGAAGTATCTATTCATTTTGGTTGCCCATTTTTTTGATTGGGTCTTTTATTTGTGGAGTCTAATTTTTTATTTATTTGTATATTCTTTTTTTTTTTGGTAACAGAGATCAAACTCAGGTCCTTGAGCTTGTAGGGCAGGCGGTGGAACCACTGAGCTAAATCCCCTGCCTTTTATTTATTTGTATATACTTGATGTTATTGTTGATTAGAGCAATAGCTGGCAAATTTTTTTCCATTCTGTGGGTTGTCTTTTCATACTGTTTGTTGTATTTTTGCCTGCGCAAACGCTTTTTAATTTGATATGATCCCATTTGTTGTTTCTTGGTACTATTTCCTGTGCGACCTGCATGCATTCTGTCCTAAAAGTTTTTGCCTATGCCTATGACTTCAAAAGTTTTACCTATTTTATCTTTCAGCAGGTTAAGTGTTTCTGTTTTAACATTTAGATCTTTGACCTATTTTGATTTTAGTTTACTGCATGGAGAGATATATGACCCTAGACTCAATCTTCTGACTAAGGATATCCAATTTTCCCAGCATCACTTATTATCTTTCCTCCAATGTATGTTTTTGATTCCGTTGTCACAGTTCAAATAGCTGTATGGGCCTGGGGTTGTTTCTGCTTCTTCAGTTCTATGCCACTGATCCCCATGTCTGTTTTGGTACCAGTACTATGTTGTTTATATCACTGTAATTTCAAGTCCAGGATTGTGATGCCACCTACTTTGCCTTAGTTACCCAGGATTGCTTTTGCAATTCTGGATCTCTTATTGTTCTGTATAGATTTTGATTGTTTTTACTAGCTCTGTGAGAAATGATGTTGGCATTTTGATTGGGATTGCATTAAATCTGTATATAAGTTTTGAAACTGTAACCATTTTGATTTTGTTGGTTCTGCCTGTCCAGGATATTTTTCCATTTGCTAATGTCCTCCTTGATTTCTTTTTTCAGTCTGATATAATTTACATTGTAGAGATCAGATTTTTCACTTCCTTACTAATGTTAATACCTAAGTATTTAAATTTTTGATGTTATTTTGAATGGTATGGTTTTCCTAATTATTTTTTCAGTGAGTTCATTATTGAATGTGTAAAGGAATGCTACTGATTTGTGTGTGTTCATTTTGTATCCTGCTACACTTCTGAATATGGTTATCAATTCTAGGAGTCTTTTGGCACAATTTTTTTTGGTTTTATGACTAAAGGATCATGAAATCTGCAAATAATGATATTTTGACTTTGCCCTTTCCTAGATGTATCCCTTTTAATTTTTTCTCTTGCTTAAATAGTCTGGCTAATATTTTGAGTTCTATCTTGAACAGGAGTAGTAATAATGAACATATTTGTCTTGTTCTTGATTTTTCTTTTTCCCATTTAATATGATATTGGGAGTAAGTTGGTCATAAATGGCTTTCATCAGGTTGAGATCATCATGTGGATGTTTAATTTTGTCAAAGGCTTTTTCTGCATCTATTGAGGTGATCATGTGATTTTTGTCCTTGCTTCTATTTATGAGATAAATTACATTTATTGATTTGTGTGTATTGAACCATCCTTGCATCCCTGAGATGAAGCCTATTTGGCCACAGTGTATGATCTTCTTGATGAGTTGTTGCATACTGTTTGCCCGTATCTTATTAATGATTTTGCATCAATGTTCATTAGAGAAATTAGCTGATACTTCTGTTATTTGGTTGGATCCTTGTCTGGTATTGGGATCAAATTTATGTTAGCTTCCCAGAGTGATTTTGGATGTACTACTTCCTTCTTAATTTCATTAAAATTTTGAGGAGTATTGGTATTGGGTCAACCCCTAAGTTCTTGTAGAATTTGGCTGTGGATCCACCAGGCCCTGGACTTAAGTTGGTAGTTTTTACTACAACTTCAAATTCATTGCTTCTTATTGGATTGTTCAAGATTTTTAAGTCTTCTTGGTTTGGTTTTGGCAATTCACATGTATCTAGTAATCTATCGATGTCTTCTGAGTTCTCCAATTATTTGACCTATGTGTTTGTGAAATAATTGGTAATAATTTTCTGAGTTTTTGGTAGAGTCCACTGGAATCTTACCTTTTTCATTTCTAATTACAATAATTTTTGTCTTTACTTTCCTTTTCTTGTTAAGAATGGCTAAGGATTTGTCTATTTTATTTATACTTTCAGTGAACCAGGTCTTCAATTCATTGATTTTTGTATTGATTTTTTAGTCTTCATTTCATTACTTTTTGCTCTGATCTTTATAATTTCCTTCCTGGTATAAGATCCAAGTTTG
Source organism: Heterocephalus glaber (assembly GCF_000247695.1). Next base: position 1,263,792 of record NW_004624931.1, on the reverse strand, counting down.
GGTTGTTTCTAGGACCTTGCAATGCATCTTTAGGTTATTTACTAACATTTGTTCTATTTTTGTGATGTGGGCATTCACCACTGAAAAATTCACTAAAAGGACTACTTTCATTGTGTCCCATAAATTCAGGTATGTTGTACTGGCATTATCATTTAATTCTAGGATATCCTCCTTAATTTCCTCTGTGACTCATTCATTTCTCAAGAGTGTACTGTTCAATTCCATATCTTTGCACAGTTTCTGTGGTTTCTTTTGCTGTTGATTTCCAGTTTCATTGCATTATGATCTGATAATATGCATGATAAAATTTTAATTATTTTGCATTTGCTTAGGCATGCTTTGTTTACTAATATGTGGAGAAAGTACCATGTGCATTTGAAAAGAAAATGTATCCTGTTTTTGTTGGGTAGAATACTCTGTATATATCTATTAAGTCCATTTGTTTAAAGGTTTGATTTGACTTGGAAATTTCCTTTTTTGATTTTTTGTTTAGTTGTTCTCTCTATTTGTAATATTGAGTATTGTGATCCCCCACTATAATTCTATTAATCTTTATTTGATCTTTTGTCTCCATTAGAGTTTGTTTTATGAGGTTGGGTGCACTGTGGTTTGGTGTACATATGCTTGTAACTGCTATCTTTTCCTGTTGAATAGTTTTAATAACCAATATGTAATGTCTCTTTTGATCAGCTTTGGCATAAAATCTGCTTTGTTTAAAAATAGGATAGCTACTTTGGCTTTTTGGGAGGGTTCCCATTGCATGGAACACTGTATTTCACCCTTTTATTTTTAGTCTATTAATTTCTTTTTCTGCTAAATATGTTTCTTGTATACAGCACACCATTGGATTTTATTTTTTAATTAATTTTACTGGTACATTTTAGGTATACAAAATAATGACATTCATCATTGGAAATTTGGACCTTTATATAATCTATCTTGGTTCTTATTTTTTTCCCCCATTCCCCTCTCATCCCTTCAACCACTCCATTCCTCCCTATTTACAAAGACTTTGTTTTCTTTTTTTATTTGCTCATATTAATTCCATTACCTTTGTTCCTTTCCCCTACCCCTCTAACTTCCCCATCCCCTTTGCCCCTTTTCTTCCTATGTCACATTACCTATTATACCTTTTACTCCTTATTTATACTTTCAGTTTCTCACACTAGAGAAAATATTCAGTATTTACACATGTGTGTGCTATTTATCTCACATAAGACTATTGCTGCAATGTGCATCCATTTAGCTATAAATATCTCTAATTTCTCATTTTTAATGATTGAGTAGTACTCCATTTTATATAAAAAAAAAAAGAACACACATTTTCTTTTTCCAGTCTCCAGTTGATGGGCAATTGGGCTGCTTCCAAGTTTTAGCTATTACAAATTGTGCTGCTATGAACATGGGTGCACATATATTGCTGTGGTATGATTCTTTAAATTCTTTTGGGAAGATACTCAGCAGGGGAAAAGATGGGTTGAATGGGACTTCCAGACCTAGTTCTTTGAGGTATCTCCATACTGATTTCCACAGTGGTTGCACCAGTCCACACTCCCACCAGCAATGGAGCAGGGTTTCTCTTTCCCACTAGCCCTGCCAACATTTGTTATTGGTTGATTTCATGATAGCAGCCATTGTTTCTGAGGTGAGGTGAAACCTCAGTGTTGTTTTCATCTGCATCTCTCAAATGGCGAATGATGTTTAACATTTTTTCATATGTTTATTTGCTAATTCTACTTCTTTGTCTGAGAAATAACTGTTCCTTTTAGATGACCATTGTTGGGTTGAGTCTTCAAATTTGCTGGGTCTAATTTTTTTTTAAGTTCTTAATAGATTGTAGATAGTAGAGCTTTGTCTGAAGAACAGTAGGTGAAAATTTTTTCCCTGTGTAGGGTTGTCTCTTTACACTGTTGGAGGTTTCTCTTGCTGTGCAGAAGCTTTTTAATAAGAAGAGATCCCACTTGTTGATTATTTGTGCTACTTCATGGGCAACATAGGTTTTGTTCATAAAATCTTTCCCTACACCAGTGTCTTCAAGAGTTCTGCCTAACCTCTATTCCAGCAAGTTCAGCCTTTCTGTTTTTATATTTAGATCTTTAATCCATTTCGATTTTACTTTAGTGCATGGCAAGAGATATAGGTCTAGTTTTAATCTTTGGCAAGTGCAATCCCAATTTATCCAGCACCATTTATTAAAGAGACTATCTTTCCTCCAGTGAGGGTGTTTGGCTCCTTTATCGAAAATGAGGTGTCTGAGTGTGTCTGGAGGTGTTTCTGCATCTTCTAATCTTTTCCGCTGGTCCTCAGGTCTGTTTCTTTGCCAGTTCCATGCTGTTTTTATCACAGTAGCTTTGTAGTATAGTTGCAAGTTAGGGATTGTGATACCCCCTGCCATGTCTCTGTAACCTAGTATTGCTTTTGTTATTCTGGGTCTCTTCTTGTTCCAAATGAATTTTTGGATTGTTTTCTCAAGGTCCTTGAGTTACGCTGCTTGAATTTCAATTGGGATTGCATTGAATCTATATGGCAGTTTGGAAAGTATAACCATTTTCACTATGTTGATTCTTCCTACACAGGAGCAAGGGATGTCTTTCCATTTTTTGATAACATCTTCAATCTCTCTTTTCAGAGTCCTATAGTTTTCAGGGAAGAGGGCTTTGATTTCTTTTGTTAGGGTGATTCCTAGTCATGTCATTTTTTTGCATGCTATTGTGAAAGGAATTGTTTGACTATTTCTCTGTCAGTGAGTCTGTTGTTCGTGTAGAGGAAAGCTATTGATTTTTGTGTGTTGACCTTATATCTAGCTACTTTAATGAATTTGGTTATTAAGTCTAGAAGACTTTCGTTGGCATTCTTGGGGTCTTCTATACAGAGTATCATGTCATCTGCAAATAATGACAATTTGACTTCTTCATTTCCTATTTTTATTCCTTTTATTTCTTTCTCTTGTCTAATTGCCATGGCTAATGTTTCCAGAACTATATTGAATGAGAGTGTTGATAGTGGACATCCTTGTCTTGTTCCTGATTTTTACTGTGAAGGATTTCAGCTTTTGACCATTTAACATGATATTGGCTGTTGGTTTTTCATAGATGGCTTTTATCAGATTGAGGTAGAGACTGTCTAATCCAATTTTTTGTAGGATTTTTCTCATGAATGGGTGCTGGATTTTGTCAAATGCTTTTTCTGCATCTATTGAGATGATCATATGGTTTTTGTCCTTGGCTCTGTTGATATAGTGTATTACATTGATTGATTTGCATATGTTGAACCATCCCTGTATCCCTGGGATGAATCCCACTTGGTCAGGGTGTATGATCTTCTTGATGATCTTCTGCATTCTATTTGCCAGTATCTTATTAAGGATTTTTGCATCTATGTTCATTAGTGAGATTGGCCTATAGTTCTCTTTTTCAGTTGGGTTTTTCTCTGCTTTGGGGATCAAGGTGATGCTTGCTTCCAGGAATGAATTTGGGAGTATTGCTTCCCTTTCAATTTCATTGAAGAGTTTCAACAGTAGTGGCAGCAGTTCCTCTCTAAAGGTCTTGTAGAATTCAGCAGGGAAGCCATCAGGACTGGGATTTTCTTAGTTGATAAGTTTTTAATTACATTTTCAATTTCATTGATTGATATTAGGTTGTTTAGAATTTTTAGGACTTCTTCATTCAACTTTGGTCATTCCTATGTATCTAGGAATCTGTCCATTTCTTCTGTGTTGTCCATCTTATTGGCGTATAGGTTATGGAAGTAGGTATTGATGATCCTCTGGATTTCTGCTGGGTCTGTTGTAATTTCATCCTTTTCATTCCTAATTGCATGGATTTGGGCCTTTTCTTTCCTTTTTCTGATAAGGTTCACTAAGGGTTTGTCAATTTTGTTGATTCTTTCAAAGAACCAACTCTTGGCTTCATGGATTTTTTGTATCGTTCTCTTAGTCTCCATTGCATTGTTTTCTCCTCTGATCTTTATAATTTCCTCCCTTGTATGAGCTTTGGTGTTGTCCTGCTCTTCTTTTTCTAGAAACTTGAGGTTCACCATCAGGTTGTTTAATTGGGCTTGTTCTATTTTCCTAATATGTGTATTCACTGCTATGAATTTCCCTCATATGACTGCTTTCATTGCGTCACACAGATTCTGATATGTTGTATCGGCATTGGCATTTAATTGAAGGAACTGTCTGATTTCTTCTTTAATTCCCTCTGTGACCCATTGGTTATTCAGAAGTGTGTTGTTCAATTTTGATGTGGTTATGAAATTCTTGTGGGTTTTTTTGCTATTGATCTCCCATTTCATCACACTATAGTATTATAATATACAGGGGATAACTTCATTTCCTTTGCACTTACCTAAACATGTTCTATGAACAAGTATGTGGTCCATTTTGGAGAACAACCCATGAGCAGCTAAAAAGAGTGTGTATTATGAGTTTGTGGGTGGAACACTCTGTAAACATCTGTTAAGTTAATTTGTTCAAGAGTTTGATTTAGTTCTAGTGTTTTGTTGCTTATTTTTTGTCTAGTTGATCTATCTATTTGTGATAGTGGGGTATTGAGGTCCCCCACTACTATTGTATTAGTGCTTATTTGATTTTTCATGTCCATTAGTATTTGTTTTATAGAGTTGGGCATGCTAGTGTTTGATGCATATATATTTAAGATTGTCATCTCTTTCCTCTTAGATTGTTGCCTTTACAAGGGTATAGTGTTCTTCTTTGTCTCTCTTAATCAGTGTTGGTTTGAAATCCACTTGACGTGCAAAGAGGATAGCTACTCCTGCTTTTTTGGGGAGGTTCCATGGTTCCATGGTTCGCATGGCATATTCTTTTCTACCCTTTAACTATCTGTCTATGAGTTTCTTTTTGAATTAAGTGTGTTACTTGTGTGCAGCATATTGTTGGATCTTGCTTCTTGACCTATTCTGCCAGTCTATTTCTTTTGATTGGTGAATTGAGACTGTTAACATTGAAGGTTATAACTGATACATATTGGCTTATCATTGTCATGACTTTTTCTTTTTGTTGGATTCTATCCCTTTGTGTTTAATTTCTTGTTGTGTCCCATGGACGCATTCTGCTGGGCTTCCTGGGGTTGTGGTCCTCATTGCCTTTTCCAAGGATATTTTTAAAAATTCTTTGGAGTGCTTGTTTCGTATTTATGAAGTTCCTCAGGTTCTCTTTGTCATGAAAGTATCTTATTTCTCCATCAATTTTTAAAGATAGTTTGGCAGGGTACATCAATCTGGGTTGGAGGCTCTTTTCCTTTAGGGTTTGAAATACTTCACTCCCAGCTCTTCTTGCCTTGAAGGTTTGCATTGAGAAGTCTGCTGTGATTCTAATGAGCTTTCCTTTATTTGTGATTTGTTTCTTTTCTATGACTGCTTGTAGAATTTTGTTCTTCTGTTGGGTTTCTGGAATCCTAATTATTATAGGCCTATGTGTAGATTTTTTTTTATCAAGGGTAATTGGAGTCCTATATGTCTCATTTATCTGTATGTGAAGTTCTTTTTCCCTGCTTAGGAAGTTTTCTGCCATCACTTCTGTGAACAGTTTTTTTAATATCATCTGCACTCTCTCCTGCTGCTTCATTGATTCCAATCAGTCTTATGTGATTCTTCTTTGCATCATCTAGCAGCTGCTGGACTGCTTTCACATGGTCCCTTACAATTTTAAAGCAATTTTTCTTTTCCTGGTCACTGATTGCAATTTTATCTTCTATATCTGAAATTCTGTCCTCACATTGGTTCATTCTGCTATATAGACTTTCAATGGAGTTTTTAATCTCCTGTAAATCTGTTTGCATCTGTTTTATGGGTTCCATTTGTTTCCTATGTTGGGATTCCATCATGTTCCTCAGATCCTCTATTTTTTTTTCATCTGTGTCCTCTCTAGATTTATTAGTCATGTCTTGCACTATGGGCACAATCTTTGCTGTTATGGGAGAAATTATTTCTGATTTCATTTTTTCCAGATCCTCTTTTATTGCCAGTCCAGGGAGTCCAGGTGGTTGAGTATCAGATTCTTCCATCTTGTTTCCCTTTGGGGTTGCTTTAGGTTATCTGGAAGTCTGGTTTTGTGACTTGTTTACCTGTCTTCTCATTTCAAGGGAGGGTAGGTTTGTGCTGCTGGCACCCACATAGATCATCTCCTAGGTGCTGGTGGAGCTCTGCTCCTCGATGCTGGTGGGGGTGGTACAGTGGCCCAGAAGGCTCCTCATCAGTGCTGGGAGAAGCTCTGCTCCTCCACCCTTGGGGTGGCTCTTGTCCTCAATGCTGTGTGAGGTGGTACAGCAGCCTGGAAGGCTACCCCTTGGCACTGGATGCGGCTCACCTCCTCAATGCTAGGGGTGGCTCTGGATTTCATTTCTTGAAATGGTCTACTAATCTGTTTTGAATTGGGGAGTTGAGTCCATTTACACTGCTGGTCAAAACGGATAGGTATTGACTTATTTCTGTCATAGTATTAGTTTCCTGTTGCTGTGTTGCTTTCTTTTCCTTCTACTTAATTGCTGTCTATACCTGATACATTCATTTTTTTGGACAGTGGCATTTTTAGCTTCAGTGTCTCTTTCTAGGATATCCTTGAGAATTTCTTGGAGTGTTGGTTTGGATCTCATGAATTTCTTTAGATTTTCTTTATCATCAATGCATCTTAATTCTCTATCAATTTAGAAAGATAATTATACAGGACATGACAATCTGTTGGAAGTTGTTATTTTAAGAGCTTGAAACATTTCATTCCATCCCATCCTTGCCTTTAAGGTTGGTGTTGAGAAACCTGTTGTAATTCTAATGGGTTTTCCTTTGTAGGTGATGCGTTACTTTTTTCTAGAAGCCTTTAAGATTCTGTTCTTGTGTTATATTTCTGATATTTTAATTATTATGTGATGTGGAGTATTTTTTTTTCTGATCATTTCTATTCAAGATTCTATATGTTTTGTTTATCTGCATATTTAATTCTTTTTCCATGTCTGGAAAGTTTTCTATTGCTTTTGTAAACAGGATTTTTATGCTCTTTGTACTGTCTTCTGATTTTTCACTAATTCCAGTTACTCTTATATTCATCCACTATGAGTCATCCATGAGCTTTTGGATCCATTTTTCCTCTTTCCTTGTTGTTTTTAAGGTATCTCTCATTAAATGGTCACTGACCACACTTTTAAAATCTAGGTCTTGAGCTGGGGATTTAGCTCAGTGGTTCAGGTGCTTGCCTTGCAAGCGCAAGGTCCTGAGTTCGATCCCTGATACCAAAAAAAAAAATCTAGGTCTGACGCTCTGTCTTCACATTGGTTGCTTCTGCTACATATACTTTCAATCATGTTTTTAATCACCTGGATTTCTGTTTGGAACTTTCTTATGGACTGCCATTATTTTCTATGCTGGGCATTCATGTTTTGTACCTCTTTCTTTTAATTCCACTAACTGTTATTAGAGTCCTCTAGACATGCTGATCATTTGTTTCATTATGGTCATTATGTGATTAGTTATATATTCTTTGAATTTGCTAAGCATCTTTTTTAAATTTATATATTCATTGGTACATTTTAGGTATACAATACATTTACATTTGGAAACAGCCCAAGTGCCCATCAACTGGAAACTAGATAAAGAAGATGTGGACTTTTTATAAAATGGAGTACTACTCAGCCATAAAGAATGAGAAACTAGAGTCATTTATAGCTAAATGGATGCATATTGAGGCCATACTCTTAAGTGAAATAAATAGGACACACATGTGTACATACTGAATAGTATCTCTAGTGTGAGAAACTGAAAGTGTAAATAAGGATGAAAATGATTAAAATGAATAATTGATAATTTGAAATGGGAAAAGGTCCAAAGGGGTAGGGGTGGTGGGAGGGGAAGGGGAAAGGTAAGAAGGGAAAGGAAAAATTATGAGAAAGAAAAAAAATGGAAACAAAGTCTATGTAAATACGGAAGTGTGGTCAGGGTGAAGGGCGCATAGGTAATGGGGGAAAAAATAAGAACTAAGATACATCATGTTCAGGTACAAACACCCAATGATAAATGTAAATGTATTTGCTAAGCATCTTATAAAACTGTTTTACTTCTATTGGTACCATTTCAGACATTGCTGCTGTGTAGCTTATGATGTCCTCTCTCTCACTGTCCCTGTACTGATTTGGGGGGAATTGGCAATTGGGAATTTTGGAGACATTTTGTTGCCTTGTCTTTTCATGTATCTGAGGCTTTGTTTTGTTTGCTTGTTTGTTTGTTTATTGTGCTAGAGTTTGCAAATTCTTTGGCCCAGTTCCCATTCTTTGAGAGCAAGCTACTGTATTGTTTATAACACCCCCTGCCCAGTAATCCAGCTATTGGTATAGATAGAAAACCGATTGGTAATCACTACTGTATTACCTTGACTATGGTGGTAAATTCAACAACAATTGCATCAAATATCAATGGGTTACAGTATTGACAAACCTTAGGAACCACTCATGAACAGCCCTTTACCAATACAAAAAGGACACTGATTTTAGTGAAGACAGTTACCCACCTCCCCCTTCATTGACCTATAGTAATTCAGAGCACTGATTTCTGCTGGATTTGGCAGCAGTGTCAGAGCTCAAACATATCCCTACACTATTTGCCTTCTTCAGGACTACCCACCCCCCTGAAAATTACTTCTCCTGAACCTGGCCTCCCACAACAAAATGCAAGTCCATGATCCTCCTGGTCTGAGTCTAGGCCTCCCAGGGGAATCCCAGTAGATCCTTATTTAGCACTCACCTCCAAGCCTATCTGCTACAGCTGTCTCTCACCAGGTCTCTATGGAATGGTATAACTTTGGTCCTGAAACAAAACTCTCCTCTTGGATGTTAGTCTCTTTTTTGATCAGGTCAAAAAAGATCAACCAGGATGTTGGTTGTCAACTCTGTTGTGAAAACCCGGGGATTGAAGCTGGAGCATGCAGGGTGTGCAGAACCCAGGTCCTCCTGGTTCTAGCCGTGGTCTCTGGTGGGTAGCATATTGGTTGTGGGTAGGGCGCATGCTCCTAGGTCCTCCTGGTTGTTACAGGGCCCAGAGGGTAGCATGTGCTAGGGGAAATGGGACATGCACTTCCTAGGATCTCTGCCCTTCAACTTTAAGAGTCATTTTCCAATGTGTCCTTTATAAACTACAAATTATAGTTAAGCCTTGTTTTCTAATTCCAGCTTAGAATATTTGCCCTATAATAGGAATGTTTAACTCACACATATTTATTGGCATATTGGCATTGGTTGGTCTTACTTCTGTTGCTATTTTTGAATCACGCTCTCTTCCTTTGTCTCTCTTTCTCCCATATTTTTTCCTGCTATAGTCATTTAGAAAGTACATTTTTATGATTTTTATTCTGCAAGTAGTTACCCCTAAATTTAAAATAACTGAATTTCGTTTTCTCTTTGAAACTGTATCTACTAGCAGTTCCTATGTTTCCTTACACCGTCACCCAATCTAGCCGATAATGATGGTATAGTATGGAATTTTAGATTAGTTTTGCACTTGCTATTTTCAAAATGCACTGTTTACTTTTAAGAATTATAAATGATATTTGCATTTTATTTTATAACTTTACCTACAACATTCAAACTAATTTTATATGTAAATGAATATTATACACATATCAATCTTTTTATACCATAGTCTGAATTTTAAAGTCTTAATTTTTTGTTCTCCAGTTCCTTCCAGTACTTATTTTTAGTTATTCCCTGCTCTTTATTCTAAGGGTTCTGTAGAAGGTATACTTCTGAACTCCTGAAGTTCTGAAAGGACTTTTAGGTGGCACTATCATGGTAAAGATCTACTTGGTCAAAATATTTTTTCTACCAAAAGATAAATGCTACTCCCTTATCTTATGACATTTAATAGTACAGAAGATTCTGATGCTATCTTTTTTTTCTTTAGAAGTAACCTGCTTTTGTTCTGTTGTTGTTGTTGTGTTTGGTTTTTTGACTGGATTTTTGAAATCTTTTTCTCTATTTTTGAATTTCAAAACATTACTAGGAATACACAGCTGTCAGTCATATCTTTTTAGTTTGACTAGTACTAGGTAATCCCTTTTCATCCAGAGATTCAGCTATTTAACTTTGGATGTGTTTTCTCCTATTATTATGTCTATTATATTTGTTCTTTTCTCTTAAAATACATAGATTAGTTCTGTGTTGGTTCTCTTTCACTGACTGATAATATTTATTATTGATTTTCTTATTTTTATCTCTCTGTTCTTTTTTCCTGCACTCTAGAATACTTTAAGGTAGAATTAAAAGTTGCCAATTTTACTTTTTGCAGTCTCAAACTTGGTCTCTATTGCAGGTAATTTATTTTATGCCTGCTAGTATTATACATTTTTGTTTATAGTTAACAATTTCTGACCTACGAAACTACAATTTAATGTGTTTCAAAATAATATGAAAATAATTGCTGCAGCATCAAGGATGATGGCAACAAACTAGAAATACAGTGAATGGTCATCAATATAGAAATTACTAAATGAACCATGGGATGTTCGTGTCATGAATTACTATGCTAACCATTAAGAGAATTGTGGAAGTTTCACCAAATTCACAAAGTACTCTATTGGTTATTGAATAAAAGACACAGAAAATTTACACAATAATAATCAGTTTTGTAAAATAATTCCCAAGAAGCGTGAATCTGATAAAATGCAACTAGAGAAATGTATAGAAGGATATACACTAGTCTGCTGAGTTACATTATCTTGAGAAAGTATAAATAAGAAAAAAAAGAGAAGAGGAGAGAACCAGTTCCCACAAAGATGTACTTATCAATAAAGAAAGCATTAGAGTATGATGTCATTTGTGAAAATTACATATATGTGTATACACAAAGTAAGTCACATTAAAGTAAGGGTATCCTAAAAGTGATTATCTCAGGGTAATTTTACATATTTCTAATGCTCTTTTTTCTGCATCTCCAAACACACACACACATACACCATTCAAAACCTATAAATATCACAGTCACACCTCCAAACATACATAGCTTGTTTCAAGTTCAGTGATCTAAAAGTAATAGAAAAGAAGCCAGGGTCATAAGCAATTTTGGCAAAAGATCCTTGTCTCCATTTCCTCTCTTTATTCAGTGAAGCTTCTATGCCCATGACCAGACTTAGTCTAGTCCCTGTTATAACACGATGTTTTCTACATCACGGTGTTCTGCTTTCCCTTCTAGCTATGGCTCTTCCAAGTTAGGGAGAATTTGTTATTTCTAGGATTTATTCTATTTTTTTATGAGACTGGAATACTTTGAGTTGGGAATTTCAGGATAACATTCTATGTTTTCCATGTGCACTGTATCTTGACATTGGACAATTCTTTCTGTCTTTACATTCCAAGTAAGGCATTTTATTTTTCTATTTCTTTATTAACATCCTTGGTCTTTTCACAATATCCTTCTTTCTTAGATGGCATTTCTTTTGCTCCTTTATTTGTAAGCTGCATGTGTACAGAAGCCACCTTATCTATCTAGGATCCCAACCTTTCTAAGCAGTAACTCTTGTTACAAAAATGTTTACTGCCACATTTAACAGGGCCTGGAATAATCAACCAATCTCATTGCCTTCAGATTTCCAGGGCCATCATATCACATTCAAACCAGCAAAAAGCTTTAAAAAGCCTCTACTCATCTTTAATACAGACCCCATGAGACCTCAGTATCATACTCTCCCAACCCATCAATGTTTTATGGAATCTAAATTAAAGGCTGTTTTCAGACTCTTAATTGCAATGCATTACTTTCAATTTTCATAGTAATTGAGACCAAATTTAGCTTCTGGGCATTGCTTAGGCTGTCCCTAGTCAGAGAGAGGCAAGATCTGTTTAAACCTATAATCTTAGTTTCAATCTGTACTGTGTAATTTTCAGGAGTGACAGTTCTGTCAGGAAAATGCCTGGAAAGACATCAACCTCTGTGTCTCACAACTGTCCAAAAGGCATTTGTTGACATATTTTGGCAAAAGGACCTCAGTAATAACACAATGTGGCAAGATTACATATGAATAGTACACCCTCCTGTTTGGCCCCAGCTTTCTCAAGGGCAGGCTTCTGTGCACTATCTAACCTTCACCTTTCACCTCACTGGCATCATTCCCTTAGTTATGGAACACCAGAAGGCAGAGGAATAGTTTCTCCAAATTCAACATTAGTGAAGCAGAGAGCTGTTACCTACTGATCTACAGTATGGAAGAGCTATGGTCTAAAACTTTCTGGAAGTGAACCAAATAGACTTCAACTAGCTTGGATGAGTTCAAATCATTTTAGGTCAAAAACTAATTATCACAAGATATTGTAGTCCTAATCAACTTGTGACTCTGCAGAAGTAGCAGTTACATAGGATGAACAAAAAGTTAAGAGGACCCATGCTACAAAGTCAACAGTCAAGTCATAAAAGTTTCTCTTTCTCCCACCCCTGAATAAAAATCTGTCTCTCACAGATCTGCCAAGAGTCTTTAAATTTCCATCATAGGAATTAATCCAAACCATTATCTAAGGCTCAAACCATTTCCTAGGGAAAAAACTAACACCCTCACCACATGTTTAGAAAATGCTTTATACCTACCCATTTCACATCTGTATGTTCATACCACACAAATGGCATAGGTAAGAAGGATATATTATTATCCTTGTTATTTGGTAAGAAATTTGAGGCTCAGAGAAGTGAGGTGATCTTCCAGCTAGCAACTGAAAACTGCACTATGAATGGTCAAAAGGCAGAGAAACTTTGATAAAAGAAAAAAGATATGAAAAGATTCTGAACACTAGGTAGCATGCTAGAATGGGGGGACCCATGGTGAAGTTACTGACAACCTGAAAGCATTAAGTACCTAGCCTCTGACTCAGAAAAAGAGGGAGGTGAATGTATAGGCAAAGAAAATAAACATGTCTCACAGCTTTTTGGAAAGTTAGTTTTATCAGTTACCTTAAGAATATCCAAGTCATCATTTGACATGTATGTTTCTAAAATGTGTCATATCATAGCATTGGGTCTTCCACTGTCCATAAAGAAGGCAATGTAAATGTACCCTGGTAGGAATTAAGCAAACTAGGTCCTGGTCCTAGCACTCCACTAAATGCTAGTTACATAACTATTCACACATTTTTCTATCTGTTTGAATACTAAGAAAAGAAGAGTGGACACAGGGATTAAAAAGACCACAGGACCTGAGATGAGAAGACTGGTTTCTTTCAGGATTTAACAAAAGCATTTACTAAATGTTATGCACTAATTTAGTGTTTAAGGATATACAGATGAACTTCTGTTCAAGTCACTTTGCATACCAAAGGTAGAGCAGACAGGTAGTAATCAAAAAGGAAACAAGCTAAAAATATATAATCGTACTAAGCATAAAATTGGTTTTTAGTCCTGAATGCATAAACCTGGGGCAAGTGACTTCTTTGTACCTTAGTCTCCTCATCTTTAAAATAATACTAATAGCTCATGTCACCCCTGCTGCGCAGCATTACTGCAGGATCAAAGAATGGATTGAAAAGCTCATTGTAAACTATAAAGTGTTTACATAATCTTTATAAAAAAGAAAGGAAGAGCCGGGGATTTAGCTCAGTGTTTCCAGCGCCTGCCTGGCAAGGGCAAGGTTCCGAGTTCGATGCCCGGTACCAAAAAAGAAAAAAGAAAGAAAGGAAAATCTTGTGACCACTGCACAGCTGTGAGTAAGCAAAGAAACTGAGCATGTGACAGATTGTTGTTTGCAAAGATAAGGTTGAAAGAAACATATTCACTAGCAACATATAAATCTAGAGCAATCAATACAGACCAAAATGTTCTCAGTAGGTAACTAGAACTGAAAGAAGAAAATTAATTGAAACTCCAGCTAAATCAGAGAAAATTTCCATTTCACGTATATGATTTTTTTGTTGCTGCAAGGGGTAGAATATTCAAAAGCTAAAATTGAGACAATATCACTGAGTGGCCTCAAAGTCTCCAGCTACAATAAAGGCAAAGCTTAACTTGATTTCTTTAAATCAAGTCCATCTCATGCAGACATTCTGAGAGCTCCCTATCACCACTTAGTGTGAAGAACTGAGTCCAAAGAAAGAGAAGACACAGATAAGGGAGTCTGGATGTATAGAGGAAAGTTGGCATCATAAGCACATGCTCTGTAAGAGAAGCTGGAACTCACAGTTGAGGAGTACTAGGGCCAACTGGAGACTGCATGTAGACTCTCTCAAGCCTACCCTACTGGACAGTGTTGGCAAGTCATTCAGGAACTTGTCAGAAGACCAGGTGTTTAAGTCTTATTTCTCATTTCTACAAGAAAGCTCCTATGGCAGTGGTTCTCAATCTTGACTGCACATTACAATCACCTGGTATATTTTAAAAGAAGCTGATGCCTATACTCTCCTTCAGAGATTTGGGTGTAATTACTCTATTATGTGGTTTAAGCCTTGTTATTCTTTCCAGTAGATGCTAGTTTTAGTTAGACTGAGAACAACTGTATCTACAGCTGGCTTAAATTGTCACCTTAAAATTTGATCTGAACAGAATTTCTCTCTGTCATGTCCTTTTAGCTCTTCCAATTACTTATGGTATCCAATAGGTCCCAAGTGAGATGCTGGATTAAAAAGGGACATTTCACATTTACCCATCAAAAGCCCCTTAATTTCTCTCCTGTTTATCTGTGACCTCCCTGCAGTTTGTATCTCTATAAAAACACGTGTCCCATATGTCACATATCACTAGCTGAATACAACAAAACCAGGTCTCAGTGCTTAGATGTCTCTGTTCCCCCAGGGATCCCACACAATGTTTTCAGTCAGTATTTATGCAATTGTTCATAATCCCCCTGGTCCAAAGTGTTATCTTTTAAATGAGTTAGTGAGACATGGGGAGAACATGAGCTGAGAAGACTATGAACAAAGAAAAAGGAAAAGAACAGGGCAAACAAAAGTACAAAAAAATTATTTCTTCTCATTCCCAAACAGAGGAGAAGTAAAACTACCAGAAAGAATTTTTAGAGCTGGTAATGACTTTAGAAATTATCGAATCCAGTTTCTCAAATAGTTATGCTTAAACCACACAGGTCCTTTGAGGTACTTTTCAACACGAAGATTTCTGAGCCTCATCTATAATCAGTGAACTGAAGGATAAAAACCTTGCGCTTTTATCATATGTGTTGCCTTTTGTGCTATTGGTGACAAGGAATATGAACATCCAGGCTCCCTGGGAAAAAAAGCACTAAGATACATTCTGCTTATTCCAGAATAAGTCCATATCCAGGGTCACATTTCCTCAGGCTTTTTATGTCTATTTTCCAAAACGCACCTGATTAAATAACAACAACAATCCCCACAAATTGTGGTAATAACTAATAATGTAAAGTGTTGCCCCTTCCAGGATTATTTACAAAGTCAATTCAATTCCCAAAGGCAGCAATACACCAACAATTCAAGTCATGAAAATGACAGAAATGTGGGCACCAAGTGAACCACAGAGGAGACACTTAGGAAGAAGGAAGTTGCCTTTCCTTATTTCCCTCAACTCTTGTTATGCATAAAGCCAGTTCTGATTAGCAATTATTTTAAAAACAGCAATATTCTTATTATTATTCTCTTCTGGGGACTGCAGGGATTGTGTAACCAATGATTTCTTCAGAAGTAGTATGGATTGCTCTCTGGTGTAATCAGCTGATTACAATTTTATATTATGCAAGATTGGATGCTTTGAAACTCTGTTGGCCTAGGAGTTTCTAATTGGTATCTGCTGAGATTGACATTCCATTACCCGCCAGTGCATATGTATCTGAATAACCTTCATGCATCGACATAAACTACGAATGAAGGACTTTCTGTGGCATTTGGATACATTAAAAACAAGTAGGGATTAGGACCACAGCATCAGCAACCAATCCTCCCAATTCCACACAGGCGCACACACACACATACACACACACACACACACACACACACACGTGCCAAGAGAGTAATCCAAGAGATCAAAGGTAATTTAAAAGGACTACTGGGATAAACAATATTTTGATACCACACTTAATAGTCTAAACACTTCTGCATTGTTTTTCAGAAGCCATATGGTATATGTTATTAAGTCCTGTGAACATTCCCCCACAGGATTTTAACAGGGCCTAACATTTCTACTTTTGTGCCATTAGTAGAGCTTTACCCAATGATTCTGATCTTATCTGAGGGCAAGGGACATAGAAAAATCTGTATGGGAAGAGTACATAATATAATCTGTCACAAGAAATGTATCTGGTAGTGATTAAAAATATAGACATTGGAATATGTCTGCCTGAGATAATACCAACTACTGATGCCTCATAAGTTTATAATCAAACCAAGTGCACTCCCTCTGAACCTCAGATACACACGTGCAATTGTTTCCTAACAATTCTTGCTTGGCTACCTAACAGGTCCCTAAAATTTAACACAATCCAAACCAATCTCTAGCCTTCCCTCCCAAGTCTGCTCCTCTCATTAATTCTACTATATCTATTGTTGGAAACTTCATTCCAATTTTTCACACCAAAAAACTTAGTGCTGTCATCAATTCCTATTTTTCTTTCATATCCCATATTTACTTAGCAAATCCTGCTGTCCTGAAATCCATAGTATTTCTAAAATTCAACTACTTCTCAAGATCTCTACCACTTCCATACTGATCTAAGCTACCATCATTCCTTACACAAATTATTACAATAACTCCCTACTTCATCTTTTTGTTTCTGTCACTGCCACTCCATGAAAATGGAGAAAGGATTTAGAGAAGAAGAGAGGCAGGTGGGTGGGAAAGGAAAGGGAATTAAAGAAACGTGCTGTGTTATGTACATGTACCCACTCCCCAATATAACTGTAAGGTCCAGGTACTGTAAATATGCACTAACAAAAAGAAAGTGTGCAGTGCATATTTGGTGAGTGAATAAATGGTCCTAAGGAAGTTATGCAACCAATCTATACTACAGTTGGTACATCTGTAAAATGAGGCTAATATTGCTACTTACCTTATAAAGTTGCTGTGAGGATTAAATGAGTCAATACATATAAAAATTTGGAAAAGTGTCTAGGTCATAGGAAGCACTCAATACTTGTAGGTACTATTATTCATGAAGAGGGAATGAATGGGTATAAGAAAAGAGGAATAATATGAACCAGGAATTTTGAAATCCAGGTACCCAATGTCTAGTAAAGTAAGGTGCGTTGAGTTTGGGATGAGTGACATACTACTACTTAGTTTTCCTTGGAGAGGTTAGGAAAGCATGGACCCTACACAAAGACAATGCATATGTGATTTTATACAATCTGCCTTTGGGTGATCTCTGAGTGTCATTAGGCCTACTTTTCCTTTTGTGTTCTAACAACAAAAACTTGCTGATTAATTTCCATAGCTGTTCTTATGGCTGAACTTAAGCTCCTGGTAATGCTGGCACCCAGGAACTAAGAGAAAGAGCTTTCTATAAATCACCAAAAGACTACACACTTATTAATTTCTAAATAGAGATGGAAAATTTTATGATAGAACAGACATAATTTTCAAATAACAAAAAGTTATCAGAGACCAAGTGTAGTTAACTTTTAGAAATTTAAAAACATGTTAAATGATAGTCTTTTTGAGGCCTTCCACTTTAAGTTCAGAGTTTAAATAAAGCCTTAAATTAAATTTGATTTTGATCAAATTAGATTTTGAAAATGCTAGTTGAGACTTTGGATATTTTCTTCTTGCCATATTATGCTGGGAAAGGGGCCATGGGCAGCTTTCTTTCAACACCTGAAAATATTTCTATAAAAAATTCATCAACTTTCAATTTGTTTCAATGGCACATTTAGTTTTTCAATTCCAAATACTGCACCTGCTACCATATTGTGAAGAAAACACTGTGAAGTGATTTTCCTCTCCCCCATAGAGGGATAGAGGGCAAGAATGGACTAAGCTAAGAACTGAGGCACTTCATAGTGATTTAGAAAGAGGAGGGAAATGGAGAAAAAAGAATTAAGATATATTATGTACAGGTACAAATTTCCTATGATGATGTGATCAAAATGTATGCCAAAGATGTAGTACTAATAAAAAAAAGTTTAAAAATTAAAAAGCTCTAGAGTGCTCAAAAAGAATACACAAATGTTGAATACATTGAGAATCTACCAAACACACCCCTCTTTGGAAGGAAGGTGTGGGTCACCAGGTAAGCAACCAAGACCAGCAGAAATGCTTACTGAGGTTGAGTGGAATCTAGAATTGATAATGAAGAAAGAAAATAATTAGTATCAGGTGTGTCGTATTGTTGTGGGATCTGTAATTCTTCCCCACTAAGCCTACTTTTCTAAGTTTCCTCCCAGGAAGCAGGTTCACAGAATCCTTGGGGATCTCCAACTTAAATGTTGGGAGAATTGTATTTGGGCAGTACTGTGGGTAGACTGTGATGAACACTGTTTTGTTCTGCTCAGATCTTCCTCCAATGAAATACTTGTTCCAGTTGCTGGAGACATCTTTCAGCCACTATCCCCTTCAGAGATTTTCTCAACTGCAGAGAGACACTATGTCCAAAGTTGAGATCCTTCTTGGGACAGCCCATATCCAGTGACTGATTCGGTCAAGGTCACTCTGGCCAAACACAGGAAAATTATGAAGGTCATTTTTAGCTCCAGGTTTTCCTATGGGGTTGGCAAGTTAACAGTTGAGTTTATAGCTCAACTTCTCCCTCTCCCCATTCCTGTTTCCTTCCTCTCCATTCCAAAGGTGTTGAACCCAAGGGTACTACAAAATTTATATCTTAAATGTCTAAATGCCATCTCAGATTCTGTTTCCTGAAGAACTTAATTCATGACAACATTGGCTATGATGTAAGAAATTTTCAATGCATGCTAGTTCACTAAGCAGCCATCTATTCAATTAATATTAATTGACACCCTACTGCATATCAAATATTATCTCTAGGTATCAAGGAAATTTCTGTCATCTTTATTTGTATATATATATGTGTATATATATGTGTGTATATATATATATTTCATCAGTGATTTTTAGAGTGCTCTTTCACTTGGTTTGTTGGTGCAACCATCTTCAAGAACTTCCACTCAGCCACAGGAACAAGCAAGGTCCTCAATCAACAAGATTTGCTGGAACTTAGACTAAGATGGTCATGTACCACTGAACAAGATAAATAAAGTTCCTGCTGTCATGGAGATTATATTTTATTGAAAAGGGACACATGTAAGGAACAAATAAACCAAGTAATTCCAAAAACAATATATATAAAATAATGATAAATATTAAGAGACAAAAGATAGGGTGCAGTAATAGATTTAATTGGCATGGCTAATTGAGATTGAGAGGTCATGAATGACCTCAATGAGGAAGTGATGTTTGAGCTACTGCCTTTCTGTCATATGAATATCAGCAGAGCAGCATCCCAGGCAGAAGGAACTATAGCGTGAAAATCTTCAAATGCAAATGAACTATTTATGGTTCCAAAGTGAAAGAATGATAATGTAGCTGGAGTGTCAGTGAAGGAAAGTAGTAAGAGATGAGTTTAGAGAGATGGCGGGTGTTCAAATCATGGTAAGGAGTCCTAAATACATTAGGAAGTTATTAGAAAATTTTGAGCAGGACAGTGGCAACATCTGATGCAAACATTCACAAGATAGTTCTAGCTATCATGAAAAGATTATAAACAAGAATGAAAGGGAGAAAACTAATTATAAGGCTATTGAAGAAGTCAAGGTTAGGGATGATGGTAACTTGGTCCAAGATTATAAAAATCAACATGAAGAAGAGTAGATGTTGAATATGTATTAGAGCTATAACAAACAATTTTGTTGATGAAGTGGAAATGAAGGGTACAAAAGCAAGGTCTTAGAGATGATTCCTAAGTTTTTACTTGAGACACTGAATTATAGTTCACTGGTTTATTCTTCCACCAAAATATACTGAACACATTCTGTGTATGCTATGTGTTAGTATCAAAAATTTATGACTCATGTGTGGCCTCAACATTCAAAGTTCAGAGACAAGATATAGGATACACAGATGGCTATAAACTGAGGTAAAAGATGATAAATGCCAAAGATACAATTTTATTTATTCTTTAATTGTTATATGCATATTAGTCTTGTTCATCTAACACATATGTGCATTCACTATGAAGCCAGACATTTAGTCATACACCATTTAATAAAGAGGATATGTTCTGAGAATTGTGTTGTAAGGCAATTTTGTCATTATGTAAACATCATAGAGTGCACTTGCATAAACCTAGATGGTATAGCCTTCTATACACTTAGATTATATGGCATAGCCTATTGTTCCTAGGTTACAAACTTGTACAACATGTTACTTTACTGAATACTGTAGACAATTGTAATAAAATAGTATTTGTGTATGTAAAAATATATAGACATAAAAGTATATTAAAATATGATTTTAAAAGATTAAAATGATGCCTTTCTATAGGGTACTTATTATGAATGGAGCTTGCAGGATGTAAGTTGCTCTGGGTGGGCCAGTGAATAAGTGGAAAGTGAATGAGAAGACATAGAATATTACTGTACAGTTCTGTAAATCTCATAACTACTCTACACTTAGGTTACACTAGATTTATTATAAAATTCTGTCTTCAATAATAAATGTGGATACTTACAACTTTTTCATTTTATAAACTTTTAATATTTTAACTTTTATAATAGAAATTAGCTTAAAAATGTTGCCCAACTGTACAAAATATTTTTTCTTTATATCCCTATTCTATTAGCATTTTTCTGGTTTTCTGTTTTAAATAAAACATTATTTTATTTACTTTTAAACTTTGTTGAAACCAGACACAAACACACATATTAACCTAGCTGGACCTAAAGCAGGGTCCTCAATATCACTGCCTTCCTCCTCCATGTATCATTCCTCTGGAAGGTCTTCAAGGACAATAACATGCATGGAGCTGTCATCTCCTATAGTTGCAATGTCTTCTTTTGGAACATTTGCTGAGGGCCCTGCCTGAGGCTATTCTAAAGTTTACCTTTTTTTGTAAGTAGAAGGTATATGCTCTAAAATAACAATTAAAATATAGTGTAACAAATAAACAGACAGGTGATATAGTTGTCTATTACCCATTATTACATTCTGTATATACTACTGTGTGTGGAGGGGAAGGTGTTGGGGATCAAACCAAGGGCCTGAGCATGCTAGTCAAGCATTCTGCCACTAAGCTACATCTCCAGCCCTCCATGTATTTTTATAGGCCAGGCAGAGCAGTGGGTTTCTTTATGTCAGCATCACCACAAACATTTGAATAATAAGTTGTGTTTCAATATTATGACAACCATGATAGCACTATGTAATAGAAATTTTTCTGCCATGTGCTACCCTTCCTTGGAGTCAGCTGATTATGGGCTAAGGCTTCTACAAACTGTGAGCTAAATAAACCTTTTCCATTTTAACTTGGGGTGTTGGGTATTTTGCCTCAGCAACATTTTTTTTTCCATTTAGTTTATTGGTACATTTTAGATCTATAATACAGTTACATTCATCATCAGGATCTTGTACATGATGTGTCTTCGTTCTTATTTTTTCCCCATTCCCCTGCCCTCCTTTCACCCAGTCCACCCTTTCCTATTTACAAAGACTTCATTTCCATGTCTTCCTATTTCCCATACTTTTTCTTTTCCCTTCTTTCCTTGCCCCTTCCCCTCCCACTTCCCCTATTCTTTACACAATTTTTATTAACTCAGACAATCTAGTAATCCATAGAGCTTTGGCTCACAGTATAGATCTTCTCATTGACTATGTGAGCGAGAGATCTATTGGACAGCCAGAGTTTCTCCAGTACTCTCATTCCCAAATACAGAGGACACTGAGTTGGCAGGTGTCAGCCAGTACCACTACTGGTGAACTTGCCCAAATACTCATCTATAACTACAAAGGAGTGGAAGGTATCCTCCAGACTGACTTAAATGGCTTGTCCTACTTGGAAAGAAGTGGAAAATAAGAAATTGGAATAAATAAAAAACAAGATTTTCATATTGCCTTTTTATCAGGCATTATAAAACAAGTCTAGAGGGAAATAATTTTCTTCAGTATAAATACCATCATAAGAAAGAATATCAGACTTGATTTCTTCTTTCTTTGTTTGCTTTCTTGCTTTATTTGTGTATGGGGAGGGGTATGTAAGTACGTACAAGTGTTAGTTATTGCTTTTGCTTCTATACTGTCCTAACTTGTTTGGCATATTCTCTCATACCAAGGGTTTTTTTCATAGGCTTTCCTAACTTTGTTTCTGTTACTTCATTAACAGGACTCAATCTTCCTGTATTTTCTCTAATTTTCCCTTTATATTCCCATTCCTTCTCTTCATTCTTTCTTTCTCCTGTCATATTTTCCCAAATCTCTCCTCTCCCCCCTTTCTTATATATAAATATTAGCATAAAACCTATTTAATTTTTTTTAGCCTGTCTTACATTATAGCTCTCTTTCTTTCCTAGGTTAATTCAATAATACAGAACTTTCTAAACTAGTTTTATATTATCTGTTACTATACAGTTGGTGTTTAGACCCTCATATTACTTGTAGTTATTCTCTCCTTGAAAAGCAGTGCTAGAAATTGAACCTAGTACTTTGCACCATGCTTTAAAAGTACTAGGATACTTTCACTCTGTAATGCAACCATAGCCAAGGGCACATCACAAAGAAAAAGTCACTTACCAAAAATATTTCCACACAACAATCATGCACATATCCATTCCAAGTGATCTGTAACTTCAACATGAAAATCAGAAAACAAGGGAACACAGTGTCTTCAAAAATGCATAAGTCTTCAAAAGTAATCATATAGACAAAGAAAAGATGCAATTCCCAGCAAAGAATTTTTTTTTCTTAAATTCTTTTATTGGTACATTTTAGGTATACAATACATTTACATTTATCTTTGGGTGCTTGTACCTGTACATGATGTATCTTGGTTCTCATTTTTCCCCATTATCTGTGCGCCCTTCACCCCTAAACCCTTCTCTATTTACATAGTTCATTTCCATTCTTTTTCTTTTCTCATAATATTTCCTTTCCATTCTTTCCTTTCCCCTTCCCCTCCCACCACCCCTACCCTTTTGGACCTTTTCCTATTTCAAAGTATCAATTATTAGTTATTAATCCTTTTAGGCCTATTTACACTCTCAGTTCCTCACACTAGAGAAACTATTCGGTATTTACACATGTGTGTCTTATTTATTTCACTTAAGAGTATGGCCTCAATATACATCCATTTAGCTATAAATGACTCTAGTTTATTGTTCTTTATGGCTGAGGAGTACTCCATTTCATTAAAAAAAAACCCACATCTTCTTTATCTAGTTTCCAGTTGATGGGCACTTGGGCTGTTTCCAAGCTTTAGCTATTACAAACTGTGCCGCTATAAACATGGCTGCACATATATCACTGTGGTATGATTCTTTTAATTCTTTTGGGAAAATACCCAGCAGGGGAATAGCTGGGTCAAATGGAACCTCCAGCCCTAGTTCTTTGAGGTATCTCCATACTGATTTCCATAGTGGTTGCACCAGTCTGCACTCCCACCAACAATGAAGGAGGGTTCCTTTGTCTCCACACACCTGCCAGCATTTGTTATTGGTTGATTTCTTGACAGCAGCCATTCTTTCTGGGGTGAGGTGGAATCTCAGTGTTGTTTTCATCTGCATCTCTCGAATGACCAGTGATGTTGAACATTTTTTCATATGTTTATTTGCTGCTTTTACTTCTTTGTCTGAGAAATGTCTCTTCATTCCAGATGTCCATTTTTGAATTGGGTCTTTGAATTTGGGGGGTCTGATTTTTTTCAGTTCTTCATATATTCTAGACAGTAGCCCTTTGTGTGAGTTACAGCTGCTAAATTTTTTCTCACATTGTAGGTTGTCTCTTAGCTCTGTTGGTGGTTTCTCTTACAGTGCAAAATCTTTTCAATAAGATGAAATCCCAGTTGTTGATTCTTTCTGCTAGTTCCCGTGCTACTGAGGTTTTGTTCATAAAGTCTTTTCCTATGCCAATGTCTTCAAGAGATCTACCTAACTTATGTTCCAGCAAGTTTAGTGTTTCTGTCTTAATATTTAGATCTTAAATCCACTTAGATCTCAGTTTAGTGCATGGTGATAGATATAGGTCTAGTGTTAATCTCTGACAGGTTGAAATCCAGTTTTTCCAGCACCATTTATTAAATAGGCTATCTTTCTTCCAATGAGGGTGGTTGGCTCCTTTGTCAAAGATGAGGTGGCTGAGTATGTCTGAAGTTGTTTTTGCATCTTCTAATCTATTCCACTGATCCTCAGGTATGTTTCTTTTCCAGTACCATGCTGTTTTTATCACAGTAGCTTTGTAGAATAGCTTCAAGTTGGGTATTGTGATACCCCCAGCCATGTCTCTGTTGCCCAGAATTGCTTTTGCTATTCTAGGTCTCCTCTGGTTCCAAATGAATTTTTGGATTTTTTTCTCTAGCTCTGTGAAGTATATTGTTGGAATTTTAATTGGCATTGCAATAAATCTGTATAGCAGTTTTGGAAGTATGACCATTTTTACTATATTGATTCTTCCGACCCAGGAACAGGGGATGTCTTTCCATTTTCTTATATCCTCCTCGATCTCCTTTTTCAGGGTGCTGTAGTTTCCAGCATAGAGGTCATTTGCTTCCTTTGTTAGATTGATTCCTAGATATTTTATTTTTTTGGATGCTATTGTAAAAGGAATTGTTTCCCTAATTTCTCTCTCAATGAGTCTGCTATTTGTGTATAAGAAGGCTATTGTTTTTTGAGGGTTGACCTTATATCCAGCTACTCTACTGAATCTGTCAATTAAGTCCAGAAATCTTTTGGTAGAGTTTTTTGGGTCTTCTATATAAAGCATCACATCATCAGCAAATAATGATAGTTTCACTTCTTCCTTTCCTATCTTTATTCCTTTTATTTCTTTCTCTTGTGTAATTGCTGTGGCTAATGTTTCCAGAACCATATTGAACAGGATTGTGATAGTGGGCATCCTTGTCTTGTTCCTGATTTTAGTGTGAAAGTTTTCAGTTTTTGACCATTTACTATGATGTTGGCTGTTATTTTTCATAGATAGCCTTAATCAGGTTGAGATAAAGACCAATTCCAATTTTTAAAGATAAATTCCAATTTTCTGTGGGGTTTTTATCATGAATGGGTTTTGGATTTCTAGCAAAGAATTTTTAAAACTGATAGATAAAATGATAAATGAGATCAAACAAGATAAAAATAAGCAGCTGCATGAAGCAATTATTAATGCTATTGATGAGCTCAAAGAAGATTCAAATAATCAGTTGAGACAATACAGGATATGAAAGACCACTTTACTGAAGAGATAAAGGTTTGGAAAAAGAGCCAAATGCAAATCTTGGACATGAAAGCCTTAATTAGTCAACTGAAAAACTCAATTGAAAATCTCTGCTGTAGCAAAGATCAATCAAAAAAAAATAATATTATTACTTGAAGACAATAGATGTATTAGAACATTTGGGCAGTGATAATGAAAAAATAAGTGATGAAGAGGTTATGTAAGAGCTTTTAGATAACTGTAAAAGATCAAATTTCAGCCTCACTTGCCTCAAGGAGAAGGATAAAATAAAGGGTAATGGTACAGAATATCTATTCACTGAAATTACATCAGAAAATTTCTAAACTCTGGGGAATAAAATGGACACTCAGATATTGGAGACATTTAGAACCGCAAATAGACATGAACAGAAAAAAAACCTCTCCATGGCAATATCTTAGTCAAATTTCCAGAAACTCAGAACAAAAACAAATATATTAAAAGTAGTTAGAGAAAAAGATCAAATCACTTACAATGACAAAACCAACAGAAGAACAGAAGATTTCTCAACTTAAACTATAAGCATCAGGGACTTAGAATGCTGTATTTCAAGAACTAAAAGAAAGTGCTTCCCAAACTAGATGGCCATATCCCAAAAAGCTATCCTTCAAAATGGAAGAAAAAAATTAAGACCTTCTTCCTATATAAGTATAAACTAAAAAAAAAATCATGATCACTGGAACAGCATTCCATGGACTTCTTAAAGAAAGTCTAAACACAGAAGAAGAACATAATCACAGCCACAGAAAAAAAAGAAAATTATGAATCTCATAGGGACAATAGATAAATAAATGAAAATCAAGAAAATCTAGAAAACAACAAAATAATCTAGAAAACAACAAAATCTAGAAAACAACAAAATAACAGGAATTGGTACATACATTTCCAAAGTAATCCCAATACAAATGGTCTTACATCTCCAATTAAAATGCACAAATTAGCAGAATGGTACTCCAAGGAGCTGGAGCCTGGAGGCAAGCAGGTACAGCTATACTTATATCCAACAAAGCAGATTTCAAACTCAAATAAGTCAGAAGAGACAAAGGTCACTAGATATTGGTAAAGGTAATAACTAACCAAGAAAGAATACCAACTGTAAATATGTATACAACAAAAGTTATGGCTCCCAGTTCTAGTAAATGAACAGTACTTGACATAAAGGGTGAGATAGACTCCAATACAATCATAGTGAGAAATTTCAATACACAAATACATAGGTTAACTAGACCAAAAAATCATCAGAGAAACATCAGATTTAAACTACACTATAGATCAAATGTGCTTATCAAACTTCTCCAGAGTTGAATCCAACAAAAGAAGAATACATTTTCTTTTCACCAACCCACAGAACATTACCCCAAATAGACAATATTTTAGGCTATAAATCAAACTTTAATGAATACCAAAAAAATTGAAAAAATCTTATTCATCCTATCAGATTACAATGGAATATGTCAAGGGAGAAATTTGAAAGTTCCTCATGTCAAATGATAATGAAAACACAACATATCAAAATCTGTGCCACATAATATAAGCAGTTCTAATAGGGAAGTATATAGGTATTAGTGCCTGCATCAGAAAGCCATAGCAATCCAAATACATAAACTGAAGTTCTAGAAAAACAAGAAACCCACAAACTCAGTAGTATGAAAGAAATAATAAAGATCACAGTGAACAGTAATAAAATAGAGACAAAAAGAAAAATACAAAGGATCAATGAATCTAAGAATTGGTTCCCAGAAAAAATAAACAATATTGGAAAAACTTTAGCTGCATTTACCAAAAGAGAGAAAAAACCCAAGTTAATAAAAACAGGGTTGAAATCAGTAAATTTAAAACAGAAATTACTAAAACTCCAGAGAATTATTAGAAACTATTCCAAAAGCATATATTACAATAAATTGGAAAATGCAGAAAAAATAGATAAATCCCTTGATACATATAACCTATAATTTCAATCAAGAAGATATAAAAATCTACAGACTAATAGCAAGCAATGAGATTGAAAAGACCCAATGGATTTATTGCTGATTTTACTGGGCCTTTAAAGAACTAACATCAGTTATATTCAAAAGATTCATGATAATAAAAGAGAAGGAATGCTTCCAAATTCTTTCTACAAAGTAACATTATACTGATACCAAAACTGAATGAGGATTCAACAACAACAACAACAAAGAAAACAGAACAATATCCTTCAAAAAGATAGATGTAAAAGTCCTTGATAAAATTCCTGCAAACAGAACTCAAAAACACATTGAAAAGATACTGTACCATGACTAGTTTCATCCCATGGTTTCAAAGATGGTTCAATACATGTAAATCAATAAATATAATGCACCATAAAAATAGAACCAAGAACAAAAACCACATGGTCATCTCAATAGACACAGAAAAAGCCTTTGATAAAACTCAGTATCCCTTCATATTAAAAACCTTGAAGAATTTTGATTTGGATTGCATTAATCTGTAAAACAATTTTGAAACTATAATCCCTTTTATTATATTGGTTCTTTCTACCCAAGAAGAAGGGATATTTTTCCATTTTTGATATCATCTTCTATCTCCTTTTTCAGAATACTGTAGTTTTCAATGTAGAGGTCTTTATAGCCTCTTTAATAAATGGAGCTGGAAAGACTGGCTTTCTACTTGCTGAAGATTAAAACTTGACCTGTATCTTTCACCATGCACTAAACTAAAATTGAAATGGATCAAAGATTTAAATATTAAAACAGAAACACTAAGTCTGCTGGAAGATAGAATAGGTAGAACTCTCAAAGACATTGATGTAGGCAAACTTTAAAAACAAAACCCTGATCACATAGGAACTATCACGAAGAATCAAAAACTGGGAACTCATCTTATTAAAAAGCTTTTGTACATACAACAGGAGAAACCACCAACAGAGTGAAGAGATAACACACAGTGTAAGAAGAAAATTTTGCCAGCTCTTCCTCAGACAAAGGACTACTATCTACAATATATAAAGAACTAAAAAAATTAGACCCCACCAAATTTAAAGACCCAATCCAAAATGGGAATCTGAAATATATAGACACTTCTCAGATGAAGTAGAAACAGCAAATAAATATGTGAAAAAATGTTCAACATCACTGGTCATTTGAGAGATGCAAATTAAAACAAAGCTGAGATTCCATCTTACTCCAGAAAAAATGGCTGTTATCAAGAAATCAACCAATTACATGCTGGCAAGGCTGTGGGGGAAAGTGAACCCTCCCTACTGTTGGTGGGAATGTAGACTAGTGCAACCTTTGTGGAAATCAATGTGGAGATTCCTCAAAAACTTAAAACTAGAGGTTGCATTTGACCTAGCTATTCCCTTTTTTGGTATCTTCCCAAAGAGTTAAAGCATAGTGCCACAGGGATATACGCACACCCATGTTTATAGTGGCACAGTTTTAAAAGCTAAACTTAGGAAATAGCCCAAATGCCCATCAACTGATGAATTGATAGTTTTTTTATATATATACAATGGAGTACTACTCTACCATAAAGATAAGCTTGAAACATTTCTAGCTAAATGGATGGACATTGAGACCATACTATTAAGTGAGAAAAATAGGACATACATGTTTAAATACCTAATTGTTTCTCTGGTGTGAGAAACCAAAAATGGAAATAAGGATCAAAGTGTAGAATAGATATTAGGAAATGGGAAGAAAGTGTTCAAAGGAGAAGGAGAACTAGGGAGGGGGAGGGAGAAAGAAAGTAAGGGCCAAAAAGAGAGAGTAGAAGGAAAAAATGGAAACAAATTTTTTGTAAATAAGCAGAGGAAGAGGGGTCAAAGGGAGGACCGAATGGGAAAAAAATGAAGCAAGATATATCATGTATAGGTACATATTCCCTATGATGAATGTTATCATTATGTATATCTAAAATGTACCAATAAATGTTTTGCAAAAAATAAATTTTACCTTATAAAAAGAAGGGATAAGAAAGAAAAGATAGTAGAAGGAAAAATGGAAACAGAACTTTTGTAAATAATGAGATAAAGAGGGGGGAAATGGAGGAAGGGGAATAGGAAAAAAGAAGCAGCAAGATATGTACATGTACAAATTTCCTATGATGAATGTTATCGTTATGTATATCTTAAATGTATCAATAAATTTTGCTTCAAAAAAAAACCCTGAAGAAAACTGAAGATCTTCTGTCAAATTGATAAAAGCCATATATGAGAAACACAGGCAGCATCATATTGAATGGGGAAAAACTGAAAGCAATTCTTCTAAAATCAGGAATAAGACAAGGATGTTCATTCTCACTATTCCTGTTAAATATACTACTTGAAATTTTAGCCAGAGCAATTAGGCAAGAGAAATAAATGAAAAGAAATATAAATAAGAAAGGAAAAAGCCAATTATCCCTATTTGCAGGTAACTTGATCCTTTATGTAAGAGAACCAAAAACTCCACCAGAACACTTTTAACTCTGACAAATTCAGCAAACTATCAGGATACAAAAAACACATACAAAATCAATAGCTTTCCTGTACACCAATAATAAACACATTAAGAAAGAAATTAGAAAAACAATCACATTTATAACAGTTAAAAAAAAATCCTATGAATCAACCTTACCAAGAAGGTAAAAGCCCTCTATAATGAAAATTATATGACACTGAAGAAAGAGATTAAAGAGGTCATTACAAAATGGAAAGACCTGTCTTGTATTTAGATTTATAGCTAATATTGTTTAAATAACCATATTATCAAAAGCTGTGGCAGTTAGGGTGTAGTGACATCTTGATTTGCTTTGGAATCTACCCAGAATTGGTGAATCATACTTCTGGGTGTGTCTGAGTGGATCATGGAGTTGTGGCCTTGTTGTCTATGTCTGGTCCCTCACCATTCCTCTCTGACACTATTCTCCTGCTCTGCTTTCTGGCCACCACGGATTAAGTTTCTCTGCTCTGCAACATCCTTCCAACATGATGTTTCTGCTTTGGAGCCAGATGACAATGCACAGAATCCCCTGAAAATGTGAGCCAAAGTCAACCTTTCTTCCTTTAAATTGGAGGTGTGAGGTATTATGGCCAGCAATGGAAAAGCTGATCAGTACAAAAGCAATCTACACATTTAATGCAATCCCTATTAAAATTCTAATAAAAATCTTCATAGATCTAGAAAAATAATCCTAAAATTCATATGGAAGCACAAAAGACCCAAAATATCAAAAGCAGTCCTAAGAAAAAGCAATTCAAGAGTCATCATAAATATCTGATTTCAAATTATACTACAACGACATTTTAAAAATGTAAAAAGCATGATACCAGTACAAAAACATACATGTAGATCAATGGAATAGAACAGAAAACTGGACAGAAGAATATTCTGCCAAATTGATAAGAGACATATTATTAAAAGAAAGAATTTGAAGAAACGCAAGTAGCTCATCTATTTGATTTCTGACAAAGAGGATAAAAAACACTGGACAAAAAACAGCCTGTAATAGTGCTGAGTAAATAGGATATCTACATTCAGAAGATTGAAAATAGACCTTTATCTCTCTCCCTGTTCTAGAATATAATCAAATTGCATCAAAGACATAAATATGAGATTAGAAACTTGGAAACTACTGAAAAAAAAAACAGGGGAAATTCTTGAAGCCATAGGCACAGGCAAAGACTTTTTGAATAGGAACCCAATAGCACTGGAAATAATAGTAAGAATCAACAAATGGGAATATATCAAATTTTTAAAAAGCTTCTTCACAGCAAAGGAAATAATCAACATAGAGAAAAGACAACATACATAATGGAAGAAAATCCTTTTGTTAGCTGCTTTTCTGACAGAAGGCTCATATAAAGAGTACATAAAGAACTCAAAAAAATTTAACATCAAAAAAGCAAATAACTCAATCATTAACTGGCAAATGAATTAAACAGAGAATTCTCAAAAGAAGAAGTACAAATGGCCAATAAAAATATTTAAAAATGTTCAACACCTTTGCCATTAGGGATTACACTGAGATTTCATTTTGCTCCAGTTCAACTGGCTATCGAGAATACAGAAAATAATAAATCATGATGAAGATGTGGGGAAAAAAGAAACCATCCTATAATGTTGGTGGGAATATAAACTAGTACAACTGCTATTGAAATAAGTATGGAGATTCCTCAGAAACCTAACAATAAATATACCATTTGATCCAGCTGTACCACTATTTGATGTATTCCTTGAAGTATTAAAGACGGCGTACCATAGTGATACATGCATGACCATGTTATAGTGACACAATTCACAATAGCTAAGCTATAAAAGTGGCCTAGAGGCCTATCAACAGATGAATGGATAACTAAAATATGATTATTTAAAATGCATTCCTCAGGGGGAGGGAGGAAAGGGAAAGCGATGAAAAAGGAATTAAGATGTACTGTGCACATGTACCAACACCCCACAGGGAATGGAAACATTAGGAACCGCAAATATGTATCAATAAAAAATAAAATAAAATGTATTATGAAGGCATAAAGAATAAAACTGTTAATTGTGCAGGAAAATGGGTGCAACAGGAGAACATCATGTTAAGCAAAATAAGCTAGTCTTTGCAGGTTAACTATTGAAATTTTTCTTACATAATCAATGTAAAAATAAATAAATAAAGATGACAAGAAACTAGAATGTAGACTTTTAAAGATGGAGAAAAAGAAAAGGGAATAGGAAAGGAGGGTAATAGGATAATAAAAATAATCATAATATGGTATATGAATGTGTCAGTTTACCAAATCAAATCTCATTATTCTGTGTCACTAATATGTACCATTAAAAACAATATTCTACATAAAAGTAACAATTCATCAAAAACTCAGTGGTAAAAATCTTGCCTAGTATGCAGGAGGACCTAAATTCAATCCCTGGTATGGAAAAAAGAAAAAGATGCCTGGAGAGTAACCTCGGGGAAGATGGTACAATACAAAGAACAAGTAATCCCTCCCTCCAACTGGACAACATTTATACTACAGAAATTTCAAGTTACAATTTTGAAAATGTAGAGTCTGTCTGAACATGTGTGGTTTCCAAAGGAGAGCTTGCCTGATCATTTGCAGTTCAATTTATTTAGGCCATGAGCATGGTAGCAGCTACCAATGTCCTCCACCCTACCCAGCCCAGGCCACAGGGAGATAGCTGTAGAGTGGAAACCTGAATTTCTGCAGTGGTTTCTTTGTGCTAATATAGGCAATAAGGACCTAGTTCTCTAAATATTGGGGTTTCCTGTTCTCTTTGGGAGTTACACTCTCCTGAGGTGCTGGTATGGAAGCTAGCCACCAGTACAGTAAACCACGCTTGGTGAAGCCGTTTTCAAGAGCCACGGTGATCCAGGGGAAAATGTTGAAATGGAATCAAATTTTGTAACACTCAGCAATTGAGAAGATTCAACCCAACAATGGAGAAACTATTTTTCATGGGAAGAAAGTGAGGAAGAGTCCTGGGAACCAGCAAACAAGTGCAAGGAAACAAATAGGATGAAAATCAGTAAGAGCAATGCAGAAAAGATATGGAGGACTAATTCCTAACTTCAACCTTAGTTTCCTAGCATAGAGACAGTGATCACAAAACCACAAGCATAAGGTAAGTGGCCAATTCTAGCATCCCCAGATATTATAAGCTTGCTGTTGCTTCTGTAAGTGGGGAAAGCTTATAAAGTGGGGGAAAGAGCTTATAAAGTGGGGAGGGAGCTTATAAAGTGGGGAAAGCCTGCACAAGCTTTTCTCCCAGCTAGAAAATTAGGTCTGAAAGTGACTCCACCTGCACAATCACCTGGCAATGGAATGGGAAAACTATCAGAGGACTATACCCAGAAGGATCTTGAGAGGAGTCCTATTACTAGGCACAAATTCCCCTGGCAATAGAAGGCTTAAAATGATCATAATTTGGTTTCCCAGTGAATACCATACTGCGCCACTCTCCTGGAGAAGGCCACAGGAGTCCGTGTTGGCTGAGAGGAGTATAGAACACACAGGATCTCACTGGAACATTTTAGCAGCAGGGAGCATAAGCTGTGACAGAAAGGGAAGTGGAGAGTGCAGATGGCCATGCCCTCAGTAACTAGAAATGAACACGGTATTCTGGAGAACAATGTGCATTTGAGAAATATGATTACAGAGCACTCTGTCCTCTTGGCCACTTCTCCAGTGCAGATTTTAGTGGCTTAATTTTTCCCCCAACCTCTGAGGCATCTCGGAATTTACAGCCATGCTGCCATTTGGCCACTTGCCATGTCCCACAGATCCACTGTATAAACTCATCTAGGATGAGGATTGTGCCCCACTGGGACAGCTTACAGCTCCTAAGGTACAGGAACTTAAAAGCACTCTGTATAAAGGCACATGCAGTGAAATAAAGTGCTCTGCAAAAAGGTACAGGCACTGAAAAGGACTGTGGTCTGAACACAAAAGATGCCACTGGCCATGCAGACTGAGGACTTCAGGAGAGGCTAAACACTTGCCCTGCATAGTCCTGAAGCTGCCAAGTCCACAGCAGTGAAAAGGGCTCCTGCCAGCCACTTGGTCATTTACCATGCTGATAGGCATCCAGACAGAGGAAATAGAACAGATGTGCACCTTTCTCACATGCTTTGGATACTGCAGAGGTTGCCTTGGAGACAAGGGCCCCTGGCTGCTACCCAGTGGACTGCCATGACCCTGGATGCACACAAAAGCTGTCCCCAGAACTAAACCCCAGGGTGCAGCCAATGTTATCTCAGTTTCTCTAGTGAGAAACAGTATGCCACTCACAGCTTAAACTGCCCTAACCGGTCTGTTACAAACTGAGAGGAAGCAAACAGAATTGATCCTGAATATTCAAGCCAAATTCCTTAAACAGAAGGAATCTCTGGGTAGAATTTTAAGTTTCTGGTTTTTGTTTTCGGTCTATATTTCATACCTTTTTCTCCCTCTATTTTATGTCCAATAATCCATATTTTTTGTTTTTCATTTATTTTTTCTTACATTTAATTTATTTTGTTCTTCTATTCCTCCGCTTCCTCCTCTAATTGGATATTTTCTTACTACTTCTTTTCTTCTCTTCACCATTTTTCCCTTTTTTTTACATCTTTCTCCTTATTTGCCTCTTTTTCTCCCTCTTTTATATATCACTTTGGCTATTTTCCTCCTTTTTTCTTTTCTATTATCGATTTGCTCTGTTATACTTTGTCTTATTAATCCTTAACATTTTAGTGTACTGTATATTATATTCCTTCTTATTATTGGTGCTGTGGTTTTGGGGGTTTTTTTGCATTGCTAGATAGGGTTTTTTAATATGTGTGGATTGCCACTGTTGTTATCTTCCCTCTGAACAGGGTTGGGGATCAAGTTGAGGTGAGATAGAAAAAATAAAAGATAAGTAGAAAAGAGATAAGGAAATCCTAACTAAAAATTGTACTTTTAAGAAGGCTACAAGTTCCTAGACCCAGTCAAAATTACCCCGGGCAATCCACATCATCTTTCCTTTGTTAAATTTAGGCTCCTTTTATTTCAGAACCATCATCCTACAAATTCCTCAGGAATACTGAAAGTCCATATTTTGGCTTAATTGAGAAAGTCCAGAATAGGAACAGGTTGTAAGAATTCAAAGAATGCTTAAATTATCCATCAAAAAAAACTGGCCTCATCCCTGTAATATGGGCCAGTACCTTCTATAGAGTAGACCACCTTTTCCCAGGGTTTCCACTCCCAGAAGAGAAGCCTAAACCTTTCCAGTTCCAAAAATAATGCTTGTCTCTCTTTCTCTCTCAAAGGTCTGTACTCTATTTCTTTGAGTGTGTACTTTTGAATTTCTACTGAATAAAATCCATCCAGTGCCTCTTACTGACTAGTCCTAAAAATTATATTTCCATGAGAATCAGCAAACCTGCAAACATATTCTATGGGTAGGGTGGGTTAAGTTCCTTATCTGAGCTTTGGAGACCTTCTTGGACCCTGTCTGGTGACAAAGCCAGGCACTACAGGCATGTTGGGAGAGCAGTGTACCACTGACTTATACCCCCAAACCAACTGAGAGAAATTGCACCTTATTTATTTCAACCACAACCTAGTCCCACTCAATCCTTGATGGATATTTCAACCTTAACAATAAAGTAAAAGCTACCAGCCCATGAGTAGGGCCCAAGTAGGAATGGTGAGAAGAGGATAGAAGCCTTGCTTCTGGACATGTATCCCATAGCAACATCAGAGATAAACAATACTTTATTGACACACTGATAAAGAATTCCAGCACAGCGTGCATATTTCAAATTGTACCTACAATAACAAAACCAGAAAGGATCCACAGAGGATCTAGATCTGCATACTCCTCTATTCAAGTACACCTGATTAAAGTACCAAAGGAACCAAACTCTTGTAAGATTTACAAAGAAATCAAGTCACTTAGGCTCTGACACAGTGTACTCTATATCAGTTCCCACTAATTGCAAACCAAAAAAATGTTTAAAGCTACAGAAAAAATAAATAACAAAATCTAAGTAGAACTAAACTGAACACTACAAAACAGACTGACACCCTAAGGCACATTTTCAAGAGAATTCTGCCCCCTAAGAAGGTCCATACATAAAAGCTTAAGAGAATATCATCCCAAATGAAACGTAAATCTCAACATAGAAACCTAGAAAATATGAAAAACCAAAACAAGATGACTCTTTGAAAGGTCAGTACTGGCCAGGGATTTAGCTCAGTGGTTCTGCTGCATGCCTCACAAGCACAAGGTCCCAAGTTCAATCCCTTGTACCAAAAACAAAAGTCAGTACTTCCATAGTGCCTAATCCAAATGATACTGAAGGGGATGAAATACTAGACAAAAAATTCAAGAGAATGGCTATAAAATGGTCAACAAACTTAAAGAGGATACAAATAAATGACTGAATGAAATAAGGAAGACAATTAAGGATGCAAAAGAATATTTTAATAAACAGATTTGGAAAAATAGTCAAACAAAAATCATAGAAACACAAAGCTCAATATGCCAAATAAAGCCAAAGTAATTCATAACCAGTAGGATGATCAAACTGAAGATAAAACCTCAGGGCTTGTATATAAAGAAGATGAATTATTACATTCAAACAGAAAAAAAGAAAAAAATAAGAAATTATAAGACAAAAACAATGCTCCTTAAATTATTCCATAAAATAGAAAGGGAAAGTTAACAAAACTGGGCGAATCCTCAACCAAAAAAGAAAACCACACACCATTACCTCTATAAAAATAAATGGAAAAATCCCCAATAAGATTCTTGCAAAGAGAATTCAATAGCCTATTAAAAGGTATTACACTATGACTAAATTGGTTTTAGTACAGAGTTTCAAGGATGGTTCAACACATATAAATCAATAAATATAATACACCATGAAAATAGAATAAAAGATAAAACTACATGATCATCTCAAGAGATGCAGAAAAAGCTTTTGACAAAATTTAATATGCCTTGATGTTATAAAAACATTAAGAATCTAAGTATGGAAGAATCTACTTCAATACAATAAAAGGTATAAATCACAAACCTACAGTCAACATCATACTTAATGAGAAAATCAATCAAAAGCATTTCTTCTAAAATTAGGAATAAGGTAAATCTGTCCACTCTTATTTCTCCTGTTCAACACAGTACTCGAAATTTTAGCCAGAACAATTAGGAAAGAAAGATAAATAAATGTATACAAACAGAAAGAAGTCAAATTATCCCTATTTGCAGATAGGGATCTTTATGTTAAAAGACACTAAAAACTTTTAACTCTTATAAATTCAGCAAAGGGCAAGATACAAAATCAACCTACAAAAATCAATAGCTTTTCTATATATCAATAATGACCAGCTTGAAAGAAAATGAGAAAAACCATTTTATTCACAATAGCCTCAATTTTTAAAACCTTAGAATAAGCCCAACCAATTAAGGAAAAGACCCCTACAGTGAAAATTACTTTAACACTGAAAATAATAAATAGAAGAAGACTTTGGAAGATGAAAAGATACTCCCTCCCCTCCATGTTCATGGATTGGCAGAACTAATGTTGCTAAAATGGTCATATTATTGAAAGTGATATACAGATTCAATTCAATCCACAGCAATATCAAAGACATTCTTCAGAGAGCCAGAGAAACTAACCTAAAATTCATATGGAATCAGAAAATACCCAGAAGTAATTCTCAACAAAAAAAGGAAATACTGGAGCAATTATAATACTCAAAAAGAAAATATGCTACAAACCCATAGTAATAAAAACATCATAGTTCCATCACAAAAATAAACACATAGAATAATGGAATAGAATAGACGACACAGAAACAAACCCAGTCACATCCAGTCATCTAATTTTTGACAAAGGGACCAAAAACACATGTTGGAAAAAAGAAAATGTCTCTTCAAATGGTTCTAAAAAAATGAATATCCATATGTAGAAGATTAAAACTATAACCCTATATCACATCTTGTATAAAAAAATCAATTCAAAATGGATCAAAGATCTAGCAATAAGATCTGAAACATTGAAGCTGCTAGAAGAAAACAAAGGATAAACACATGAAGTGATAGGCACAGAAACTCAGGAATAAGATTACAGAAACTCAGGAAATTGTATCAATAGTAAAAAATGAGGCTACAACAAATTATAAAGCTTCTGCACAACAAAGGAATCATCAACAGAATAAAGCAACTCCTACAAAATGGAAGAAACTCATTGCCAGCTAATCTTCTGATAGAGGACTAATATCTAGAATATATAAAGAACTCAAAAAAGTAACTCCAGAAGAAATCAAGTAACACAATCAATAAAAGGGCAAACAAATTAAACAGACACTTCTCTAAAAAAGAGAAGTATAAATGTACACAATACCTCAGTTCACAATTGCTTCTGTTTGGAAACAACTCAGTTTGCAAACAAAAGCATTCAGCGAAACTTTGCTTCTATTCACAAACTTCACATCAGGTGACAAACATGACCACGGAATGGCTGTCTTCCCCACACAAACACAAATGCAGC
Organism: Heterocephalus glaber; assembly: GCF_000247695.1. Next base: position 1,225,461 of record NW_004624931.1, on the reverse strand, counting down.
TGTCTTTCTGAAAATCATAAATTCATAAACTGAGGCACCATGATGGATAGATAGATAGATAGACAGACCGATCAAAACTACATTGGCATTCCATCTTACCCCAGTCAGAATGACTATCATCAATTCTGAAAACAATTAAGGGAAAAGGAATCCTTCTATCCAGTTGGTGGGAATCTAAATTAGTGTAGCCACTGTAGGAATCACTATGGATGTTCCTCAAAAACTAAAAATAGAGCTACCATTTGATCAATGTAAACCACTTGAATTGTTCAGCTTTCCCATCACTGGATGAAATATCTGACACCTGTAATTTAAAAGAGGAGGGCTTTACTTGGTTCACAGTTTCAGAGGATTTAGTACAGGTTTGGCTGACTCGATGACAGGACCACCATGGTAGAATGGTGCAGGGAAGCAAAGCTTCTCACTCCATGTTGGTGGGAAAGCAGAGTGGACTGAAAAGAGTATCAGAGGGTAGGGGATAGGGACCAGATATAGACCTCAGGGTGATGCCCCAAATGAATCATCCAGACAAACTCAGAAGTGTACTTTAGTAATATCCTAGTAAGTGCTCAAGACAGTCAAGTTGATGGTCCAGTTTAACTATCACATCATCTCTTGGTGTATTCCTCAAATAATTAAAGTTCAGCATGTTATAGTGATACCTAAAAAATCATGTTTATTGCAGAGTGATTCAAAGCAGCAAAGCAGTGGAAGCAGCCTAGGTGTCCATCAGCAGACTAATGGATAAAGAAAATGTGGCATATATACAGTAGATATGTGTTTAGCTATCAAGGTTACAAGGGGTAAGATGTGATGGTAAGGTGGATTGTCAGCTTGGTTGGCTTGGAATCCTCTCAAGAGATTGGTAAAATCACTTCTGGGTATGTCTAGGTGGGTCATGAGGGCATGGCATTGGGGTGTATTCTTGTCTGTCAGATCTTTCTGGTACTATTCCCCTGCTCTAACTTCTGGTTACCTTGAACTGAGCAGCTTTATTCCACCATGCCCTTCCACCATGATGTCCCTGTCTTGGAACCAGCCATTCATCTGAATCGATTTAGCCAAATAAATCTCTCCTAATTTAAGTTGTGGGTATCAAGTATTTGATCCCAACTGCAGGAAAGCTGGTTAACATAAAATATTATTCAGCCACAAAGAAGGACAAAGTTATGTCTTTTCCAGGGAAATGGATGCAATTGGAAATTATGTTAAACAAAATAAGCTAGACTCAGAATGTCAAATATCACAAGTTTTCTCCATATATGGGACACAAAAAATAATCTTAAAAGGAAATTCCAGGAAAGTAGAAAAGAGATTGTCAGAGAAGGGAAGAGGAATGGGACCACAGGATGAGGGAGAGAAGAGGAGTAATGGAAGATAAAAATAATCAAAGGATGTTATACGCATATATGAATATGTCAAGCCAAACTCACTATTATGTGTAATTAATATGCACTAGCAAAATATGTACTAAAATAAAGAAAAGTAACAACCGCATATATGGGGGAAATTTAGAAAACCACCAAGCATACCCAAGGAAAACTGCAGGCACACTAAAGAAATAAAAAGACTCTAAGTTTTTATAGTAGGCTGATCTACAGCACACAGACATGCTATAATTACAAATAATAATAACCTGAAATCCTTGGATAAGGTCATCTGACTTCCATTCATATTTTATAAGATTAATGAACAGTTATCCACAATACAAAGTCATAAAGCATGAATCATTCAAAGGAACACAATTAATCAAAAAATAACATACCTGAGGAAGCCTAGATGTTGAAATTACTACACAAAGACTTCAAAACAACTATTAAAATGCTGAAGGAGCTAAGAGGGGACATGGACAAAAATAAGAAATTACTGAACAAACAAAATAAGAATATCATTTTTTAAAAGGTCACAAAACAACCAAAATTAAACTATGGAATTGGAAATTAAAGTATCTCAAATGTAAAATCACATGAGGGGTACAAACATATATTCAAATAAGCAGAAGAAAGAATCAGCAAACCTGAATACAGGACACTTGAGATTATAAATCTAAAAATCAGAAAGGAAGAAATGATAAAGGAAAGTTAACAGAGCCTAAGAGATCTCTGGGACTCTATAAAGGAAATGTGCACATGCATTGTGAAAATCCTAAACTGAAAGAAAGAAATGGGAAGTATGACTATTTGAAGAAATAATCATAGAAATTTTGTGAGAGTCATGAATGTAAATATCCAAATTCCTCAATATCATATAGGATACCATGAAGAAAGACAATGAACACTATACTCAGTGATTAAAACCTAGAAACCTACCTACAATTAGGAACAAAATAAGGATACCCACTTTTACACTGCTATTCATAACAGTCCTTATATTTCTATCTATAATGATTAGATGAGAAAAAGATATGAAGGTATCCAAAGTTGGAAGAGGTAAAACTCTACAAGTAGATGATATTTTTCAATACACAGAAAATTCTAAAGAATCCCCCAAAAAGCTATTAGAGCTAGAAAACAAATTTACTATAGTTATTCACTACAATAACAACATGCAATAGTCAATGACATTCTTATACAATAGCAAGGAACAATAAAAAATTTGTAAAGTACATTATTTACGAAAGCAAATAAAATGAATAGGTATACATCTAATCAAAGAGATAAAATTATTTTTTTATTCATTGAGTTTGTTGGTATATTTTCGGTATACATTATGATGACATTCATCATTGGAATTTTGTACCTGTACACGACATATCTTGGTTCTCGTTTTTTCCCATTCCCCTTCCCTCCCTACCACCCTTTCTGTCCTCCACCCCTTCCTATTTACAAAAGCTTTGTTTCTGTTTTTCCCCTCTTTTCTCATTTTTTTCTTTCCCTTCTTTTCTTCCCCCACCACACCCCAGATCGCCTTTCCCTTTGAAGATTTTCTTCTTATTTCACATTATCTATTATACGTTTTGGTCCTCATTTACACTTTCAGTTTCTCACACCAGAGAAATAATTCGGTATTTACACATGTGTGTCCTATTTATTTCACTTAAGAGTATGGCCTCAATGTGCATCCATTTAGCTATAAATGTTTTCACAGTTTATCCTTCTTTTGGCTGAGTAGTACTCCATTTTGAAAAAAAAAAATCTTTATCCCGTCAGTCTCCAGTTGATAGGCATTTTGGCTGTTTCTAAGACTTAACTATTACAAACTGTGACATTACAAATATAGGCACACATATATCACTGTGGCATGATGCTTTTAATTCTGGTGGGAAGATAGTCAGCAGGGGAATAGCTGGATCAAATGGGACTTCTAATTCTAGTTCTTGAGGAATCTCCATACTGATTTCCACAGTGGTTGCACCAGTCTACACTCCCACCAAAAGTAGGGGAGGGTTCCTTTCTCCCACAGCCCCACCAGCATCTGCTAATGATCAATTTCTTTATAGCAGACATTCTATATGGGGAGAGGTGGAATCTCAGTGTTGTTTTAATTTGCATATCTCGAATGACCAGTGATGTTGAACATTTTTTCATATGTTCATTTGCTACTTCTATTTCTTCATCTGAAAAATGTCTGTTCATTTCAGATGCCCATTTTTGGATAGGGTCTTTAATTTTGAGGGGTCTGATTTTTTAAAATTCATTATATATTCTAGATATGAGACCTTTGTCTGGGAAACAGCTGGTAAAATTTTTTCCCACATTATGGGTTGTCTCTTCACTCTGTTGGTAGCTTCTCTTGCTGTGCAGAAGCTTTTTAATAAGATGAAATCCCAGTTGATGATTCCTTGGGCTAGTTCACGTGTGACTGAGGTATTGTTCATAAAGTCTTTTTTTACACCAATGTCTTCAAGAGTTCTACGTAGCCTATCTTCTAGAAGGTTTAGTGTTTCTGTTTTAATATTTAGACCTTTGATACATTTTGATTTTAGTTTAGTGCATGGTGAGAGATATGGGTCTAGTTTTAATCTTTCACAAGTTGAAACCCAGGTTTTCTAGCACCACTTATTAAAAAGGCTGTTTTTCCTCTAGTGAGGGGTTTTGGCTCCTTTGTCAAAGACAAAGTGGATGAATATGTCTGGAGTTGTTTCTGCATCTTCTAATCTGTTCCATTGATCCTTGGATCTGTTTCTTTGCCAGTACCATGGTGTTTTTTTACCACAGTAGCTTTGTAGCATAGTTTCGAGTTGGGGATAGTGATACCCCTTACTTTGTCTTTGTTGCCTAGAATTTTTTTGCCCTTCTGGTTCCAAATGAATTTTTTTATTGTTTTCTCTTGTTCTATGAAATATTCTGTTGGAATTTCAATTGGGATTCCATTGACTCTATACAGTAGTGTTGGAAGTATGGCCATTTTCACTATTTTGGTTCTTCCTTCCCAAGAACAAGGGATGTCTTTCAATTTTCTGATATCCTCTTTGATCTTTTTTTAGAGTCCTGTAGTTTTCAGAGTAGCAGTCTTTTACTTTTTTCCTTAGGTTGATTCCTAGGTCTTTCTTTCTTTCTTTCTTTCTTTCTTTTTTTTGGATGCTATTGTGAAAGAAGTTTTTTCTCTAATTCCTTTTGCAATGAGTGTGTTGTTCATGTACAAGGAGGCTATTGATTTTTGTGTGTTGATCTTGTATCCAGCTACTCTACTGAATTTGGTTATTAAGTCTAGAAAAATTTTGGTGGAGTTTTTAGGCTCTTCTATATAGAGTATTGTGTCATCTGCAAATAATGACAATTTAATTTCTTTCCCTTGTTTGATTTTGTGGCTAATGCTTCCAGAACTATACTGAACAGGAGTGGTGATGGTGGACACCCTTGTCTTGTTTCTGATTTTAGCATGAAGGGTTTCAGATTTTGACCATTTAATATGATGCTGCCTGTTGGTTTTTCATATATGGCTTATATCAGGTTGAAATAAAGACCATCTATTCCAATTTTGTGGATTTTGTCAAATGCTTTTTCTGAGTGATCATATGGCTTTTGTCCTTGCCTCTGTTAGTACAGTATATTCCATTTATTGATTTGTGTATGTTGAACCATCCCTACATCCCTTGGATAAATCCTAATAAAAATTTCAAAAAAATTGCTTACAGAAATTAATGTACATGAAAATAATAAGAAAGACACACATGTTCATGGATAGAAAGACTTACCATTGTTAAGATGAAAATAGTATCCAAAGTAATCTATACATTTAGTGCAATCACTATGAAAATATGAAGAATGCTTTTTGCAGAAATAGAAAAGCTGACCCTCAAATTCACATAAAATTTCAAAGGGTCCTAAATAACCAATACAATCTTGAAAAAGAACAAAGGTGGAAGACTCACAGCTCCTGACTAGTAAACTTTCTACTAAGCTAAAATAATTAAATCATTATGAATGGCATCAGATCAGACATATAGGCCAATGGACCATAAAGACCAGAAATAAATCATTGTATTTATGGCCAATTTGTTTTAATCAGGGTGCCAAGACCAGTAAATAGGGATGGGTTAGTCTTTTCAACAAATGAAGGAAACACTGGCTATCCACATGCAGAAAAAATAAAATTGGACATTGGACTATATCCAAAATTAACTCAAAATGCATCAGAGATCTAAATTGAAAAGCTAAAACTATAAACTAGAAGAAGAAAACACTGGGGAAATATTCATAATATTGGATTTGGTAACAACTTCATGGATCCGACACCAAAAGCACAAGCAAGGGAAGAAAAAAATATATAAATTAAAACATTTGTCTGTCAACACACACTATAAACAGAATGAAAAATCTATTGAATAGGACATATTTGTATCATATATTTGTTAAGGGATTAACACCCAGAATATAGAAAACTAAAATTCACCATCAACAATAAAAACTGATTAAAAAATGGATGAAGAACTTAAATAGACATTTTTCCAAACCAGGTATAAAAATTGTCTATAATACATGAAAATAGGTTCAACCTGACTAATCATCAGGAAAATAGAAATCAAAAGTGCAATGAGATACCACTTTACCCACCCCTTGCCATGGATAAAACAACTGAAAATAAGTATGGGTGAAAATATGGAGAAATTTTAACTCGGCTTTATTGCTGGTAGGAAGGTAATATAGTATAACCACTGTGAAAACATTTTCTCAAACGGTTAAACAGAATTATCATATTTTCCCACAATTCCACTGCTAGCTACATACCCAAAAGAACTGAAAACAGGTATTTTGACAAATATTTGTACAGAAATGTTTATAATAGCTAAAGATGGGCACAACCTAAGTATCCATTAACAGAGCAATGAATAATTGACCTGTAATACATAATGTGGACTATTTGGCCATAAAATGTAATAATATTTTAATATGTGCTACAACATGTATAGATTTAAAGACATTATTCATACTCAAATAATTGAGACACTGAGAGAAAATATCATGCCTTACTTGTATAGGTATCCAGTGGTGGCAAACTGATAATGATACAAAGAACCATAAAGGTTATCAAGGATTGGGTGAGGAAAAAAGGAGTTATTGTTTAATAAGAATTTTTGTTGGGAATGATATAAAAGTCTTGGGTAGGCAGTAACGATGGTACCACAATATTATAAATGTATATAATGCCACATAATTGCATATTTATAAAAACAGTATTATGTTATGTATATAATAGAATAAAGAAGAAATCTAGGTTTAAATTTTGGCTCCACCATAACTGCATGACTTTGAACATTTAGTCAATCTCTTAGTACCTCTTATGAATATATTGAGGTAGTTAAGTTCTCCAAACCTCAATTTTCTCACCTATATAATTAGATTACAGACAATATCAATTCCTGAATATATATAGTCTGCATGTGAGAAATTTAGAAAAATATCTGGAAGAGGTTAAAGTTAGGGGTAAGAAATAATGCAATCTTTTATTACAAGGATTACCAAATGAATGCTATCTCAGAATGGACCCATCTATAAAAGACTATATAGCAAGAATCAGTAAAGTTTTTCTGTAAAGAGCCAGAGAGTTAGTAAATATTTTAGGCTTTGCAGGCTACATGGTTTCTCACAAATTTTTCACTCTATCACTGTAGTATGCAAGTAGCAATAGCTAATACAAAAATGTATGGCTATGAATTTTTTCAATAAAGAGAAGTTGTACCCAGAATTGGCTCACACACTGTAGTTTGCTAGATGCCTGGCTCTCATAAACAACTAATATATTTGAATAAATTCAAATGTACTTTTGTTTCTTTATAAGTGGATTGCTTTGAAGAATGATGAGCTTTTACCTCCCTTAAAACAAATGGTTTAGTACATGGTGAAATATGAGTCTAGATTGAACCTTCTGCATGTGGGTAGCCATTTTTCTCAGCATCCTTTGTTGAAGAGGCTATCTTTCCTCCAGCATATATTTTTGGCTCCTTTGTTAAAGATCAGATAGCTAAATCTGTCTCGGGTTGTTTCTGCCTCCTCTATTCTGTTCAGTTGATCCACATATCTGTTATTTTGCCAAAACCATACAGTTTTTATAACTATAGCTTTGTAATATAACTTGAAATCCAAGATTGTGATGCCTCCTGCTTTGCTCTTGTTGTCCAGGATTGTTTTTGCTAATCTACATGTTTTCTGGATGAATATTAATTTTAGAATTGTTTTTTCTAGTTCTGTGAGAAATGCTATTGTAAATTTGATTGGTATTATATTAAATCTGCATAGTAACTTTGGAAGTAGGGCCATTTTGACAATACTGGTTCTGCCTATCTAGGAATAGGGGATAATTTTCCATTTTTTTCTAATTTTATAAAAAAAAATTTCATTTCTAATGTCCCCTTCAATCTCCTTTTTTAGAGTATATAGTTTTTTTACAGAGGTCTTTCACTGCCATGGTTAGGTTAATTGCTAAATATTTAATTTTTGGATCAAATATATAAATATTAAACACAATCTTCTGTAAGTCAAAATAGGTAAAACACAGATACAAGCGTGGGCAAGTAATGTACGAAGAGAACCCAATTTACAAGAAATAATATCAAGAATGAACAAAAAGGATCACACCAGATTTAAAAGCTTCTTCACAGCAAAGAAAATGACCAATAGAGTATAGAGACACATACAGGATGCAAATGAATTTTTCTGGCTCTTCCTTGAACAGAGGACTAATATCTAGGATAAATAAAGAACTGAAAAGTGTAGATTCCTCAAAATAAAAGATCTAATGAGAAAATAGACAAGTTAAATGATTAGAGATTTCACAGAAGTGCAAATGGTACATAAATACATGAAAATAAATATTCAATATTGAGGTAGAGTCTATTCCAATTTTTTGCAGGGTTTTTATCATGAATGTGTGTTGGATTTGTCCAATGTTTTTTCTACATCTATTGAGATGGTCATATGGTTTTTGTCCTTAGATCTATTAATATAGTGTATTACATTTATTGATTTGTGTATGTTGAACCATCCCTACATCTCTGGGATAAATCCCACTTGGTCAGGGTGTATGATCTTCTTGATGACCTTCTGCATTCCGTTTACCAGTAACTTATTAAGGATTTTGGAATCTATGTTCACAAGGGAGATTGGGCTATAGCTCTCTTTCTTGATTGGGTCTTTCTCTACCTTTGGTATTAAGGTGATGCTTGCTTCCAGGAATGAATTTGGGAATATTGCTTTCCTTTCAATTTCATTGAAGTATAAAAACATTAGTGGCAATAGTTCTCTCAATATCTTGTAGAATTCAGCAGTGAAGCCATCAGAACCCAGGCTTTTTTAGTTGGTAAGCTTTTTAATCACATTTTCAATTTTGTTGATTGATATGGGATTGTTTAGTATATTTAGGTCTTCTTCGTTCAACTTTGGTAATTTATAGATATATAGAAATCTGTCCACTGCTATTGTATTAATGCTTATTTGATTTTTCATGTCTGTTAATGTTTATTTTATATAATCAGGTACACTAGTATTTGGTTGTATATTTATGATTGTCATCTCTTCCTCTTGGATTTTTCCTTTTACAAGGATGTAGTGTCCTTCTTTGTCTCTCTTAATCAGTGTTGGTTTGAAATCCATTAGATTGGCAAAGATAGCTACTCCTGCATGTTTTTGGGTTCCTATCACATGGAGTATTCTTTTCTACCCTTTAACTATCAGTCTATGAGCTCCTTTTTAAATTAAGTGTGTTTCTTATATGCAGCATATTGTTGGATCTTGCTTCTTGAACCTTTCTGCCACTCTATTTATTTGGATTGGTGAATTGAGACCATTAACATTGATGGTTATAGATGATATGTATTGACTTATCTTTATCATGACCTTTTCCTGTTGTTACATTTTCCCCCTTTGGATTTAATTTCTTGTCTTGACTGATGGATTCATTAAGCTGGACTTCCTGGGGTTATGAAACTCATTGTATTTTCCTAGGATATTTTAAAAAAAATTTTGGAGTGCTGGCTTGGTATTCATGAAATTCCTCAGGTGCTCTTTGTCCTGTAAGTATCTTATTTCTCCATCAATTTTGAAAGATAGTTTTGCAGGGTACATCAATCTGGGTTGGAGGCTGTTTTCCTTTAGGGCTTGAAATACATCACTCTAAGCTCTTCTTGCCTTGAGTGTTTTGTTGAGAAGTCTGCTGTGATTCTGATGGGCTTTCCTTTGTATGTGATTTGTTTCTTTTCTCTAGCTGCTTGTAGAATTTTGTTATTCAGTTGGGTTTCTGGAATGTTAACTATTATATGCCTAGGTGTAGATTTTTTTGATCATGGCTAGTTGATGTCCTATATGCTTCACTTATCTGTATGTCAAATTATTTTCCCCTGCTTGGGAAGTTTTCTGCCATTACCTCTATGAACATTTTTTATGTCATTTACACTTCCTCTGGATACTTAATTGCCTCCAATCAGTCTTATGTTAGTCTTCTTTCCATCATCTAGCAGCTGCTGGAGTGATTTCTAATGGTACCTTACTATTTTTAAGAAAATTTTCTTTTCCTGGTCACTAATTGTGATCCTGTCTTCTATATCTGATATTCTGTTCTCACATCGACTCATTCTACTGGGTAAACTTTCAATGGAGCTTTTAATCTTCTGGAAATCTGTTTGCATCTGTTTTATGGATTCCATTTGTTTCCTATGTTGGGATTCCATCCTGTTCCTCAGCTCCTCTATTTTTTTATCTGTGTCTGCTCTAGAGTTATTAATCATGTCTTGCACTATGGACACAATCTCATTGTTATCTGAGAAATTATTTCTGATTTCATTTTTTCCAGATCCTCTTTTTCCAGTTCAGGGTGTCCAGGTGGTTGAGTATCAGATTGTTCCCTCTAGGTGCCCCTTGGAGTTGCCTTAGGTGACCTCGAATTCTGGTTTTGAGACTTGTTTAAGTGTCTTCTCATTTCAATAGATGCACCCTGATCTCTCTGCTGCTCACCACAGTGCCAATTCCTGGGTTCAGAATGGTGGCTTTCTGGATCCCTGCACTGTGCTGTTTTCTGGGAGGGGTTCTGGCTGGGCCCTGTGCACATTTAGGATGCTATCTGGGCATCCCTCTGGCTGGGGCCTCCCTCCCTGTATAGTTTTTGTCTTGAGTGGCCTTTGGCTGGGTGCTATGAAGCCAAGTCACTGGTTTCTGAGTGGGCTTTTGGCTGGGGTGGCATTCTACTTACCGATAGTATGTTGTCAGGCTTCTGGCTGTAGCCTGCACACCAGCGCAGCTGTTTTCCAGGTGGGTCTTTGGCTGGGGTCTGTGTGCCCAATCTGTTGGTGTCTCGGCAGGGCCCTGGTTGGGTCCTGGGCACCCACACTGCTGTTGTCCTTGTGGGTTAGTGGCTGGGGTCTGTTCTCCCTTACCAATGGTATACTGATGGTTTCTCTTATATGAGAAATACAAAATATAAATAAAGACCAAAATGAAAGACAGATAATTGAAGATAAGGAGAAAGATCTTTTGCAAAATGTAAGAGGACCAAGAGACAGCAGGAGGAGGGAATGAAGCAAGGGGAAGGAGATGAAAAAAGAAATAAGATATGTTGCACACATAGGAACCAAAATAAAAACCTGAATTTCCTACAGTTACTATTAAGGCAGTCAAGTAAGGCCTTGATCCACGATTGCCAAAGGTAACTACTAAATGTATGACTACAGCAAAGATGGGGTGACTTTCTACAGTTTTGCTAAAGTATTACATTCAAGAATTTCTCATACAAACCAGATCTGTGCCGGGGATTTAGTTCAGTGGTTTCGCTGCCTGTTGTGCAAGCACAAGGACCCGAGTTTGATCTCCGGTACAAAAAAAAACAGATCTGAAACATTCTCTTCACCCAGTATATCCTACTCAGACACTCTGAACTGTATTTTTAAACACAAGATGCTTTATGGGCCTGACCTAATTGAATTACAATCAGAATCCCCATAGTATTTCTGAGAAATCCAGAACACACCGAAAGCTACTTCACCTGCCACTTCTCATTAAGGGAAAACAGATAAACTGTACTTCTTACATTACTGACCAGCCTCTCCCAGAATTTTGTCCTTCTTTCCTTCAGTTTCTTGGCACTTTGTGATTGTAGTCTGAAATAAAGTTCAAACCCCACTACGATAAATTGAAGAGCTATACAATTTGTGTGTGTTGATCTGGTCTATCTTAAACTGTTAAATAGATATAAAGCAAACTTATGAAAACACTGCTTTATTTTTTAAAAATCAGTAACAGGATTTTTATAACAGCTTCACAAGCAAAGTCTAAAATAATTCTACTGATATTCCCATTTAAACTTCTTAGGAACATTTCCACTATGTCCATCACAATTTGAAATTGTAGCACATCACACATTACACAAAAATGTATGACATTACCTAGGACTGCAAAATTCTAGGTACTCTCATGCTGACAACAAAATGGAGTCCTAAGGCTTAGTATGATCCTCAAGTGACAAAGAGGACAGAGCAAGAGCAAAAAATTTTGGTTTCAGACCCTGGTTGTTCTATTTTCCTGCTATGCAGCCTTGGAAAATTTACCTAAGCTCTCTGAATTTCAGGTTCCTCATTGTTATAATCAGGATAACATATATATAATCTACTGAGCACACATCTATAGGTGAGCACTAACCCAGTTGGGTTTCAAGACATAGCATTTATTCTTATTCTGATGTTTCAGAAATAATTTCACCCAAACAAGAGAAAGAAAACAGATTTTACAAGCAAGCCCCCAAAATCCCACAAACCAAAACCCTTCATGCCTTCTTTCTTCCCATATCCCAGGATTCAGGTTAATAGTGGTTTCTTTTTTTTTTTTTTTTGTACCGGGGATCGAACTTGGGTCCTTGCACTTGAGCAGCAGGTGGCGAAACCACTGAGCTAAATCCCCAGCCCCAATAGTGGTTTCTTTATCACCAGGACAAACAAAAAGGAAAGTAGTTCAGAAGCAGCTGGATTCTCTCAACTGACTCATGTAAAAAGTGGAATATGACTTCTAGCTGCTGTTAGAACTACACCTCCTCTATTTTCCAATCCTCAGTTTGGAACTAGTGATAAAAATATAGGCATCTCCCTTAATGCGGCTCTCTGTGGATTCTTTAGTTATTTCTCATGTATCCAGAAGAGGCTGAGACAATCAGATATTAGTTAGGCCTCAATCTTCTTCCATGATATGCTTGTGGCTCCTCTAGCTCCCAGACTAAATGGTAAGCAGGGAAACAAACGGTATGTTCTCCAAATAAGAAAACATCGACTTTTGTTTCATTGCTCTGATAAAGGTTTATACTCAGGTTGAACTCTCAATAAAATGGAATATGCTTGGTGAGATTAATTTCTCTTTATTATTCATGCCTCATTAATATGATTAGTCAAAAAATGATGACATGTCTCTTCTCTCTAAGGTGAGTCTGAAGAGAAATATTTAGGAGAATAGTGTGGGGGAGGAGCTGGCTCGGTTCCTAATAAAATATAATCCTGCAGCATACTAAAGATTCTTCAACCAAGAGACATATACTTCCAAGAGTGATTTCTTAAATTGTTTAAAATCTCACTTGTTTCCAATCTGACACATCTATCATCTTTTCCCAAGCATTTCATCAAAGTGTTCTTCTATCTGTCACAGATACTGAAATTTGACAAATTTTAAATTGAGTGAATATTTGACATTACTAGGAGAGATAACATGTGAAATATCACCTTGAGCCTCAACTGTGTGTCACTACTATCTTGAAGAACATATTTTGAGACCACTTACAAGAGTTTGTTGTCCTTGTGGAACCAAGAGTTCTTTATTTAACAGAACTGTTCTTCCCAGGATAGTAATAAAACCTTTTGCCTGAGTCTAAAGGGAAAAAATAGAAACCATAGTCCACTCTTTCATTTTAAAAAGTTCAAATTCTGTTACATTTTCTGTTTTACAACATTCTGTCACTTTATAATCTTGTCTCCATTTTAAAGTAATTGCTCAGGGAAAACACTGGGACTTCAGAAAGCTTGTTCAACTAGCAAAGAGAATAAGACAGATGCTTTCCATTTTCCTGATGGGGGAATGTGGGATTTTAGTGTTCTGACAGGTTTAAAGATTAAGCCTTTTGGGTTTTCCATGTTAAATCTGAGGGCAGAGTAGAATATACACTACCTGAAAGGAGAACGTTTACTCATTTACCAGAGAAATAACAATGGTGGACAGTTGCAGGTTTTCTGAGGAGCAGGGATTCAAAGTAAAACAAAACAGACCTGAACCAATAGCAATAAGCCTTTAACAAATGGTGTGTTCAGAAGAGACTACTTTCTTCTAAAAGTAATTTTAAAGATTTGGAAGAACACCATCAATAAGGCAGAAAAGATAGCTATGAAGACTCTCTGTCACAAAATCTTATTTTCTCCAAGTATAGTATACTCATAGTAAAACATGTGAAATGAATTTTGTTTCATGAAGCGCCTTATAAAAATCTTCACTTTATAATGAGCCAACATTTACTTCCTTTATAAATTTTATATATTGACTCTAGCTCAGCCCTTCAGTCCAAAGAGAGCAAGTCTAGTTTTACTTCTTCATAATAGTTATTTCATGCTCAAATATTTAAACATAGTTCTATATGTCTCTCTTAGGTGAAATGAACCTTTTATTTAGTTTATTAGCATATGTTTTTGATACATGACAATTACATTAATTAAATTTTAGATCCCCTTTCAGTCCTTTCCCTCCCCTCTTCCCCTTTTCCTCATATCTCCTTCCCCATCTCTGAAAGTCTTCAATCATGTTTCCTATCATTTCTTCTTTATTTTTATCTAAATTATTAATATTTTAGGTTTATAAGAGAAACCATGCAATATTTAACCTTTTGTGTCTGATTAATTAACATTATAATCTCAAGATTCATTCATTTTTATGAATGACTTAAATTTATTCTTTCTTATGATTAAGTAGTATTCTACTGTGTACATATATGTTTTCTTTACCCATTCATCTATTGGTGGGCACATAGGCCACTTCCATAATTTAGCTATTATGAGTTGTGCTGTTATAAACATGGGTATGTATATATCACTATAATAAGATGTCTTTAACTCTTTTAGGAAGACATCTAGAAGAGGAAGAGATGTGTCAAATGGAATTTCTTTTTTTAGAGTTTTGTAGTCTCCCTAGTGATTTCCATAGTAGTGATTCTAGTTTACATTCTCACCAACAGTGTATAAGGATTCCTTTTTCCCCAAATCTTCCCCATCATTTGTTGTGTTTTGAGTCCTTGATGATATCCATTCTTACTAGAGTAACATGGAATCTCAGTGTTGTTTTGCTCTGCATTTCTCTAGTACTAAAAGGTGCTGAAAATTTTTCACATATTGGCCATTTGTACTTCTTCTGAGAATTCTCTATTAATTTCAATTGCCCATTTTTATTGGGCCCTTTGTTTTTTGAAGTCTAATGCTTTTTAAATTTTTTATATATTCTAGATAACAGTCCTTTATCGGAGGAGTAGCTAGAAAAATTTTTTCCATTCTGTGGATTGTCTCTTCACTCTTTTGGTTGTTTCTCATGCTGAAGCTTGTCAATAAAATATAATGCCATTTGTTAATTCTTGAAATTATTTCTTGTGCAATTGGGGTTCTATTGAGGAAGTCCTTGACTACGCTTATGTCCTCAATCGTTTTACTTAATTTATCTTCCAGCAAATCTAGTGTTTTTGTTTTCATATCTAGGTCTTTTATCTACTTTGATTTGATTACAGAGTGAGAGATATGCTCTTGGATCTCTTTTTTTACATGAGGATAACTAGCTTTCCAAGCACCATTTGTTAGAAAGGATATTTCTCCAGCATTTGTTTTTTAGCTCCTTTATCAAAAATCAGATGGTTAAATGTGCATGGAGATAAAATACCTCTATAACAAAAATTATAGTACTCTGAAGAAAGAGATTAAAAAGGACATTAGAAAATGGAAAGACATCTCTGTTCCTGGAAAGACAAAATCAGTATTTGGTAATCATATCACCAAAAATGATATACAAATTTCATGCAATTCCAATCAAAATACCAACATCATTCCTCACAGAACTAGAAAAAAATCTTAAAATTTATGTGGAACCAGAAGCAACTTCAAATAGCCAAAGCAATTCTAAGCAAAAAGAGCAAAGCAGGGAGTGTTACAATCCTGGATTTCAAATTATACTACAAAGATACAATAATAAAAACAGCATGGTCCTAGTACAAAAATGTATGTGTAGACCAATGGAAAAATATAGAAGAAATCTTATTTCTTTCAACCATCTTGTACAACATGGTTTTTACAGACAATATATATCAGATACTTTCATTTTGTTGTATAGGAAGTTCTTAAAATTTTGAGATTCATGTAATTTAAGACTTTCTTATGTTAACAAAGGTAGTAATTTTGAAAAAAAACACATATGTTGGTATTTTTATTTCTGCTTCAAACATTGTAAGCCATGTGCCGTGTAATTTTCTACCACTTGGTGGCAAGGCAATGTTTTAAAATTATAGGTTTTGTTGCTAAGGAATAAATGAAGCACTGAAACAATTTCAAAAAATAATAAAAGTTTAAAAGATAAAAATTACAATCTCAGGGCAACACTCAACATTCTCACCATAAATCAGTACCTGAAATTTTCAATATTAAAATTCCTTGGTTTTGAAATTTACAGGAATTTCAGCACAACCTTTTCTTCAAATACAGGCAATAGAGTGAAGTAGTTAAGAGTACATCCTGAGCTCAAATTCCAGTTCTCTTACTAGCTGTGTAGCTTTAAGCAACTTACTTAAATTTTCTATGCTTTAACTGATGTGAAATGAGGATGATAACCTCTCCCTCACATGTTGTTGTCAGGGTTGAATGAGATAATGTCACATGTTGAGAATAAGGACTGGTGAAAAGTAAGTACTAAGTATGTGTTTGTCATTATAATAATTTAATTAAAAATGCTATCAGGAAGCTACATATATGCATTAAAGAGACAAAAGTGGCACTGCTTTATTTAAAGAAAATATGCTATAGATCACTACACCACAACCCACTACACTCCTCATTCCCTTCATGTTCAGAGCAACATGACTTAAAATTCACAGTAAATGATTCCACTTTGGGGGTTAAAGAATGATGTTATGAGAAACTCTAGTCAAGAGTAAATTATATGCTACTAATATACAGACTGAGTTAATTTATCTTGGAAGGATCAGTTACTTTAGGAGGTACAGACTAGAAACCCCCAGAAAAGAAAATGTGGAGTAAGGAAGGTTTTATTAGTATTTTAATAAGGAACATGGTTAACCAGCCAGATAGAACAGATCTGGCTGAGAAGAAGCACTGTAGGGAAATAATGCTATGGCTGTTGATGACAATAGCTAACACTCAGTGAGGGCTTATCCTGTGTAAACAAAAGTACTTTATAAGTGTTAACTCATTAAGGTTAACAAACCTATAAGATAGAGTCTGTTATCATGTCTTATCCTCTCCATTTTACAAATATGGGCAAAAGGCATGCAGAGGTAAATTGCTGAGCTGATCAAAACCAGGGATCATTACCCACACATAGAGCAATGACAGTGGAATCCAGAAAGGAAGCAAGGCAAAAGGAGACACAAATCACTATGAATACCCATTTGTTATCAGTCCCACTTTGATCTGGTTTAACATAGTCATCATGAGTGTGAAGTCTGGAATCATACAGATTTATATTTAAATTCTTGTTCTAATCCTTACAACATACACAATCTTGAGCAAGATACTAAATACTTCTGAGACCAAAGTTATTCAATGTTGTACTTAGGAATAGACATCATGTGGTCAAATCACTTAGTACCCTTGAATATAGTAAGCTTTCAGCAAGCAAGATTATTGTTATTGATATTCTATACTTTCAAAATATGGTATTTATTACTTCCTCTCAGGCAAATTTAGAGATTAATATTATTCCCATAGCACAAAAGAGGACACAGGTAAACAGTAATTTGCACAGAACTGACAATAAAGCAAAAACTCAAATCCATAATTTTCCAGTGTCCAACCTGATCACTGGAAACTTTCAGTAGCCTCTGTCAAATTCTTAAAATGTTCCTTCTTATGTCTGTCTTTCTCACCCAAAGAAGAAAGTGAGCACTTGTAACCAATGTCAGATGAAGATTATACAGATTTCCCAAGTGACAAGATGATTCTCTCATGTTTTCTAGAGGAGACTGGTTCCTGCCAACCAACTGGCAAAAAAATATATATATGTATATATATGTATATATATATATGTATATATATATAGTGACAGCATGCCACATAAGTGCAAGTATCAGTGGGTGGAGAAATGTCAGAAACAAAGAAAATTCTTTAAAATATTAAATGCAAACTCATTTACTGGTGGCCACAGATAAAATGAAAGAGTTTGCCATTGACAAGGACTGTGACAGCGATGAATGAAACTATTCTGAAACTGTGAACGAAAGTGGCCTCTGAGAAGGGGGGCAGGCATCTGAGGGGAAACAGGAAGATGGTGTGGGCAGGGGAACTGGAAGAGAATAAGAACTAGTTATGTGTGGGCTGAGGCATCTTCAGTGGCAGAACAAAAAACATAGAAATAATGTTGATGCTGGTACTTAAAATGCCCAGGCAGGCATCAGTTCCCACCTACCCCCGGCCCCCCACACTCTTAAAATCAGGAAATCTTGGCTTCAAAGAAAGAATGAGGGGGAAGGGATTAATGGGTAAGATGCATTTTCACAAATAAAATCAGTGCCAGTTATCAAAAACCAAAGAGAAGAAAAGGATCCCATGACAGGGCCAGTAAAATGGATGATGTAATCACCAAATGCACACAGGACTATCCTTCAGCACTTAAGAGGGACTATTATAGCACTAGGGAAGTTTGAAAGTCATTGTTCCAAGTTCTTTTCACTTCCCAGTTAAAAGATGACATGCTGCCAGAAATAAACCAAGCCTGAATCATAGTTGGAATTGAAAATGCTGAAAATGAAAGGTGAGTTATGGAAATGGGTTTGTTTCACATAAATGAAAATAAAGAATTTTGGCTTGCTGCAATTCTCCAAAAGCTATTGGAAAGCAAGGAACACTATATACTTCATTTTAAAACACTTGAGTGTTTTAGTGAATATAAGCATTTGTTTTGGGTTCACTTTACCCTTTATCCCTCAGCATAGCTTTGGTATTTCTGGTTGTCAAACAAAACTATATCATGCCCTGTGATATCCTTTCATATATTCTGCAAGCATTTACTATGCTCCTACTGGGTGACTAATATGGTGCTAGATGCTATAGGATTGGCCCCAAGGAGCATAGAGACTAGTTGGATAGACAACATCAACAAGCATAAAGTAAATAAATCCTAATCCAAGGGTGAAGTCACCACTGTGGGTAAGCTGATAACCAAAGAGGCCCGAAGGATCAATAGCAAAGGAAAAGGACAATCAGGAAGTGAAGGCTGCTCTGAAAACCAAAAGCCCTTCATTGACTGGAGTGGTCATAGATCTCATGGGAGGAAATGAGCCTTGAGGAATGGGTCAGATTATATAGGAAGGAAGGAGAAAGACTGTCCAGAATTGGAAAAGTCCTTCTGCTACAAATTTCTCTTCTTTGACTCAAAAATTCTTAGCTTGCAAAATTCAAAGAACAAAGAACAAAATTCGAAGTTTTCTAGACTTTTTAAGGCTCCTTTCAAAAACTTTGTGATCTATCATCTTTCATCTTTTATTCATTGAAAATTCCATTTCTCAGGTTTTAATCTCTTGTTACTTGAGTAGTCTTTAAGCCTGAACATGTACCTGAGTCACCTAAGGATAGGCAGCTATCCAGTCTCCGTTCCAATGCATCTAGATTCCTCTCCAGGTGAATATTAGAGTAGGTCATAAAGGAGGGCAACTTCTGCCAAAAATGTACCCCATAGTACTAGCATCTTGGTAGCACTAAGTCAGAAAATACTTGTGGAATAAAAGCAGAGATATTTCAGATGTAATTCCACATCTTCCTCACCACTATCCAAACCTCCAGCTGTTTTATTTCATAAGAAACAGAAAAATCAATTTATATGGGAGAGGAGTCCACAATCATACTCACAGAGTGCCTAATGTACAATAAACAAATGGAATCCCTCTCAAAAAAGAAAGCTAGAAAAAAGTGAGTTATAAATGTTGTCCTCCTCCAAAAAGAAAAACCATACAGAGACATACATAAGTATATACATACTTCCCCAATAAAAGAACATCAATATGACATTGGAAAGCTGAAACAGGTTTAACACAAAACCCACAAAGTTCAAAGTCCAGAAGAAAAATGTAACCTCTCTTCCCAGCCATACTAGCTTTCCTGGCCTGAGCAGTGGCCTTGGGGCTATCAATCTACTAGCAACTAATAAAAGCAAAATATAGCTCTAAATCTGCAAAACTCAATGCATCACATCTTGAATAGCAGAAGCTATGGATCCATTTCTTCCTCCCCTGAGGTTAGAGAAAATAACTCAGCACTTAACCCATACTGTCTATGATGCCCAAATAATCCTCCTAAAGCACAGCTTTGAGCAAGACACTGACAACTTACTTACTGTCTATAAAATTATGTCTATCTCCTTATCTGATAGTCAAATGCCTCCTTATCTGACCCACAAACAATCTGTAAAATCCTTATATACTGTTATTTCCATATCCTATACAGTACTCCTATATCAGGCTATTCCCATTGAATGGACCTGTCCCAAACTTTGCCACCAATATGGGATTCAGCATTCTAGTCCCTGTACCCAGAAAGTACACAATTCCTGCCTTTTCCTGCTACTTTCAGATGCCTCCAGGGAGACTTCCCCAGCCCCTACACAAGAGTAACCTTTGCACGGATGCTTCTACCACATTTAGTAGCTCCCTTATAACACTTAGTATATTCCTCTGCTTTATACATAACTGTGTATGTCTCTTTACTCTACTATTAAATTTTAAGCCCCTTGTAGGCAGGTGCTATGCTTTACCTCCCACAGCACTTGATTCCATGATTTTCTAGATTAGTGAATTGTTTTATAATGGCACAGAAGGGGTTAAACACAGACTGATCTAATAACTGACAGATGGTTTGAGAAAACCTTTTCCATCAGCCTGGCATTTTTCCAATAAGAACAGACTGCATCTTGCTACTTAAAGCACATTTTCCTCTGGATACTATAAGATGTGATGCCTTCATTTTTTTCTCATTTTTCAGTAAGAATTATTTGAAATTTCTGAGAAATGATAGTGTGTTGAAAACAGCCAAGTTTGATGGTCCAAACTGTTCTCTATCCATAGTTCACTTCCCTTGCATTGGCTTTTCTTTAAGCCATAGGTTTATAGCTAAGATAGTATTCTGAGATTTGAGGCACAGGACAACCAATTTTGGATGAGATATATCAAATGTTGCCTTCTACTCTGGTTTAGACATAATGCAAGAAGAGAAACTTCTCATCAATTAGGAGATATGGCCAAAAATCCCACCAAACCTGAGTTTCTCCCATTGTATAAAGTTCTCTGGGAAACCACAGCCAAGTTGGAGATAATCTCTGCCCTCAAGAAGTTCATAATTCTAGCTAAAGATCCAGTATCAACAAACTTGTTTTCTTAAGAGACAAATTAACTGAATGCTAACAGATCACTATGGTAATCAGTGAGCACTGGGGTCCATGTTGACCCTAATTAATCACAGGCTTAATAGAATGCTGCCTAAACCTATGTGGCATAAGGGTCAAGGCCAGCCTGTCTCAGTACCTAAAATTCCATTGTCCCCTGAAGGTTAAACACTTATAGACATCCACTTAAAATACATATATTTCATAGAGTCAGGAGTTTGGCAAGTCATTGCATGGACAACTCAGAAATATATAATTCACTGAGAAAGCAGATATCTACTGAACAGGAAGAATGCTCAAAACACTGTTGCTTCTTAAAGACATTACCTTTACCTTCTCTGTATCACTCATTGGAAATATTTCAAGTGTCTTTAGTCCCATCCTCAAGGATCTCTCAATCTAGCAGTTAAGATAGACATGTAAATAGATAATTTTAATATAATGTGTCATGTGATGACACAAAGGGAAGCACAGGTGCCATGGAACTCAGAGGAGAAACTCATCCCCATATGATGTTGTTAAAGGCTTTAAAAGAGGTGCTCTTTGTGTTGTGTCTCAGAAGTATGAACATAAATTAGCAAAGAAAGGTGGAAACATTATCCTAGGCAGGGTAATTTGCATAGGTAAGGACAATAAGCAACTATTTAGGTGTATCAGAATGTAGTAGGGGATAAGGGTTAATGAAGAGATAGAAAGATTTGAAAGTCATTCAAAAGTATCATAGTGTATGAGGAAGAAAATAAGAAATGACACAACTGCTCATGGCAAGAGACAGATCATAAAGAACCCAGTAATTATGACAAGGAATCTGGATTTGATGCTCAGGTAAATAAGGAACATTGAGGGTTTCAAGAAGGGGATTAGACAATCAGATTTATGTTTAGGAAGATCAATGATAGATATGTAGGGGAAGGATTGAAAGAGACAAGACTAGACAAGCATGGCCATCATAAAAAAATCAAGTAATAATAAATTCTGGCAAGCCCGCATAGGGAAAAGGAACTCTTCTACATTGCTGGTGGGAATTTAGACTAGTACAACCATTATGGAAATTAGCATGGATAACCTGAAAAAAATAAAACCAGAAATTCCATTTTCCCAGGTATTCCCCTTATCGGTATTTTCCTGCAAGTGTTAAAGGCATCATATTACAGTGATACATGTGCACCCATGTTCATAGCAGCACAATTTATAATAGTTAAATCTTGGAAACAACATATAGGCCCATGAAATGTGATATTTATACACAATAGAGTGCTACTGTCCCATAAAGATAAAGATAAGTCATTTGTAGGAAAATGGTTGCACCTTGAGTCCATTACGTAAAGTGAAATAAATCAGACATACAAGCTTATATATCACATGATTTTTCTTATATGAGAAACCTAAATATAAATAAAGAGCAAAATAAAAGTTAGGTAATTGGAAGTAGGGAGTTAAATCTTTCTCAAATAGGAAGGGGATCAAGAGAAGGAGGGAGGGGAAAGGGAAGGAATCAAATGAGGATGAAAAAGGAATTAAGATGTATTATGTATGTGTACCAATTCCACACAAGGAATGGAAACATTATGCACTGCAAACATGTACAGAAAAAAGCCAGAGGATCAAGAGATGGATGAAGAGGGTAAGGAGGGAGGGGGACAGAAAACGAATTGAAGATGTATTATGCACATGTACCAACTCCCCATGAGGAATGTAATTGTTATGCACTACAAACATGTACTAATAAAAAAAGTCAAATCCAAACAACCTCTGAATAAATTACTAAATCCCAGACTCCAGTCTTATTCTCACAAATATTTAATTAGTATTTCCTGGGCACTCAGCATTGTGCTAGGTAAGAACCCAAGAGGGCCCTCAGGTGATTACAATACAGCTGATCTGGGAGACAACACATATTTGTAATAAAAGAACTAGAATCCAATGGTAAACCAACTCAAAAATGTCAAGCACTTTTTTGAAGCAGTGTAACATCACAGTAAGCAACAGGAGATCATGTTCAAGAAAAAGGCCTTGAACAGTGTTTCGAATTAGGAGGAAGTAGAGAGGGTTCAGGGGGAAGAGAAATAACTTTTCTAAAGCTATCATTTATTGAATGTTTGCAGTGTTTCAGGCATTGCACTAAGGATGGATTAACTTATTTAATCTTCGCAATAGTCCTCTGAAGAATTTATCAGTATTGTCTGTCCTTCATTTTACAGAGGAGGATGGGACAATCAGAGTGCTTAAGTTGCTTGCCTAAACTTACATAAGCTAATAGTAGCAGGGCCAGAAGTCAAACCCAAATTTTTCTAACTTTAGAGCTCATACTCTTAACTACTTTCTTGCTTCCAAAAGAATTCTAAGCCTTGAGGCAAGATTGCTGAAGCGTTTGGGAAGACTGTTGAAAAAAGGGTTGGAAAGGGATTCATACACTCAGGTATCGCCCTTCACTGATATCAAAGGCTAATGTAACTCCAACATTAAAATGTTCCGGCTGCCCTCTTTCCCCTCAAATCATAGAGACTTCATACCCAGTACAATGGAAAGCCAGGAATCTCTCCTTCCGTTTTAGTAAAGTTAGCACAAGTTTCAAACAACACAAAAAGGAAAGCAAATTTAAGAATTTTTAGTTCAAGCTACAATTCTGTTTCTATGGAAACACGTAATGGCAAACTGTAGGAAGTACAGCTAGGGAGAATTCACCTTCATCCTATATGCTGCAAAGCTATTTTTCCCTTTCAAATCAAAGAATGCTATGTAAATAAGCCATTAAGGCTGGTCACCTGGGGGGATTGTTGGAAAGGAAGAGATTTAATAAGAACAACTTGAATTCAGCAGAGTTCCTGGCCCTTTAAATGGTTTTAGTTAACTTAGGTGCAAGTTTCTTTGATGTATTAATATTAACCTATTCAATCTTCACCAACCCAACCAACTACCATGAGATGGGATTAGTTGGTAGAAATTAAAGGGCTAATGTGCCTCAACTGAGTCATCTGCAACCTCCGTGAAAGAGTCAAACCTCCATTAACCAGAGCCCAATGAAATGGAGTCCTCAACAAATTGCATCCACTTTTTTCACAGAGAGTGAGTGTCCAATGGGAAGTAAAAAATATATATACAGTAGAAATTTAGTACAGTGTGTATGTAGGGTAGATAATGTGTACAGCTGCATGACTTTGAAAACCTTTATGTTCTCTCTCTTTCCATTTCAACTATGCAATGGTTGTTATCAGAATTAAAGTAACTGACATAGAATGCTTCACACAGTACCTGGAACTTAGTAACTCAATAAATTTTAACATATATTTATGCTCTTTCAGTCTATAATGCCTTCTAAAGCCATATCTCAGAGATGTTTTGCTGTCAGTTCCCACTTATTCCTCATCTCTCCATTGCTATTTCCAAGAATAATGATTTTTGTTGTCTGAGCAATGTTTGTGATGTGTTATCACCAAAGATTCTGTTGCATTACTTCTGGAAGTAGAAAAGAGCTGAAACATTTGTAAACATGTGAGAAATAATAAAGCAAAAACAATATTCATGTTCCCTTTCCCTTTATGTTTATAATATCATGCCTCTTATATTCCTTTCATCCACAAATGAAGTGATCTTTAGCCTGTGTTTGATATGGGCCGCACATTTTGCCCTAGTTTACCATATTCCCATACACCAACACAGTCTCTATGACAGTGTGTTTGCCTTAGGCTCTAGGCAGAAACTGACTAGGTCTATGAAGATATGTAAGTACAACATCATGCCCAATTAGGCACTTAATTGGGCATCACTTCCTGATGACGATGATTATAATTTTCATCCCTACCACCAGTGTGAGGTAAGCTGTTTTCCAGTCTCAACCATCCATTGGACTCTTTCTTTTCTAGTGTTTCTCCTCCTTCCTCCCCCTCACAGGATCAATGACAGTGAGAAATTGATTTAAAGGGATACATGGGATAGATAGTTTTCCAGTGAGTTTGTGACATCCTGAAAAGTATTGCAGGAAATATAAGATTGCCAGGAACCTCTACTATTATACCACTTAGATATCCTCCAAAGTAAGGGGCAGCAGCCTCACAAATCCTTTCTTCAGTGGGAAGACTAAGACATAGAGATAAACAGGATGGTCACAACTTCTCAATATGTCATTACTACCAAGTTCTAGGACAAAAGTAAGGTAGATGATGGCACACATTTACCTGTTCTCACATAAAAAATACCAACATAACTACTCCAATGGTTCTCAGGGGTAATTTCAAATGATACATTGTATAAGTGATATATTAAGCAATTCAAAACCATAAAAACAATACTTTAGATTTTCCTAAAAGTTCACAGGGAAAATTGCCCCGGCAAGATACACTAGATAGCTGCATTTTGACTTGAAAGGCTAGATGAGAACATACCTTTGTGCTGCTGTAACAAAATACCTTGGAGTGGGTAATTTATAAAGAATAGAAATGAATTTGTTACAGTTCTGGAGGTTAGTAAGTCTAAGATCAAAGCATTGGCAGATTCAGTGTCTGATGAGGGGTCTGATCGCTCAAGATGGTGCCCTGTTGCTACAACCTCTGGCAGAAGGTATACAAGGGCAAAACTCTTATGATAGTTCCTTTCATAATCCCTTTCATAAGACATTAAGCCATACATGAAGACAGAAACCTCATGATTTAATCACTTATCAAAAGGCCCCACATCTTAGTACTATCAATCTAGTGGGGATTAAGTTTGAAGGACACTCAGCTGAGACCACACCTTAGGGGGAAATTACAAGGTTTGATGCCATCATTCTTTTTGCTTTCTCTTTTATTTTTTTTTTCATTTTTCTTACTTAGTTCCATGCAGCAATGGGGAAAATAAGGCAAGAAGATAACAAACAGAGAACTATTTCAATTTGCTTCAGACCAACCATGATCTGGACTCTGGTCTCCTCAAATAATGATCTGCCCACAAGCTTTCATTCTTTTTCTTTTTCCATTAACTTTATTGGTACATTTTAGGTATA
>NW_004624931.1:1177229-1196177 GCF_000247695.1 Heterocephalus glaber | reverse complement strand
GACTGGCTCACCTTCTCTGCCCTAGGAGATTGGGATGGTGGCAGGGGAGCTTCCTTCCAGGTGCTGGGACTGGCTCACCTTCTCTGCCCTAGGAGCCTGGGATGGCAGCGGGGGAGCTTCCTTCTGGGTGCTAAGACTGGCTGAGCTTCTCTGCCCTAGGAGCCTGGGATGGAGGTGGAGAGAGCTTTCATTCTTGACAAATTCCCCCAAATCCACTTAACACAGTTAAAAATCTCCAGCTGAGTTTCCATCAGAACTCTCCATAGAAAGAAGATACCAAATGAAAGTGAAGCTGCACACATCTGGCCCCATGATGGGTGAAATATTTGGATAACATATTGAACACTTCAAATACCTTCCATTTTCTGCTGAGGCAGCTGACTTGCTGGGAACATTTCTTTAAGAAACAAAAATTTAAGTGGTCTATTCCAAATCCTCAGTGGGGCAGTTAGCTTGACAGAACATCAACTAGAAGAAGCCAATTAGTGTAGTTTTTACCATGACAACCAGTGCATCTTCCTAAAAATCAGTGGGGTTCAGGCACTGAAGGGAAAGAAGGAAGAAGAGTCAGAGAATGTTCTGACTTTGAATGACTCCCTTTTGAAATGAGCCAAGTTTTCCTCAAGAATGTCTAGAAAGGGAGAATTATTCCTGTCAATGGCATGACATTTCATTTAGCTCATGCATGCATAGTTCCTGGATAGTGAAAAGCATCAGCAACAGCAGGAATTTGAGAAAGTACTGCAATTATATGTGTATTTTGTAAATCATCTGGTGTGGGAGCATTAGAGCAAAACACATCCAAACACATCTCTGTAAATATCACTCAACTGAGAAGATGCAGACATTACTGAAATTTTAATCCATGAATTAAATGACTTTTTTATTCATTCATTCATCAATTAATACCTCTGCAGTTTTGCTATATGAATTTCCCCCTTTCAAATGTTCTCCCCTCTTCTCCAATACACCAATACAAAACACAGCTCAAGTTCTTATCCCCCTGTGAAACCTTCTTTCCAAAATCATTCCAGGTACTACTGATTAATCTTTTTTCAGAACTCTTATTAGTGTTTATACTACACATCTGAATATTGGATTCTATACTACTTTATATTATTTAGTGCATTTCTGTCATTGTTTCCGAATGTGATCACAAATTCTTCCAGAGATGTACCCCCAGAGCACCACACAATATCGAGGCACAGTAGATGCCTAATACAAATGTACGTTATACTTGCAGAGTTCATGAATCCTCATCTAATTGAATGTTGACTATACAGTATAACTTGGAACTTAGTGCCCCTATTATTGCTCCAGGAAATAAGACTGCCCTTCTATGTTCTTCAGAGGAAATGACGTTCTCATTATGGATTACCTTTGTGCATATTACTAGGATGATGAAGAGGATGAGTCATCATTTGCAGTTCAATCGAAGTAGGCATTTACTGCTGACTCTAAAAAGAGTGTTCTCATTATTACATGCCTTAATTCTATCCTTCTTTCAAGGCTCAGCTTAGATGTCACTTCTTCTATGATTCTTTTTCTGATTCTTCACCCAGAATGACTCCCATTACTCTTCTGAACTACTAAAGCATTTCATCATTCCTCCTTTCACGATAAATCACTTTCTGCTTTAGGTTGTAACTTATTTATGTCCTTGTTTGTTCTCCACTAGTAAATAGGCTAACAAAATAGGCAGGCAATACTAGTAATAGCTAATACCTACTTAACATACTACATACTTCATGTACACTATTTGACTTAGTCCCCCAAAAAGAAATTCTGTTGAAATAAATACTGTTAAAACATCTCAGGTGTTCAAACTGGAAACTGAGGCTTTAAAATATTAAGTAATTTGCTAAGGATCATATAACTAATAACTAATAAATACCACAGGTAGAATTTGACAGCCTGTAGCCTTAACCACTATGCTGTAGTGACTCTAGACAGAAATATAGTCTTTCTGACTGATAAAGAAATATAGAATTATCTTCCCTGATACAGGCTTTCCAGCCATCTATGCTCCTTTAAACCATGGCTGATCAGAGACCTGTTACTGTCCATTTGTAAAGAATAATCATACCCAAGGTCAAAAACAAGATATCAAATTATAGGCTTTCAATGTCCCTTGCTATTAAGCTGAGGAAAAAGCCTGGGTTTATGTTTTTAGTCTATTCTTGACCTGCAAAATACCCCAAGTTTATACCTGGAAATTTTGTATGACTTCCCACCCAGAACACACCAAGATTTTGGAATTAACTTCACTCTTTAGGCTGAGTGAACAAGCTCTGAGTGTACCAAGCTCAACTAAAACTGCATTATTTTTCATAAAACCACTGAAATAGAATCTACCATCTTATTCACCCTAGAGTCAGAAAAGATGGTCCCTGCCTGAACACACATCAGATTCAATCTGTCAAAGAGAAATATTTTCATTGGCACAAAACCTCAGCTGCCCGTGAACTAGCACAAACAATCAACAAGTGGGAACTCTTCTTATTAAAAGGCTTCTGCACAGCAAGAGAAACCACCAGCAGTGTGAAGAGACAACCCACAATGTGGGAAAAAATCTTCACCTGCTCTTCCTCAGACAAAGTTCTACTATCTCGAATCTATAAAGAACTTAAAAAGATCAGACCTCCCAAATTTAAAGACCCAATCCAAAAATGGGTATCTGAAATGAACAGACATTTCTCAGACAAAGAAGTAGAAATAGCAAATAAATACATGAAAAAATGTTCAACATCACTGGTCATTCGAGAGATGCAAATGAAAACAATGCTGAGATTCCACCTCACTCCAGAAAGAATGGCTGCTATCATGAAATCAACCAATAACAAATGCTGGCGGGGCTGTGGGGAAAGAGGAACCCTGCTCCACTGCTGGTGGGAGTGTAGACTGGTGCAAGCACTGTGGAAATCAGTATGGAGATACCTCAAAGAACTAGGACTGGAAGTCCCATTTGACCCCGCTATTCCCCTGCTGGGTATCTTCCCCAAAGAATTAAAAGAATCATATCGCAGTGATATATGTGCACCCATGTTCATAGCAGCACAGTTTGTAATGGCTAAAACTTGGAAACAGCCCAAATGCCCATCAACTGGAGACTGGATAAAGAAAATGTGGTTTTGTTTATGAAATGGAGTAGTACTCAGCCATAAATAATGAGAAATTAGAGACATTTATAGCTAAGTGGATGCACATTGAGGCGATACTCTTAAGTGAAATAAATAGGACACACATGAATAAATACCGAATAGTTTCTCTGGTGTGAGAAACTGAAAGTGTAAATAAGAACTAAATGTATAATAGGTAATGTGAAATAGGAAGAAAAGCGGCAAAGGGGAAGGAAGTGGCAGGTTTAGGGGAAACGATAGAAGGGAATGGGATTAATATGAGAAAATGGAAAAATAGGTACAAAATCTTTGTAAATAGGGAGGAATGGAGGGGTTGAAGGGAGGGCTGGGCAAGGGTGAAAAATAAGAACCAAGAGAGACTATGTAAAGGTGCAAATTTCCAATGATGGATGTCATTATATTGTATACCTAAAATGTACCAATGCTTAGGATGAATAATCGATAATGTAAAATAGGAAGAAAAGGTCCAAAGGGGTAGGGGTAGTGGGAGGGGCAGGGGAAAGGAAAGAAGGGAAAGGCAAAATGATGAGAAATGGAAAAAATGGAAATAAAGTCTTTGTAATTAGGGAAGGGTGGAGGCTGTGAAGGGAGGGCTAGGAATGGGGAAAAAATAAGAACCAAGATGCATTATTGTAAAGACACAATTCCCAATGAGAAATGTAATTGTGTTGTATACCTACAATGTACCAATAAAAGAATTTAATTTTCAAAAAAAGTGATTAGTGATGTTGGCAAAAACTGCAAGATTTAAATTAGGAGGACTAAATTCAAAAGATTTTGTGATGGTCAAGTTGGATTGTCAACTTGATTGGCTTGGGAGCCACCAAGGGGATTGGTAAAGTATGCTTCTTAGTGTGTCTGGGTGAATCATCAAGGCATAACCTTGTATATCATATCTGGTCCCTCACCCCTTCCTCTCTGGCACTGTTCCCCTTTTGTGCCTATGCATTACCACAATCAAAGCAGCTCTACTCTGCCTCAACTTTCCTCTATGATTTTTTTGCCTAGGAGCCAGCTAACCATGAACTAAATCTGCAGAAACCACAAGCCAAATTAAAACTCTCATTTAGATTGTGGGAGTTGGGTTTTGTGATCCAACAAGGGGAAAGCCTACTAATAAAAATCTATTGTACAACATGTGACTCTGGTTGATAACAATGTATTATATACATAAAAATTGCTAAGAGCTAAAGGAGGGATGGATTTGATGGATGTGCGTTGTATGTATGCATTTATTAAAATATAACTCATAATTCAAGATGTCATTAATATGTACAATGCATATTAATAAAAATAAAGTTTAAAATTTTCTAAGTAGATTTTAAGTTTTCTATCCACAAAAATAAGTGTATGAAATAATGTATGTTAATAAGCTTGATTTTGCAATTCTACAATGTATATGTATTTCAAAACATGATGTTGCATACCATCAATATATACAATTTCTGTCAATTAAAATAAATGAAAAGTGGTGAGTGACCAAGAATACACATATAAGTGAATATGTTGATATGAGGAAATTTGATTAAAATATTTTTTAAAAAACTCTAATGCTTTAGCTTTTGTTTGAAATCCTCCACAGTGTAAACGCACAGCTGATTATGTACAATATCCACCAGGATGGTGGATATAAACAGGAAATAAAATATAAAAAACAAAGAATTATCACATCCAAAATATTAATAATACCAAAGCTGAGAAAATCTAGTACAGAGGCAATCTCTAATTTATGAAAATTCAATGGAGCAAAATTCCAAGGGACAGAGGTCAATAAATATTTCAAAAAGGTTTCTCCTGCTGGATAGAATGGTAGAGGCCTATAATCCCAGCTAGTTAGAAGGATGAGACCAAAGGATTACAAATTCAAGGCTAGGCTGAACAACTTAGGGAGATCCTGTCTGAAAAAGAAAAAAAAGCTGGGGATGTCAGTCAGTACGAGGCCTTGAGACCCTGAGTTCTGCTTCTGTTACTACAAAAGGAAAACAAAGCTTTCTCTAAAGGTCCTTTCTAAAAGATTGTTTTAAATACCAGACCGCAACTGGGGTCTTACTAATTAATTTATAGCTCCCTTCACTTAATATATTTGTTTATTAAAAATTTTATATATTTTATATATAAATTGAAAATATACACACAAAATCTGAGTGGAAATTTTATAGATATAATCCTACTTAATATATATGAGACAAACTGTAGGTAGAAATTTTCAGGTAAATGACTTCATAATACAAATAATCATTTCTTCATTTCAATGTTTTGTGGATGTATGTTTTCTTAAAGAAGTCATCTGTAATTGACAGATAAGTGAGCAAAATAAAAATTTAAAGTTAACACAAAATAAACTGTTTTCTAGTGAAGATAAAGTACATCTGAAATGATAACCCGAGTTAAAGATGAGAGGGACAAATATTCTCAACTGAGAGTCATTGCTTGGACAGAACATGCTGAACTCCCACTCTGGCCATCTGAGAGTCAGTCCTTTGACACCATATTACAGTACCTTTAGTTGGCTCCAAGACTCCCTGCAACACTGCCTCTTAGCCAGCTGCCATAACTGCGCCCCCCTCTCAGGTGTGCCACAACTACTATCAAAACTTAGAGGCTGCCATCAATTGCCAAATCAATCTAGAGCTCTAGGCTTCCTATATCTACCTGTCCAGGTCTACACTACAACAATGGGGCTCTGAAGAACTTTACCAAAATTTTTTCTTCACTAATGGCATGAGCACAGGGAATATGCTGAGAAACTGATGAAGCTATAGCACCAATGAAAGTGACCAAATTTTCCTTCAAAAGATAAAGAAAGGAGACTGAGACCACTTGGACAGCAGGCTGAATGCACTGGAATGTGGATTACACTCGGTAAAGGGTATGAATCAGTCACTATCAGAACTGCCCAAATTCGCCTTTAACAAAATGACCCGCACTTGTAAGATTATTGAGATCATTAACTGAATGAGCAGGAGAAATCCATTAAAGAACTGTGTGACTAGTTTACCAAGTTTCACAAGATGGTAACCCCTCGAATCTGGCATGGCAGAATATTTCTTTGACAAGTATCCTGGGAAACAATGATAATAAGAGCTAATTCTTAAGCTAAGTTCCCCATTGCCATGGAATGATTTCTTTGGTCACCAGCGCAGAGTATGCATGTTGAAGTTGTCTTTACCTTTTCTCTAAGAGGTACCAAAATATTCCCTTAAGTTATTAAATTTGTTCCATTCTCTCAGATAAAAAAATTTTGTACCTCCCACCCACACAGACACCAAGAAAACAAAAGAAGAAAGCAAGGATTTAAATAAACATACTCTTCTATGAATTATAGCATACAGAATGTGATGTAGAGAGCCAACATTAATGATCATGATATAATTTTAATTGAATGATTCAGCCAACACAGTCAACACACTTGTGTATGAGACAGCTATGTTTACAGCACCAAATTGTCTATCAGTGAGGAAGAAAATGAGCCAAAATATCCTTCTTGCATTTTCTTCTTTCACCTTTCCTGTACACCCAAACTAGTCCATAGAAAACTTATTTGATTAGATTTTTCAGACTGTATCAAGCTGTTTTCACCACTTGTTCCTAGAATTTCTGCTACAAAAACCACATTCTGGCTTTTTTTACAAGAAAAATTATATGTCCTATGTACCTACTATATGCTCAATACTGTATTTAAAAGAAGGCTTAAGTCTAGAAGTAAAGATCAAGCTTATACATGCGAAGTGATTAGAAGATTATTTGTGATAGTACATGCTCAAGTTTTACAACTAGATTGAGTAGTTTAGAGTGGTATGAGTTCAGATTATAAGCCAACTTACTAAATTAGAGTTCTAGAGGTTTGTTTCATATATATTTTATAAAGTACAGAGCTGGATGTTGAGGAGTGCCAGGGAAGTATGTAAAGTGGGTTTGGAATAAAATTTACATGAGTTCAAATTCCAGCTCCATAATTTTTTAGCTACATGACTTTGAGAAGTAACTTAACCTTTCTGAACTCATGGCCTACATGTTTTAAAGTAAAGATAACAATAATTTTTTCCTCTTTGAGTTGTTACGAGGATTAATCAAGATAATGACGGTTAAAGAACACTGCACAGTGTCTATCACTTTTTATAGGGTAGCCACCTGTGCATGCTTCTTATACATTATCTATACATTCTTCTCCATTACACCTAAATTTTATTTTTTGTTTAATTCTCTTAGAATATCCTTTATTGCTGATGAGTGGAAATCATTTAAGCAACATCTGAGAACTAGACTTTTTGTAAATGAGGTTGTAAAATAAAAAAAAAATTCTAAAAACAGATCACCTGGTAACTTCTGTTTGGTATGTACAAGAATTTATAGTAACTCTTTAAGTAATCAGTAGTTAATGGAAGCTACTGTTTTACTATCATCGGTGTTTTATGTTTATTCAGAGCAGTAGGAGGGGAAAAAGTAGAAAGGGAAGAAAAAGAAAGTGAAAAAAGAGGAGAAAAAGAAAACAAGAAGAGTGAAAACTTAGGAGTAGGAAAGATAATCCATGCAAACAGTACAGTGTAAACAAAGACACAAAAGGAACAACATAAACAAAGATGTAATGACAAGAATGAATAGGTTGAGCATAAGCTGACCAGGTTGGATCACAAGAAATATATTGGCAGTAATGCAGCTGGTTTTCATGCACACAATGCTTTTAGGGATTCAAAACTTCGAAAAAGTACATGGACGCTCCCCTGTAATTTCAACCGTTTTCCTCTTTGGTGGTCCCTTTGAAAAAGCAAGTTCCTACTGGGTTTCAAAACACCTTCAAGACCTTAAAAGTTTACCATCAGTCCTGGTCGGTGAACTCATTGCACCGGGTATTTGTCTTTGGACTTGAAGTCACTACCTTGTACTCTGAGTAACTACTTTGAAATAATGATATACAATGTATTAACTATTGTTATTTTCTTATTATTTATTTGTGAAATTTTATCTTATTTTTTCATAAAATGAATAAACAACTACCTACAATTCCACCCACAGTAGAGGCAAGACCCATTTGTCTTGAAATGTATTATAGCCAAATGAAGCCTCCAACATCCTGAGTACAAAGCAAGAGGCTGGAATATTCATAATATGCCAGGTAAACCCATATATCCACCACTTCTAAGCCAACCAAACCTGGTACAAGCCAGGTGTGTGAGTTGATCTCTCCATATTTCAGCATTTCCTTTGAGATTCAGAGATTTTTTTTTAATTCAACACAATTCCTTTTGTATTTTGGTACACCTTCCATTCAAATGCCCCGATTGCTCCAAAATGCAATAAATTGCCAAAAAGAGATTTCAAAAGATTTATTGCTGAGAAGTCAGTCGTGGGGCACATCCCTGTAATTCTAGCATTTGGGAAGTTAATGCAGGAGGATCACAAGTTCAAATTCAGCTTGGGCAATTTAGCAACTTTGCAAGACCCTGTCCAAAATGCATATAAAAAAGAAAAATTTAAAGGCCTGGGGATGCAGCTCAGTGCAAAGGACCTGGGTTTAATCCACAATATCACACACAAAAAACTTATTGCTGAGAGAGACAGAGACAGACACATAAAGAAATTGACAGACCAATAAGAAATGAGGGAGAACAGAGAAAGTGAAAGAGATTAAATTTCACACATGAATTAATCTGATATTCTTCTCTATGGGAACAAAGCATATAATTCCAAATTGATTAACTAATTCTCTCATCTAAAATTCTGTATAATACTAACTCCCAGCATGTTGGTTCACATGCACAGACCATGTGGTATGCAATAGAGCCACCTCCCTGGACAGCTGATTGATGCCTATTCATCTTCTCTGTCATCTCCATCCTCTGGGCTTACTGAGCCATAGAGACCTCTCAGAAATGGACAGCCTGATTCTTTTGAGTATAGCAGTATTTCACGCTCAAAGGGCAACAGAACTGTTAGGCGATGGAGTCTGTCTTTAGTACCCACACCACCTCCTTGGCCCATCTGTGCCCTCAAAATTCCCACCCTATTGCCACCTGTGAAGTTTCCTCTCATAAAACAAAATGTAAAGTATGGAGGTATGGAGGTTATGGAATCAGACCAATATGGGTTTTTTTCCACCACAAACTATGAGGCCTGAACCTCAGTTTAGCAATCTGTAAAATAGAGTCATTACTACCTACTTCATAGGCATCAACATGTAAACTAGAAGAAAGTTCTTTTTGTTTGTTTGTTTGTTTGTTTTTGGTACCAGGGATGGAACTCTGGTCCTTGAGCTTCCGGGGCAGGCACCGGAACCACTGAGCTAAATCCCCAGCCCTGTAGAAGAAAGTTCTTAAAGTGCTTACCACACTGGTTGACACAGACTATGCAAATACTAAATGATGGGGTAGCTATTACTGCTATACCCCAGGATAACAGAGAGAGAGAGAGAGTGCAATGGTGCCTTCTTTTGAAAGGGCTTCATCATTCATCCATCCCTCCATCTATTAATTCGTTCATTCATTTATTCGGTGAGCATTTATTGAACACCTATTCTATGCCAAGTATTGCCATCAGCATAAGAAGTATATCAATCAATAAAATAAGGTACTTAGCAATAAGAAGCTCACACTTTAAGCTGGAAATTATAATCCAGTCTTGTAATGGAAAACCATAGCCAGAATCTGAGGGTACAGACAATTGATCCCAATTCCATGAAAGTGGAAAAGAGGAATTAGCAAGAGTTAGCAATATTTGAAAATCATAACATGAAGACTGAGTGGGAAAGTTGTGACTCCTTATGGACCCAGATGCCCTAAGGTTTTGGTCTGTACACATACACTACTAATTAATGAGCTTGTGGAGGCAAAACAATTTAAGGTTCCAGTTGGTAATACAAATTGTGCAGTGGTCATGTTTGGTGCTACCCTAGGCAGGCTGAGCCAAAGATTTAATGTTCTTCAGGTCTAGTGAGGTTGCATAAAAATGGCCTCTGATGACATATCAATAAACAAGTAATGATGTAAGGCCTAATTATGTGCACAGTATTACACGAATCCAGGATTAGTCAACAAATATTACCGAATATCTACTATATAGAGATCAATATATATAATACTATGTTGGGTACTAAGTAAACCAAAGAAGGCATATCTCTGCCTTTATGGAGTTTACAGTGTAGTAGAGAAGACATATATTAATCATATGGGTAACAAAATAATTATACATAAGGAAAATTCCAAAACCAGACCTCCCCTACACCTACCCAAATACACAGATTCCATATACAATATATCATTCCCAGAAAAATCTAAATGTGTAGGCAAAAGTGTAGCAATTTAGTGGCTACCCCTCTCAGATAACATATGGACATTTTAGGAGTTGCCATCTGGAGACAGTATTTACCCCAAAGGAATGGCTGCAAAGGCAACATTCCAGGAAGTGTAGCACACCAGTGGAAGTTGTATTGTTCACCTTTTAGCACGCCTCACAGCACAGTGAAGCCATCTGTTTCTGCCCTTATGTTTCCTAAAGGATTGACAGTGGAGATATCTAAGCCATGTACATCAAGTGGAAAGCATCAACATGTTTTCCTGCCCTGTTCCCTTCACAAAAGGTAGCAGTTTTCTGATATGGGAAGCACAATTTTATTTTGCTGTTCATTCATTCATCTGTTCACGCACTCATGGATTCAACAAACAATTAGAGAGTACTTACAATGAGCCAAGCACTGCCAGGCGCCAGGGGAAAAAAGACATGGTCCCTGACATCAGGGCACTCACAGCCTATCAGAAGATAGAGACCATTAAACACACATAGTTACTGGAGAATATGAAAAATGCTAGAATGGAATAATCACGGAGTGCAGAACACATAAAATATAAAAGACTTGACTGACTCTAAGGGAAAACGAACCTGACAAAGCTTCTGAGAACAAGAAGCATTTGAAAAATCGGTAAGTGTGGGCTAGAAAAAGGAAGATAAATGGCACTTCAGGTAGAGAGCAGAGTATGAGCAAAGGTGTGTGTGTGAGAAACAATATATCATGTATGTATAGATAGGAAAAACATATTCTGGTGCCCGAGACAGACCCAATTTGCCCAAGACAGTTCCAAACCCAGTAATAATTATTAACAGTGGCCTGCCTCATTCCCAAAATTGTCCCAGTTTGGGCAATACAGTATGAAATCACCATTCATACATGAGGAATTGGAGGTACTTGGAGAGGGAATATAATAGAACAGAAGTTACACAGACTCTGGAGTCAGAATGGGGTCCGTGAGTCTTCAACAAGATAGGAGAAGACCACGTTGAAATTTGATTTTCTATTTTTGAAGCTCTAATCACAAACTTTCAAGTTTCCAATCCATGCGCCCAATCTTTCTACCCAAATCTGGGCCATTAAATTCTATTTAAATTAGTTTTAGCTATCTAGGACCAGCTGTGCCACATATTGACGTTATGACCCTGAGCAACTTGCTTAAATACCCTGAGCCTCAGCTTCCCATCTATATAAAATAAGGATTCAGGCTGGGGATTTAGCTCAGTGGTTTCACTGCCTGCTGCGCAAGCTCAAGGACCCAAGTTCGATCCCCAGTACCAAAAAAAAAAAAAAAAAAAAGAAAAGAAAAGAAAAAAAGACGATTCATGCAAATATTCAGCAAATAGTTATATATTAATTATAAGGTGCCAAAAACCATGCTAGGGTTATCCATAGCATGTTTCATGCCTTCATAGATGAGATGATCTAATGGAGAAGACAGATATTAAACAAGTAATTATAAAAAATATTGGAGTAAGCTTACCAACTTATTTTATGAAGGTGATAGAACTCTGTTACAAAACAGATAAAGCTGTCACATATGCATATGTGAACATGCACGCATACATGAATGTTATTGACCTGCAGTTATGATTGTAACTAAATGCTAAATAAAAATATTCATCAATTAAATCCAACAGTATTTTAAAAGATTAAAATACCATAGTACCAAGTAGGGTTAATTCTTCAAATGTAAAATCCTTTAATATCAGCAGTCTGCAGTGATAACGCACTCCACATTGACAAAGCAATGAAAAAGTATCTATATAATTGTCTGTTATATTCTGAATGCATCCCCCAATATTCATATGTTGAACTTTAAGTTACTATGTGATAATATTAAGATATGAGGTTTTTAGGAGATGATCTCTTTAGGACAGGATTAGTGCCATATAAAAGAAGTACAAGGGAGCTATGTTGTCTTTCCACCATATGAGGGCACAACAAGAAGATATTACATGAGAAGCAGAAAGCAAACATTTACTGGACACTGAATAAATTGGTATCTTGATGTTAGACTTCTCAGCCTACAGAACTCTGAGAAGTAAATTTTTATTATTCACAAATTTCATAGTAAAAGGAATTTTGCTATACCAGTCAAAATGGACTGAGATATAATCTTAATGGATATAAAAAGCCATTTATTGAATTCTATGTTGTATCCCTCAAAAATGTTATTAAACTTTCAAGCATAAAGATAGTCACTTAACTTAGTAAACAATACATTTTATATCAAACCAATAGCCAGTATCACAATTCATAGTTTATAATAACAAAGTATTTCCAAATTTAACTAAGCAGAAAGATGGTTTTAAGAATTAGAGATAATAGCTAGGCGTGGTAGCACATGCCTGGAATTCCAGCACTCTAGAGGCTGATACAGGAGAATCACCTCTAGTTTGAGGCCTACCTGGGCTACATAGTGAGTTCAAGGCCAGCCTAAACTATAGAGCAAGACATTGTCTCAAAAAAAGAAAGAAAGAAAGAAAAGAAAAAGAATTAGGAATTGATGGTTGTTGCCCTAATAGTATATTGCCTGTATTTCTACCTCTAGTAATGGGCTTTATGTGCTAGATTTTAACATCCTTGAGCCTGGGCAAGTGCACAAGTCTTTCTAAAAGAAACATGGTTTACTTGCCAAACACTGATCAGTTTTGAGAGATCATTAATGCCCTTGAAG
Source organism: Heterocephalus glaber (assembly GCF_000247695.1). Next base: position 1,183,078 of record NW_004624931.1, on the reverse strand, counting down.
TGGTTTTTGTGGGTGTGAAGCAAATGGTGAGAATTTAAATTGGTCCCTCTTATTATAGTATTGAAATTAAGTCTACTTAATTTATCAAGTCATGTTCATGACCTGATTTTATATACTTGTATCTATCAATAAACATTGTGATACTTGAAAAGAAAAAAAGAAAAAGAATTAAAGATAATATGTTTACAAAGCTGGTGTATTGAAAACGGCTGATAATTGGTAACTGCTAGTGCTATTGGTTAGTGTTATTATCATAATAATTATTGTTAAACCTACAGTAGAGAGTGATTTAGTCTGGAGCATAGCCAAATTAGAGATAAGCCATATAATTGAAAGTCTTGTATACTACACAAAGAAGATAATGTTAAGGGCTAGGAATATAATTCAGTGATAGAGCATTTACCTAGCACATATGCAAGGTCCTGGGTTTGATCTCCAATACTCCAAAGAGAAAAAAAAGATTATATTATATACAGTATATGAAAGAAGACTTAAAAGAATAGTTCTATGGGCATATCTATGTTTAATAGATTACTCTGATACACTGACTGCTGAATGGAAATGGATTGAAAGGGAGCAATGGTAGTAGAATCAAGAAAACCAGTTAACTGCTCACTATATAATGAACATGAAGTTAAAGAAAAAATGGTGGCTTGAAATGAAGTTGTGACAGTGGATATGGAGATAAATAGATATATTCAGAATATATCTCGAGGCTGAAATATCCATTACTGTCAATGGATAGGACATGTAATAACAATAAAAAAGATAAGAAGTGGAGAGGTAGAAAATTACTCAGACCCTGGTGCTGTTCACAAACTCCACATCAGGTGATAGACAGAACCACAGCCATCTTCTCCACACAAACACAAATGCTGCCATCTTCTCCCAAATCATAAAACAAATTAAGTTCATGAACCTAGGTGCCACTGTATTTTCAAAATGTTTATATATTTAATTATTTTTCTCTTTTTCTTACTGGTTTGTTTTGGGGGTGGGATTTTAATTTTTTTATCTTTATTGTATGCTATAGTATATTTTCTCTCTTTTCCCCATTCAACTTTTTTCCCTACCTTTGTTACATTTCATTTCCTGTATTTTGCTTTGTTTTCCTTTTTTTTCTTGTTCAATCTTTACTGCTACTATTTTCTATTACTATTAATTTCCTTTTACTTCTCAATAGGATGCCCTATCTCACTTTTCTCACCTCCCTTTCATATTGTATTGAATAATTTTTCAAATTTTACTTTTTGCATTCTCTGGTTCCCCACCCCATCTATCTTTACTAGCATAACTATTAAACTTTATGAGTTTCTAGATAGCTAGTTAAATATATGCTATTACTGTTCAGAAGTATTCTACTGTTAGTAAAGATAAAGTTGTTCCATTTAGGAGATATTGTTGGTCAATAAGAGAGTTAATATTTTGTTTGTCTTATTGTTCATAATATAATTATAGACCTCTTTTCTATGGGTAAGTGTGATACATTATTGGTCCTTAGGATTTGTCAATATCCAGTTTCTCTGATGCTATTATTGCTCCTGACTTTATTGCTATAGCCAAGATGACATGGTTGGTGCTATGAATTGGTTTTTTGGGGAAGTCAATATATGCATTGACTTGAAGTCGTTAAAAATATTTCAGCCCATACCTGAAGAACTGGGTACTAGGCTACACAAATAAACAGAAGTGGCTGGATCCAGGGACAGAGGCAAAGGCCAACAGTTAGCGATGCCCAGAGGGTACCACTGAAAAGTAGACATTAATGAAAGATGTTTCCATACTAGCAACAAGGCTTGCCAATATAATCAACCTGCAACCCTCAACACAAAACAAACAAATAAAAACATGAGAAGGCATGGCAACAAAATGCCTCCAAAACCTCCAAACTCCCCCAAAGCTGATCCATTGGGGTATCAAAGGGGAGGAAATCAAATCCACAAAGGTACATTATTCAAAAAGATAGCAGAGAAGGTGGCAAAACAGATCATAAGGCTTTTTGAAAACTCAATGAAAATATAAGAAAACAGATAATGGGCCAAATAAACAAAGTGATCAGCAGGTCTACAGAAGACACTACTAAAAAGCTAACAGAGCTAAACAATGTATGCAAAACATGACTGACCAGCATAGAAAACAATTAGAGTTGTAAAAATGTTCCTAATAGAAACTCAGGAGGTCAAAAATTCTACCAAAGCTCTGGGCAGCAGAAGTAACCAATGTGAGGACAGAGTGTCAGAACTAGAAGACAGGGCTGTTGTTGATGATCAATTAATTAAAGATACCTAAGAATAAGGGAATATGAAAAATGAATTCAAGAGCTTTTAAATGAGGCAAATAAGCTTAATCTAAGATTAATTGGATTTAGTAAAAAAATCAGAAAACAGCACAAAGCTCATTTAAAAAACTGTTTAATGAAATAGCAGCAAAAAGCTTTCAAATAAGGGCAAACAATTTAACATACAATAAAAAGGGAGCATATAGAACCCAAAATACCCATGATCAGAAAAGAAACTCTCCACAACACATCATAGTCTGAATGGCAGAAGTCCAGCACAGGAACAGAATCATAAAAGTGGTTAGAGAAAAGCAATAAATTACTTATAAAGATAAATCCATTAGAATTAGAGCAGACTTCTCAACACAAATCTTAAAGGCCAGGAGACATTGGATAAAGTGTTTCAATCCCTACCTAAAAGAAAACTATTTCCAAAACAGGGTGATATGTCCTGCAAGACTATATCTTTCAAAATTAATGGAGAAATAAAGTATTTCCATGGTAAAATACACTTAAAGAAATTAATGATCAAGGGCTCCAAAAATCTCAAGGACATCCTAGAAATAGACAATAAAGCTAACAATGACAAAAGTTCTGATGTCATGAATATAACAGGTATGGTGGACAGTTAGGTAGCAAGGAAAGAAACACAAGCAGCAACAGGAAAAGAAGGCAATGACATGAATAAGTCAATACCTATAGTCATAATATTCAATGTGAATAGGCTCAATTCCCAAATCAAAAGAAACAGATTGACAGAACAGATCAAGAAACAAAATCCAATAGTATGTTCTATACAAAAAACACATTTAACCCATAAAGAAATGCATAGACTAAAAATCAAAAGATGGAAAACAATATTCTATGCAATGGAAATCCAAAATATCCTATATTCAGATAAAGTGGACTTCAAGCAAAATCTGATCAAAAGAGGCAAAGAAAGAGGGCCGAGGATTTAGCTCAGGGGTTCTGCCACCTACCTCACAAGCACAAGGTCCCAAGCTCAATCCCTGGTATAAAAAAAAAAAAAAAAAAAGAAAGTCATTACATATTGGTTAAGGGGACAATCCAACAAGAAGAGATAAAAATTATTAACATATATAAGCCAAACAATGGCACACCCAACTTGATAAAGCAAGTTCTACTGGACATAAAAGACCTATTAGTCATAGACAAAATTGTACTAAGGGAACTCAATACCACACTACTAAAAATAAAACAAGTAAGCAAAAACAAATCAACAAAGAAATATCAGCATTGTACCCAACCTTCAAAAAAATATACTTAATAGATATCTACAGGGTTCCTTCCAACAACAAAGCACACATAATTCACAGCAGAACAAAGAACTTTCTCCAAACTAAACAGCATTCTAGCCAATCAAGCAAGCTTATGTAAATACAAAAGAATTAAAATTGTGCCACTGATATTATCAAAGAATAATAGCACAATGAAACTAGAAATCAGTAGCAAAAGAAAACACAGAAATTATAGAAATGCTTGGAAACTAAAAATACATTCTTAAATAAACATGGGTTAGAGAATAAATCAAGGAATAAATAAGACAATTCCTAGAACAAAACAATGATGCCAGTAACAATATAACAGAACTTATGGGACATAATGAAAGAAGCCCTAAGAAGGAAATTTATACCTATGAATTCTCACATCACAAAAACAGACCAAGCCCAATAAATAATGAAACAATATTCAGGGTCTTAGAGAATAACAATCCAAAGCCAGAGACAGTACAAGGAAGGAAGTTGTAAAGATCAAAGCAAAAATCAGTGAAATTGAGACAAAAAAAACACATACACACACAAACACAATACAAAGAATCGATGAAAGAGCAGTGTAGCTGCAGGCAGATCCATCCAGGGCCCCACCCCAAGTCCAGTGGCTTCAGCACACAGGTTGAAGAAAAAGGCCCACCCAGAAAAGAGCTGCACGGGTGCAGAAGCAACAACCAGAAGCCCATCTCGATACCATCTGTAAATGCACACAGATCCCAGTGAGCAACAGTGTGGACCAGAGTGGTGTGGCCTCAGGCAGGTCCAGCCAGGGCCATGCCCCAAACCACACCTCTTGGGTACACAGGACCAAGCCAAGAGCCCACCTGGAAAACAGCTGCACAGGCACAGAAGCAACAACCAGTGGCTTCCCCCCATAACATTGGTAAGTATGCGGAGATGCTGGCAAGAAGCCTGCTCAGACACCAGAGACTGAGGTACACAGCTCCCAACCAAAGGCATTCCTGGACAACAGCTACATAGACGGGCAGGCCCTAGCCAGAGGCATGACTAGATAACATCCCATGTGTGCACAGATGCCAGCCAGAAGGCCGCCCAGACAACAAGTCAGCTCAGGGGTCCAGAAGGCCACCATTCTGAACCCAGGAATTAGTGTACTGGTGAACACCAGAGAAAAGGCTGCTCAGTGACTTGCTGAGAATTGAAGACCACTGGATGAGCAAAACGTTGCCTCAACAAAGGCACATCAGGGTGCACCTGTTGAAATGAGAAGACTCATAAACAAGTCTCAAAATCAGTCTACGAGATCACCTAAGGCAACCCCAAGGGAAATGAGATGGAACATTCTGATACTCAATCACCTGGACTCCCTGAGCTGCCAACAAAAGAAGATCTGGAAAAAATGAAATTAGGAATAATTTCTCAGATAACAGCAGAGATTGTGCCCATAGTGCAAGGCATGATTAATAAATCTAGAGCAGACACAGATTAAAAAAATAGAGGAACTGAGGAACATGATGAAACCCCAACATAGAAAACAAATGGAATCCATAAAACAGATGGAAACAGATTTCCAGGAGATTAGAAACTCCATTGAAAGTTTACACAGGACAAAGAGCCAATGTGAGGACAAATTTTAGATATAGGAGATAAGATTGCAATTAGTAACCAGGAAAAGAAAAATTTCTTCAAAATAGTAAGGGATCATGAGAAATCAATAGAGTAGCTGCTAGATGATGCAAAGAAGAATAACATAAGACTGACCAGAGTCAATGAAGAAACAGAAGAGAGTGCAGATGGCATTAAAAAAAAACTATTCAGAGTAGTGATGGCAGAAAACTTCCCAAGCAGGGGAAAAGAAATTGACATACAGATAAGTGAGGCATATAGGACTCCAAATAGCCTTGATCAAAAAAAATCTATACATAGGCACATAATAGTTAAGATGCCAGAAACCCAACAGAAGAACAAAATTCGGCAAACAGTTAGAGAAAAGAAACAAATCACATACAAAGGAAAGACTATCAGAATCACAGCAGACTTCTCAACACAAACCATCAAGGCAAGAAGTGCTTGGAGTAAAGTATTTGAAGCCCTAAGAGAAAACAACCTCCAACCTAGATTGATGTACCCTACAAAACTATCTTTCAAAATTGATGGAGAAATAAGATACTTTCATGACAAAGAGCACCTGAGAAACTTCATAAATACCAAACAAGCACTCCAAAGAATTTTTAAAAATACTCTCAGAAAAGACATTGAGGATCTCAATGCCAGGAAGCCCAGCAGAATGAATCCATCAGGCATGAAAAAAAAATAAA
>NW_004624931.1:1167024-1177129 GCF_000247695.1 Heterocephalus glaber | reverse complement strand
AATCAAAAGAAATAGACTGGCAGAATGAATCAAGAAGGAAGATCCAACAATATGCTGCATACAAGAAATGCAATTCAAAAAGAAACTCATATACTGAAAGTTAAAGGATGGAAAACAGTAATCCATGCGAAAGAACCCCCAACAAAACAGGAGTCGCTATCCTCTTTGCAGATCAGGTGGATTTCAAAACCACACTGATTAAGAGAGACAAAGAAGGACACTACCTCCTTGTGAAGGGAACAATCCAAGCGGAAGAGATGATGATCATAAATATATATATGCACCAAACATAATGCACCCAACTATAAAAAACAAATACAAAGGGACATGAAAAATCAAATAAGCAGTAATACAGTGGTAATGGGGGACCTCAATTCATGATCACAAATAGATCAACTAGATAAAAAATAAACAACAAAATACTAAAACTCAATCAAACTCTTGAACAAATGAACTTAACAGATGTTTATAGAGTGTTCCACCCTACAAAATCAGAATACACATTCTTTTCAGCTGCACACAGGTCATTCTCCAAAAGAGACCACATACTCACTCATAGACCATGTTTAAGTAAGTACAAAAGAATTGAAGTTATTCCCTGTATGTTATCAGACCATAGTGCAGTGAAATTGGAGATCAATAGCAAAAGGAATTGCAAGAATTTCATAAACATGGAAATTAAACAACACACTTCTGAATAATGAATGGGTCACAGAGGAAATTAAAGAAGAAATCGGGAGGTGTGCCACAGCTCCCAGCACAGAGGAGGCTTCCAGGTAGGCATGCCAAAGCTCCCAGCACAGAGGAGACTTCCAGGTAGGCATGCCAAAGCTCCCAGCACTGAGGAGGTGACCACGCAAGCACCAGCAGCAATCCACACCCCTGGTCGAATTGAGAAGACACATAAACAAGCCTCAGAACCAGACTTCCACATCACCTAGAGCAACCCAAAAGGGAAACGAGATGAAACACTCTGATACTCAACCACCTGGACTCCCTGAACTGGCAACAAAAGAGGATCTGGGAAAAATGAAATCAGAAATAATTTCCCAGATAACAGCAGACATTATGCCCATAGTGCAAGACATGATTAATAAGTCTAGAGTGGTCACTGATAAAAGAAATACAGAAGCTGAGGAACATGATGGAATCCCAAAATAGGAAACAAATGGAATCCATAAAAGACATTCAAATAGATTTCCAGATTAAAAACTCCATTGAAAGTTTACACAGCAGAATGAGCCAATGTGAGGACAGAATGTCAGATATATAAAATAATATTGCAATTAGTGTCCAGGAAAAGAAAAATTTCTTTAAAATAGTAAGAGACCATGAGAAATCAATCCAGCAGCTGCTAGACGAGGCAAAGAAGAATAACATAAGACTGACCAGAGTCAATGAAGAAACACAAGAGAGTGCAGAAGACATAAAAAAAACTGTTCACAGAAGTGATGGCAGGAAACTTCCCAAACAGGGGAAAAGAATTTGACATACAGATAAGTGAGGAATATAGGACTCCAACTAGCCTTGATCAAAAAGAATCTACACATAGTCATATAATTTTGAAGATTCCAGAAACCCAACAGAAAAACAAAGTTTTACAAGCAGTTAGAGAAAAGAAACAAATCACATACCAAGGAAAGCCCATCAGAATCACAGCAGACTTCTCAACACAAACCCTCAAGGCAAGAAGAGCTTGGAGTGACGTATTTCAAGCCCTAAAAGAAAACAAACTCCAACCCAGACTGATGTACCCTGCAAAATTATCTTTCAAAATTGATGGAGACATAAGATACTTTCATGATAAAGAGAACTTTAGGAAGTTCATGAATACCAAACCAGCACTCCAAACAATTTTAGACAAAATTCTAGGAAAAGACAACGATGATCACAACCCAAGGAAGGCCAGCAGAATGAATCCACTGGGGACGACAAGAAATTAAAAGCAAAGGGGGAAAATAAAACAAAAAAAAAAGTCATGACAATGATAACTTAATATGTATGAGTTATAATCATCAATGTTAGTGATCTCAACTCACCAATCAAAAGAAGTAGACTGGCAGAATTGGTCAAGAAGCAAAATTCAACAATATGCTACATACAAGAAACATACTTAATTCAAAAAGAAACTCATAGACTGAAAGTTAAAGGATGGAAAACAATACTCCGTGTTACAGGAACCTGAAAAAATGCAGAAGTAGCTATCCTTTTTGCAGACCAAGTGGACTTCAAACCCACACTGATTAAGGGAGACAAAGAAGGACACTATATCCTTGTAAAGGGAACAATCCAAGAGGGAGAGATAACAATCATAAATGTCTATTCAACAAACACTAGTGCAACCAACTATATAAAACAAATACTAATGGACATGAAAAATCATATAAGCACTCATACAATGGTAGTGGGGAACTCAATACCCCATTGTCCCAAATAGATAGATCAACTAGACAAAAAACAAGCAATGAAATACTAGAACTCAATCAAACTCTTTAACAAGTGAACTTAACAGATGTTTACAGAGTGTTCCACCCCATAAAATCAGAATACACATTCTTTTCAGCTGCACATGGGTCGGTATCCAAAATAGAACACATACTCGCTCCTAGAACATGTTTAGGTAAATGCTAAGGAAAAGTGCAATGAAATTGGATATCAATAGCAAAAGAAACTGCAAAAATTACATAAAAACATGGAAAATGAACAACATACTTCTGAATAAACAATGGGTCACAGAGGAAATTAAAGAAGAAATAAGACAGTTCCTACAATTAAAAGACAGTGACAATACAACATATTGCAATATATGTGACACAATGAAAGCAGTCTTATGAGGGAAATTCGTAGCAGTAAAAAGTCATATTAGGAAAACAGAGCAAGCCCAACTAAACAAGCTGATGCTGAACCTCAAGCTTCTAGAAAAAGAAGAGCAGGATGAATCCAAAGCCTATAAAAAGGAGGAAATTATAAATATCAGGGCAGAAATCAATGCAATCGAGACTAAGAAAACAATACAAAAAAATCAATGAAGACAAGAGTTGCTTCTTCAAAAAAGTAAACAAAATTGGCAAACCCTTAGCCAACCTTATCAGAAAAAGAAAAGAAAAGGCCCAAATCCATCCAATTAGGAATGAAAAGGGTAAAATTACAATGGACCCAGCAGAAATCCAGAGGATCATCAATACCTACTTGGAGAACTTATATGCCAACAAGATGGAAAACACAGAAGAAATGGACAGATTCCTAGACACATATCAATTACCAAAGTTGAATGAAGAAGACTTAACAATTCTAAACAACCCAATATCAATCAAAGACATTGAAAACGCAATTAAAAACTTACCAACTAAGAAATGCCCGGGTCTTGATGGCTTCACTGATGAATTCCACAAGACATTTAGAGAGGAACTACTGCCACTCCACTTTAAACTCTTCACTGAAAATGAAAGGGAAGCAATACTACCAAATTCATTCCTGGAAGCAAGCACCACCTTGATCCCCAAAGCAGAGAAGGACGCAACCAAAAAAGAGAACTATAGGCCAATCTCACTAAGGAAAATAGATGAAAAAATCCTTAATAAGATACTGGCAAATAGAATGGAGAAGATCATTAAGAATATCATACACCCTGACCAATTGGGATTCATCCCAGGGATGCAGGGATGGTTCAACATACCCAAATCAATCAATGTAATACACTATATCAACAGAGCCAAGGACAAAAACAATATGATCATCTCAATAGATAAAGAAAAAGCAATTGACAAAATCAAACACGCATTCATGAGAAAAACCCTACAAAAAATTAGAATAGACGGTCTCTATCTCAATCTGATAAAAGCCATTCATGAAAAACCAACACCCAATATCATACTAAATGATCAAAAGCTGAAATCCTTCACACTAAAACCAAGAACAAGACATGGATGGCCACTATCACCATTCCTGTTCAATATAGTTTTGGAAACATTAGCCACGGCAATTAGACAAGAGAACGAAATAAAAGGAATAAAAATAGGAAATGAAGAAGTCAAATTGTCATTATTTGCAGATGACATGATACCCTATATAGAAGACCCCATGAAGTTCACAAAAAATCTTCTAGAGTTAATAACCAAATTCAGTAAAGTAGCTGGATAAAAGGTCAACATGCAAAAATCAATAGCTTTCCTCTACACCGACAACAAACTCACTGAGAAATAGGGCAAAAAATTCCTTTAACAATAGCATCCAAAAAAATGAAATAGCTAGGAATCAACCTAACAAAAGAAATCAAAGACCCCATCTCTGAAAACTATGGCACTTTGAGAAGAGAGATTGAAGATGGTATCAGAAAATGGACAGACATCCCCTGCTCCTGGGTAGGAAGGATCAACATAGTGAAAATGGCCATACCTCCAAAACTGCTATATAGATTCAATGCAATCCCAATTGAAATTCCAGCAGCATGCTTCATGGACCTTGAGAAAACAATCCAAAAATTCATTTGGAACAAGAAGAGACCTAGAATAGCAAAAGCAATTCTAGGAAACAGAGACATGGCAAGGGACATCACAACACCCAACTTGAAACTATACTACAAAGCTACTGTGATAAAAACAGCATGGTACTGGCAAGAAACAGACCTGAGGACCAGTGGAACAGATTAGAAGATGCAGAAAAAAAATAAAAGAGCTAAATCTTAGAAGTAGCCTATATATCTATCAACAGATGAATGGATAGAGAAAATGTAGTATTTACACATAATAGATTACTACTCTGCCATAAAGAATGATAAATTTGTGTCATTTGTACAAAAATTGGTGCTCCTGGGGACAATATGTTAAATGAAATAAATCAGACACACAAGCTTAAATATTGCCTGGTTTATCTTACATGAGAAACCCAAAATACAAGTGAAGATCAAAATAAAAGATAGATAATAAGAACAAGGAGACAGATCTTTCTTAAATGAAAAGGGATCAAGATGGAGGTGGGGAGAGGGAAAGGTGATAAAAAGGGGGCTTGCGATGTGTTTTGTACATGTACCAACTCCTCCAAAGGAATGTAAATATTATGTACTGTAAGCATGTACTAATAAAAAAGTAAATAAAATAAAAAAAGAAAAACGTAAGAAGAAACATTATTCAATAAATGATTTTGCATCAACTGGGTAATTATTTGCAATGTAAGAAGGGTCCTCTCCTTACCTTTTTCCTTAAATTCAAATGAAATATTTCATATTGATGAGTTAAAAATATAAAAGGGATGGGGTGTAACTCACTGATAGAGCACTTGTGTCATATGCGCAAGGCCCTGGGTTTGATCCTCAGCACCCAAAATTAAATAAAATAAATTCTAATGGCTGAAATAGAAAGGTTCTGGAACAGACATCAGCTTTGAGAAAAATGAGGTAGACATATGTCTTGCTATTTTTTCCCACTAAATACAAGTAAATCTCCTGGGCATTGTATCTAAAACAAATGTATGACTATGACAGAGAAGAATCCAGACTAGTCAGGAAATTTGGGGCCCAATGAACAGCAAAGAAGTGAATTCCTGAATTTATTACTAAATAAGCCAGCAAAATAAAAGACAGATAAAAAGTGCCTGCTGTCTCTAATTAAGGACGAGGAAAAGGACAGCCTAGCGAGGGAGAAAAATTTTAGGCAATGACTTCTTTATTTCAGTCTCACTCCATAGGAAATAGGGTGGCTCAAAACCTACCTATATCCATACCAGCAAGGCCAAGTATGAAATCTACATTTCTATTGTCACTGAGCTGTAGCAAGATGACTCAACACTCATCACAGTGGTCAGAGAATGTCACATAGGTACAATAATAGTCCACTTCTCTTTTGTAGTATCAGTGGAAATCAAAAACTGTACTTCCATTACCAGTTGTAAGGAGGCATGCCACATCTCTCCCCTCAAATGTCAACAGGAGCAGAGTGGGAAATTCGGACTTCCAATTCAAACTCTAAATACCAAGGGCACATCCTCACTTCTCTTACCAAACCAATGTCTGAAACAGCTAACTAAAATGGAAGGTTTCCACGAAATCCAGGGTTTTGTAACAATATCCCAAATATCCAGATTTTCATTTTTAAAATTATACAAAAACAACAAAAATGTAACTAGAATAGAAAAAGCAATCAACAGACATCAACTCTGAGATGACAAAATGTCAGCATTATCTACAAAAAGTCCATCTAAAGAAGTGCATCATAAAATGTTTCAAAGAGGAATTATGAACACAACAGATAGAAGTAAAAATGTAAAAAGTCACAGTAGATAGAGGATATAACAAAAAACTAAGTGGAAATTTTAAAATAAAAAAATAAAATAATCAAAATTTAAAACTCAGTAGATAGGTTCGATAGAATAAAGAAAAAAGAATCAGTGAGCTGGAAGACAAAATAATAAAAATTCCCCAAATTTTTAGTAAAAGAATATTAGATCGAACAAATCAACCAAAATGAACCAACCTTCAGGGATCTATGAAGCTTAACTAAGTTATCTTACAGTCATAGAATGGGAGTTCTGGAAGGACAGCAAAAACAGAAGAGGGCTGAAAAAGTACTCAGAGAAATAAATGCTGAAACTGTTAAACTTTGACAAATGACAATCCTATAGATTTGTAGGTAAAGAAGCCAAGCAAACTACAAACAACATGAACCCACAGATAACCAGACAAAGATATATCTTGGTCAGTCTTCTAAAAATACATAGAAAAAAAATCTTAAAAGCTTTAAGAGAAAAAAGAGGCAGTGCCTATAGGCCACAAGGCAGTGAATTACTCACCAGAAACCCTGAAGGTCAAAAAGAGGCCACATTTTTCAAGTGCTGAAAAAAATAACTGTCAACCAAGAATTCTATATTCACTGAAGATAATTCATCAAGGAAAAAAGAGGAACCAATACATTTTCAGATGAAGAAAAACTAAAAGAATTTATCATCAATAAACCTACTCTAAAAGAATAGCTAAAGTAAATTTTCTAAACAGAAAGAAAAGGATAATCGAGGAAATCTTAGAACATGAAGGAGAAAGAAAAACAATGGAAAAGATAAAAATATGCATAACAAAATGTTTTACTTCTTCTATTGAGTTTTCTAAGTTATGTTTTAAGGTTTACATTAATTTATTAGGACTGCCATAACAAACCCCAAAGACTTGGTGGCCAAAAGATAGAAATTGAAGTTTCAGCAGGGTTGGTTTCTTCTAAGAACTCTCTCCTTCACCTGTAAATATCTGTCTTCTCCTGTATCTTTACACAATTTTCCTTCTACACCTATCAATCTAAAATTCCTTTTTCTAAGGACTTCAGTCATTTTGGATTATGGCTCACTCTAAAGGCCTCATTTTAACTTATTTTCCTCTTTAAAGACCTTATCGCCAAATGTAGTGACATTCCAAATTTTAGTAGTACACAATTCAACTTGAAGTAAAAATTATAACATTGGTTTCCTCTGAATATAGGGAACAAGACAATTATGTCTTCTGGCACCCATATTAATCAGCATAGTTCTAGAAGTAGTAGGCAGTGCAATGAGGTGAAAAAAAGAAACTAAAACACACACAGATTATAGGGGAAGAAATAAAACCATCTCTATTTGCAGATGACATAATTGTTATCTGCAAAGAGTCTCCTGAAAAAAATTCCCATGAATCTCCTGAAGACACCTAGCCCTAACCCAAGTTTTCAGCAAGATTCTAGGATATATACTAATAATGAACATGTGAAAACTGAAGCTAAAAATACAATGCCAACTATAATTGCTTAGAAATTAAATATTTAGGTGTATAACAAATAACAAAACACATACATGATTTATATGCTGAAAACCAATTGTCCCTAAACCAATTCATGAGTTCTCTCAAGCTGCCTTCACAAAATACCGTATACTTGGGCTAGATATCCAAGATCAAGGTGCTAATAGGGTTAGTGTCTGGTGAAGGCTCTCTTCTTTGGCTGCAGATAGCCACCTTCTTACTGTGCCTTCACATGGCAGAGGTAGAGGAAGCGTGAGAAAGATCTTCTTACTATGACTTTATTTAACTTCAGTTATTTCCTAGAGACTATCTCCAATCTCACTGGGGGTTAGGGCTTCAAGTAGGAACTGGAGAAGAATGCAATTTAGTCTTTAGCAAGGTTTATCTTGATTTGTAGTAAAGTTCCACGGAGACATTTTTGTGATTAGACAAGATTATTTTGAAATTTGTATAGAAAGATAAGCTTATGTAAATAGGAGGGAGGGAGGGGTTGAAGGGAGGGAAAGGGGAATGGGAAAAAATAAGAACCAAGATATATCATGTACAGTTATAAATTCCCAATAATAAATGTGATCATAAGGTATACCTAAAATGTACCAATAAACTTAATGAATAAAAATAAAAAGAAAGCTAAAGAAACTAGAGTAAGCACTCATAAACATAAAATGGGAAAACATGTTTGCACAATAGTAAATCATACTATATAACAACAGTAATCAAGAAAATGTACTGGAGGAAATATATACACACAAATAAATGAAGCAGAATAGAGAATCTAGAAATACATCCACAATAATATGTCCAATTGGGCTTTTGGAAAAAGTACGAAAACAATCATGCCAGGAATGGTGGTACATGCCTGTAATCCCAACACTCTGGGAGGCTGAGGGACGTGGATCACAAATTCATGCCCAGTTTGGAGAACTTAGCAAGACCTTGTCTCAAAATAAAAAATAAAAAGGCCTGGGGATGTAGCTCAGTGCAAAAGCCCAGGATTCTATCCTCAGTACCACCACCACCAAAAAAGAAATTTAGCAATTCAATAGTCTAAGGATAGGTTTTCATGAGAAATGATACTAATGAAATAGGACATATCTGATAATGGCCTACTAATATAGGTGAAAATAACAACATATCTGTTAATGAACTAGTATCATTCATATATATATATTATATATACTATATATTATATATACAATATATATGTTATATATACAATATATATTGTATATACAATATATATTATATATACAATATATATGTTATATATATACAATATACATAGTATATATATATACAGTAAAAGCAAAGAAACAATCCAATTAGCAAATAGGCTAAAGACATAAAGATACATTTCCCTAAGAGGATATACAGATGACAAATAAGCACATGAAAGTATGTCCAAAATAATTAAGCATCATAGAAATGAAAATTAAAACCACAACATGATAGCAGTATATACTTGAAAGAATGACTAAATTAAAAAATAATGACAATGACAAATGCCAGAGACAACAAGAATAACTGGATAATTTACATTGCTTATGGAAATATTAAATGGAGAGCTACCCTGGAAAAGCTTGGCAGCTTCTTAAAATTTAATAATGCAAGTACTGTACGACTTAGGAATTGCTCTCCTGGGCATTTGTCCCAGAGAAGTGAAAACGTATGAACTTGTACATGAATGTTTATAGCAGCTTTATTTGTAATGGCCACAAACTGAATCTTCCTAGATTTCTTCAATGGATAAATGATTAAACAAACTGAGTTATATCCATACCACGGAATATTACTTTAGAAATAAAAAGGAAGAGATGCCGAATCACCCCACTGCAGACAGGCAGGTCTGCCCATGCCCTACCAAGGTCCTGAGTCCCACAGAACATGCCAAATCAACCCGATGCAGACAGGCAGGTATCTGCATGCCCTACTGAGGTCCTGAGTCGCACGGAGCACGCCAAATCACCCCTCTGAAGAAAGGCAGACACCTGGATCCACACTACAAAGAAGCAGAGGACACCAGACCACCAGAACAAGGTACTGAGCCCCGCTGCTCCTGGCCCAGAGGTAGGGGCTTCTGAGCTGCCGTCGCACTGCTCCTGGTCCACAGGAAGGGACTTCCCGGTCACCATCACTCCCACTGCTCCCAGCCCAGAGGAAAGGGCTTTTGGGCCACCTTTTCTCCCTCCGCTCCTGGCCCAGAGAAAGGGGCTTCCAGGTCACCATCCCTCCCGCTGCTCCTGGCCCAGAGGTAGGGGATTCTGAGCTGCCATCCCACTGCTCCTGGTCCAGAGGAAGGGGCTTCCGGTCCACCATCCCTCCAGCTGCTCCCGGCCCACAGGAAAGGGCTTT
>NW_004624931.1:1139471-1162187 GCF_000247695.1 Heterocephalus glaber | reverse complement strand
AGGGAAGGGTGGAGGGCGTGAAGGGAGGGCTAGGAATGGGAAAAAAATAAGAACGAAGATGCATTATGTAAAGGTATAATTCCCAATGAGAAATGTAATTGTGTTGTATACCTACAATGTACCAATAAAAGAATTTAATTTAAAAAAAGAAATAAAAAGGAAAATGGGTTCTGTAAAAAATCACTAGAAACTTCTAACAGTAGCATCCTTTGGGAAGAGATTTTTTGGAAAGGGTTAAACTTGCCTTTTGGTACTTTGTACTTTCAGCAGTACCTGGATTCTCAAAGCTGCTACATATATTGCCCTTTCATGTCAATATAAATTATATATGAGAAGACAGGGGAAGAGGAGAAGGGCGATTAAGAAACAAAAAAGAGGAAGAGAAGAAAAGGGGGAGAAGTGATACTTTAAAATCAGACAGCCTTGGATTGGAATACAGCACAAACTCTGTCTCTCAATTTCTATCTGCTTGATCTTAGAAAATCATATAACCTATCTGAACATATTTTCTCATCTGGAAAATAGAGACAATAGTACCTGACTCATTAAATTCTTGTAAAGGCTAAATGAAAACTTCAATTGCTTGACATATGATAAACCTGCAATAAATATGAACTGTTTTGTCATCATTATTAAAATGAAGAGAAAAGTGATAACAACTGAGAAAAATCATCATTTAAATGAAGTAAATCAGTGCAATAGTCAGCAAAGTGAAGTGGAAAGGACAGAGTCCACCTTAGTTACAAATTAGCAGAAAATCACTTAAGTATGTTCTTTCACTAGTAGAACAATCTACAATATCATATGCTATTTTGTGCCTTAGGCATTTTGAAATACAGTAATTTTTTAAAGTATCTTTCTTGAATTGTAGGTCACATACCAAAAATTTCACAAAATATACAATTCAGTATTTTTTAGCACTTTCAGTAGGCTGTGCAACCATCACTACTATGTAATTTCAGAAGAGTTTCATCAGTTCCAAAAGAAACTGTACATGTATTAGCAATTACTCTTCACTCCATACTCCACGCCTCAAACTAGGCAACCAGTAGAGAAATTCAGGAGCCAAAAGTAATTCGGAAAGCTTGGTGTTGAGGAAAGGGAGGGGAAAATAATAACTCCTGGTGGAAGGGAGGTAAGGGGAATGGGGAGAAAAACAAGAACCAAGATATATCATGTACAGGTACAAATTCCCTATGATGAATGTGATCATTATGTATACCTAACATGTACCAATAAATTTAATGAATAATAATAATAATAATTCCCATCTTTTTGATGTAAGTAATTCTGTGGATGCTGCTATCCTTCATTGAGAAACAAAAAAATAAAAGATTTAAGGTGTAAAATGAAGATGAGTTCAGCTTTGAGCTGCCTGTGAGACAGCCAAATAAAACTTTTAGGGAAGACACTTAAGCATGACACTCAGAAAGAAGGGATTGAAGATAGAAATTTCAAAATTATCTGCATATATATAATAACTAAAGCCATCAAGATGGCAAAAGAGGCTTAGAAGGAAAAAAAAAAGAGAAGAGTAAGCAACAGTAGAGAGAGTTCCAAGGAGCAGGAGACAAGCATGGAGAAGTGTCACCAAAGCAAAAGAAAAAACATTTTGGGAAGCAAGAGGCCAGTAATGTCCAATCCTTCTAATGGCTAATAAATAAAAACAGATGTCTCCACTGAAAATTGTGCAAGGAAGTTAGTAAGAATAGGTTTAAAGTAATGATAATAGCAGCTTAAGTACATTAAGGAGTACAAGTGTAGATATTAAGTACATATCTCACTCAGCAAATATAACTGTTAACAGGAGAAGGATAAAAGAGGACAATTACTAGAAAGGGTTATGGTCCACCAAAAAAGATATGAGTCCTAACTCCTATTACCTCATAATGTGATCTGATTTGGAAGTATGATCTTTGCAGATGTGATTAATGAAGATGAGATCATAATGTAGTAGGGTGGTCCCTTAATCCAATATGTTGGTGTGATGGTTAATTTTAGGTGTCAGTTTGATCAAAATAACATAAAACCCTAAAAAGTATTATTTTGAGTATGTCTGTAAAGGTGTTTCCAGAGGAAGTTATTACATGAGTCTGAGTAGATGAGGTGAAGACCTGGCCTATGTAGGCAGGTACCATCCAATCAGCTAAGGGGCTCAGAGAGAACAAATACAGATTAATTGGTGTCCTACCACTCCAAAAGCTAGGATTTACTCATCTCCAATCTTGAACATTAAAATTCCAAACTCGCCAGCCTTGGGAGTCCAGGATTTATACCAGCTGCCTGCTTCCTGGCATTTGAGTCTTGCAGCCTCCAAGCAAGGGTTACATCCACTGGCTTCCCTGATTCTCAGGGTTTGGACTTGGCCTGAATGACATTACCAGAGTCCTAGAGTCTCCAGCTTACAGACAATCTGCCATGGGACTGTCAGCCACCATAACCATGTGAATTAATTACCCACTGCTATATCTATGTAGTATCTTATCGGTTCTGTCTCTCTGGAGAACCCTGATAATACAGATGGTGATCTTTAAAGAAGGGGGGGAAACACCATGTGAAGATGTAGATAAAGAGGCACAGAAAAACAAAAGGAGAGATCAAAGTGACACAATGGCATGGCAAAGAATGCAAAGGATCAAAGGCCACCTCAGAAAACTGGGAAGAAGGATGAAAGGATTCTCCCAGATAGGCTCCTTGATTTCAGTCTTCTGCTCTTCAGAATTGTGACCGAATAACTTTTTGCTGCTTTAAGCTACTTAGTTTGTGGCACTTTCTTAAGACAGCCCCTAGGAAACTACCACAGAATCAGAAGTAAAGATTTCGTTGTTTGTCTTAAAAGCTGAGAGAAATTAAGCATGCTTTAAAAATCTAATGGGGATGTGTTAATTCAGAAGGTGAAAGTAAAAACATAGTAGAGTCCAAACTACATAGAAACAAAGAGAATATCTAAATATTCACCATTATTTTTCCTTCTGAGCATGCAAAATGGCTGCATTTTCCACATTCTTGCGGGGCTATAAGTAACCTTGTTTCTGGGTTCTGGTCCTAAGAACCTAGAACTGAGAAATATCATTTCCAAATCTGGCCCATACAAATTTTCTAAACATTATCTTCTCTCCCTCCTATCATCTCCTAGGTGTATATATATGCTCATGGTAACATTGACAACTCCATGGTGAAGAAAAAAGAGTCTCCATTAGTCTGAGTAGGCAAGGAACAAAACAATTCCTGCTCGCACCTCATGTTTCCCAGTAGATATGATCTGAGCAAGAAACAAATATCCTGTATTAAGCCACTCCATTGCTAGGTTTTTCTTTTCTTAACTAACATACAAGTTCCTGAAATGATAGGAAGTGATGGCATATGAACCATAAATGGAGAACTTCACCTTAGACTGAAGCTTAGCCTTTCTATAAGAGCAGAAAAAATCTTCTTCCTTTATCCTTTTAAGTTCTTGGCTGGATCCCATATAGCAACAATAAAACCCACAACACATTAAGGAGTAAAAAGCATACAGATGTGTTTACCATAAGCTTTTCATGGAGTGAGAGCCTTCATAAGGAAATAAAGACCCAAAGACACAGTTAAAACTGAGTATTTTATGCTAGATTTGATAAAGAATGCAGAGTTGTGGAAAATGTGATAAGACAAAAAAAGTTATGAGCTAAGGATAGTAAAATGAGAGAAACAGCAAGCCCTGTTCATTTACATTTCTATCAGTGTACCTGTATCTTCAAATGTAAGGATTCTCCTTTATTCCAGATATAAGGAAGGCATCTCTCACATGAGGCTCTTATGACCCACTTCAAGAAAGGTAAAATAAAATCCTCCCTGTACTCGCCATTTCAAAAATGCCTTCCACTTGAAACAGTCAAGGTGTCATATTTTAGGGTAGTGTGTCATGAACCTCATCACAGTAAAAGGGACAATTCTGCTGTAACCATAGAGGTATAGGAAAATATGGAAACAAAGGCAAGTTTGTGAGTTGAGAAATGAAAGTTCAAGAAATTCCTGTCTAATACTTTCTATTTTTCCTGAAATGTGGGAGATAGCATATTTTACTAATAATGAAAGATTACCACGAATAGGGTCTACAGTTTTTGTTTACTGACCTTCTGAATATTTACTGACCTTTTTTTTTTCCGTACTGGGGATCGAACTCGGATCCTTGCACTTGCGCAGTGGGCGGCGAAACCACTGAGCTAAATCCCCGGCCCCTTCTCTCACCTTCTTAATGCAAAGCACCTTTTCTAGGAGTAGGGTGTTATCACAATAACCAAGTCAAACAAACGCTCTACTCTCATGAAGATTGTGTTTTCAAGAGGAGAGACAAGAAACAAACAAGAGAATATATCAAAAATATTAATTGAATGGAAGAATTACATTTAAGCCAGATCTCAAGGGACATTTTTGCAGTTTGAATGTGTCTCCCAAAGTTTATGTGCTGGAAACTTAGTCTTCAATACAAAAGTTTTATTAGGTGAGGCCTATCAAGCAGTAACTAGATCCTATGAGCTCTGCTCTCATGAATGGATATAATCCATTAATATAATTAAGGGTGGGTTATTGGGAAAATAGGCTTGTTATAAGGGGTGATTTCAGATGCTTGTGTTCTCATTCTTACATATTCACATGCTTCTTTACCATTTGACATGTTATGATGCAGCAAAAGGTCCTTGCCAGATGTGACCTCTTGATCTTGAATTTCCCAGCCTCCATAACTATGAGACATATAAGTATATGTTCTACATAACTCACTAAGTCTATAGAATTCTGCTAGAGTAGTAAGAAACGTACCATGGAAAATTTGAGATCTAAAAGCAGCTTGGGGGGCCGGGGATGTAGCTCAGTGGTTCCGCTGCCTGCCTTGCAAGAGCAAGGACCCGAGTTTGATCCCCAGTACCAAAAATAAATAAATAAATAAAAGCAGCTTGGCCAATACCAGCAAATGCCAAACTGTCCTAAAGAGGTCCCATGAGTACATTCACCAATACAGCACACCACCTTGTATGCCTGTTACAAGCATAGATCCACAAAGTAACCAGAAGAGTTTTTATAAGTCACGTATGTCCCAAAGCCATAATACCTTGCACCAGATCACTCTGGCATTAGTTGACTGGGCCATAGGGGTTATCTAACTCAATGGCAGCTACTGTAAACTGATCTACAAAGGAGCCTGGCATGAATGCAACCTCAGCCATGTGGTCTTTCTAACTTCAAATTCTATCTCTCACCCCCAAGGTGAGAAAGCCTATTATCCGTGGTAGCCATCTCAAAAGTTAAGGAAAGATGTGATACCTTTGGTTTCTCTTAATAATGCTATACATGGCCAGGGATTTAGCTCAGTGGTTTCGCCACCTGCTGCGCAAGCTCAAGGA
Source organism: Heterocephalus glaber (assembly GCF_000247695.1). The sequence goes on along the minus strand of NW_004624931.1, from coordinate 1,156,809 downwards.
CCCGAGTTCAATCCCCAGAACCAAAAAATTAAAAAATTAAAAAATAAAATAATAATAATAATAATAATGCTACACAAATGTGTTAATTAATTCATTATCTAGAGCTTTCCTGAACCTACATAGGTATAATAAGATGAGCACAGGTTTGATAGTATCATATACTTGGGTTTAAATTCTATTTGTTTTTAATTATAGGCACCTTAAGGCCATTACCAAACTTCTGAGCCTTCCTGTTTCCTCTATAAGATACGGACTCTCCACAGTAGTTTGTTTGGATTAAATGTGACCATATATGGCACATATTCATTAGGATTCTTCTTTTCCCTCCTTACATTTGCAGTTTCTCTAGAGATAATAGAAGTCTTATGTATACATCCCATGCAGAAGAATACCACTGACTTTGGTCCTGACAAGACCACCTTCAATTCTTATCTCACTCTAGCTTTCTAGGATTTGGCAACACCACTAGATGATTTTATAGACTTAAATCCTAGATTACCCTAACCCTTTATCTTTCTAGATAGAATTTTTAATTTAAAATACATATAAATTCTTCTATTAAAATGAAATTTGCAAAACAACTTTTGAGGACGTAATCCAATCTCAGTTACTTAAATACAGATACACATAATCGCCAGCCTATAAAGAGATTTTCATGTCCTTTATCCACCCTCTTGGAATACATTTAGAATACTTGATATATTGCCAAATTTTTAAAACATTGGCTAACAAATAAAAAGATTGTCTTATTCATTTTAATGCTCTGAAAACTGGAATTTGCAAAATAAATTACAATGGAACTATTGAGAAGCTGAGGAAAAACCCAACACCCTTCAAGAGTTAAGAAGTTTTTGTCCTTCTTGAACAATCTTCTAAATAAATAGTCTCTACTCTATAACATCAGGAGATACATTACAGTTGAAGGATTCCAGTATCTGCATTGAACTGATAACACACATATCTATAACATAGGGCAAAAGTAATAAGTATGACTGTGGATCCCTATTTTTACACTACCTCTTCTGGGGAAGATAACTTCTTACATAAACTCATTTTTCACCTCCACTACATTGTCTTTCTTTTCCAAACAGGACATAAAATGATTTCACAGGCACCTCTCAAAATGAGCACTGAGAAAAGCTTCACTTCACACAAAAGACAATCCACTTCATAAAGGATGCTAAAATTAGAAAGGCATTCTCTTTCACAAAAAAAAAAAAAAAATGGAAGCAATGCTAACCCACTTTGCACAATTCTTCAAGACAGACATAACTACCTTTCCTCAGCTTCCTTGAGCTCCGACATTCTGCAAAATGCATCAGGCTTGCAAGCCTCTAATTGGCCCCTTAGAAAGACCATTTTCTCACCATTAATGTTAGAACTTTGAAAGCTTCAGGCCTTTTAAGAGCTCCTTATCAGAAGGCAGTGCATTTTGTTTCCTTGACTTGTTTGCCTGCACAATGCTAACTATGTCTTGCGAAATTGAAAATGTTCCTTTTGTCTTTTTCAACTGGGTTTCTTTTAATTTATTTGGTGCATTTAAGTTACAGCCAAGAATTTAGCTTCAGAGGTAACACTGTGCAGTGGATAAAGGGCTGGCCTAGGAGACACATTGCAGGTTTCTAGTCTGAGTTCTGTGTTTACTAACCAAATAGCCATAGATAATAGTGTAATACTTCTGAGCTTCCTGAACTATAAATGAAAACAACACACAGTATTGAGTCTACTCAGAGGGTAATGCAAGGATCAAATGAGATGATGTGCAATAAGTTACATTTATGTTACATCTGCAAAGTATTTGAAGTTTGTAGAAAGCTCTTTCACAAGCATTACTTTATTTAATTCCATAGGAACACCTTGAAAATTATAAAGGGCTATGTTAAGCATTATGACATACTGATTGTCTCTCAAATCTGCCAGGCTCATGAGGCATAGCAAACCTCTATAAGTACTTAAAATACTCATTTCAACTTACACACAACCCCATTTGTTATATCTTCATTCCTTTTAGTGTCATTTTTTTACTTCCAAATCTACATTAAGATCTATCAATTAAAACAACTCAGAATCTAATGTATAGAGTGTGCCATGCCAACAAATATAAACCTACCTCATTGCCTCTTAGGAATACCATTCATAGTCATAATAGTTTTATATTGATGAACATATTTGAAAAATGCTGTGACAGTCATAATTACTATTTGCCAAATAGTTACGTTTTTGTCCTTCCCAGTATATAATGGAATTGCATTCACTGCAACACCTCCAACCCCATGGCGCGTGCACACACACACACACACACACACACACACACCCCACACATGTGCGCGCATGCTTTAGGTATGACCATGTGACTAGTTTTAGTCAATAATCCATGAGTGTAAGTGATATATGGCACTTTTTAGGTAGAAGCTTTAAGAACCTGTGTACAATGCATCACATGCTCTCCTCTCTGTCAAGTTGACTAGCAATACCAGTGATGGCAGTTACTTTACTCTGTCAACCTGGGTCTTCAAGTGGTGATAGCATAAATTATGTCATCAAGCAATCAAAACTCTGTAGCAAGGATGTTATGGCTTGTGTTTTGATGTCCTCCCAAAGCCTCACGCAAATGAAGTGGGGCTGTTTTGGAGGTGGCTGAATCTAGAGTGTGTGATTCGTGGTGCAATGCTAGGCCTGAGAGCACTAGGATTAAAGGTGTGACTGCTACCTGCCCTAAGTAGTCTGAATAACATAAAAGAGGTAGGAAGACACTGTTAAGGTCCCTTGTTGCTTTTGCTACCACGTGGGTGCCATGAACTGTTTCTCCTCTCCAACACCTCTCACCGATGTGCCACTCTGCCTTGGAGCCAGCCAATTATGGACTGAAACCTCTACAAACTGTGAGCGAAATTAATCTTTTCTCCTTTATCTTTAGGTATTCGGTGTTTTGTCTCAGCAAAGAGAGAAAAGTAACTAAGACAAAGGATAAGAAATGAAGCTTTACTACTTTAACCCAGTAGTTTCAAGGTTGTTTATTGCAGAACATAAAGGTCCATACTAAATAATATAGACTATTGGCTTTTAACTTGGGCACTGACATCAAAGAAATAAAGTTTAAATCCCAGTTTGGATGTATGATCTTAAATACGAAATGTGATGCTCATTGATAAAATGGACAAAAAAGGTACTCACTTCATAGAGTTATTTTATGATAAAATTAAGTCATGTTCATCTATGAAAAGTATCTGGAACTTGTAGGTATATAGTCACTATTTATCATGTGAATTTAATAATAATTCTGTAAGGTAAAGAAACTTACTCTTTCTATATTAAAGATGTGAAAATAGAGGCTATCAAAGAAAAATGTTTGTCATGAACAAAGTCAGAGTTCATCATCCTGAATTTAGAATAACTGCTTAAGCCAGAGGTTTAGAACTTAAGGGGTTTCTAACACCCAGAGGTGCATACCAGTACATCATAATCAAAGTCTGTGGTCTCTTTCACTGCTTCTAGAAGTCTACTGTATATCATATATTTCCCCAACAAACACTGTCAATTTTCAAAAAAAATCAAGTTCTTATCTTTGGCATCAATTACATCAGTTCAGTTTGGAAATGCTGGCTATGCTGTAACATGATATTAAAAAATTGTTATTGATAATACTTGTGCCTTCAATCAAAAATGAGAACACTAATTGAGTTAATAAATGTTATTTATGACATTTAAAAAGGTTCAAACCCTAGTGACCATTGGAGAAAGAATAATGTGGGTAATAATGAGTAATAGCAGAAGGCATGTTTCATAGAGTAAAGGTTGTATATGACTATTTTTAAATACATTTATTGAAATGTAATTTACATAGCATACTATTCACTTTTTTGATCTCTACAATTTTATGGATTTTAATATATTCACAGAATTGGGCTTCTATCATCATTATCTAATTCCAAAACGTTTTCATCATTTCTAAAAGAAATACCAGCTCCTGTGAAACACTAATATACTTTCTGCCTATATATTTACCTTTTGAACCTTTTTGTCTAGCTTCTTTTACTTGGCATGATGTTTTCAAATTTCACCCATCTTGTAGCATGTACAGCCACTTCATTCTTTTTTATGTTCAACTAATATTTCATTTTGTGAATAAATATTTTGTTTATCCATTTACAAATTGATGAACATTTGTGATATTTTCCACTTTGGGGGTATTATGAATAATAATCTCATGAGTATTTATGCATAAATTTTTATGTGGAAATATTTCTATTTGTCTTGATTATATACCTCAGAGAATTGCTTGGTCATATGGTTATTTTTTAGGGAACTGCCAGATTTTTCTAGACACCTGTATAAGTTTACATTTCCAATAGTAATATGAGGGTTGCAACTTGCCTACACTCTTGGTCACACTTATTATTGTCTATCTTTTTCTTCTTACAGCAATCCTAGTAAGTGTGGAGTCATATTTCACTGAAGTTTTGATTACTACTTCAAACATAATGTTTGAATATAAATTCTCAATTGCAAAACTTAAGATAGCTTTCAAAACCAAACACAGTATAAGAAAACAAGTTATTTTACAGAAAATCCACTTTTCTTCTTCCAAGTAAAAATTTTAACAGTGAACAAGTTTATATAGATCCAATAAATACATCATTTAAATATTTGTTTATATTTTATTTGTAGCCTATCTCATTCAAAAAGAAGTTCAAGAAACTTAAAAATTACACAAACCCACTTGAGTGAAATAGATGAAGGTGACAGAAAAATCAAGACTAAAATGCAGGCAGAGGTAATGTTAGAACACAAAATTATATAAAGGGACAGTTTTCAAAAGTATGTTACACATGTGCATTTTGTAAGTTAAAGAAAAGGGGGATATACACAAAGTTTACATACGGTACTTGTACTATTCCCTGACATTTTCCCAGAAGAAATAAAGCTTTCCCTTATGATAAGGCTGGAGGGAAAAAATTCCTGTAGCTTCTAATAAAAAGACATTAACAAGGTAGTGAAACTATGCTATCAACATGCTTCAACAAAACCACCAACAGTGCTTGATAAATACACATATTACCAGGAAGTACTTCAGATCTGTGGCTTACAAACACCTCAGATGATTCTGCTGCCCAATCAGGTATTGGAGCTACTTGTGCAGTGTATAATATTCTCAGCCATATCTACCATTAAACAAAATATGATGGATTTCAACAGCAGCTTTCTGACAGATCCCCCAAGTCAGACCCCTGCCCAAGCAGACCCGCTACCCGCATCCACAGGAGCACAGAGCTAAGGAGAAGCCAGCAGCTGCCCTGCTGCTCTCACCACCACCCTGTTTATCAGCCAGCCCCAGGCACATCACCCATGGGACTCTAAAATTTTCCACCCTCTTGAGCAGTGCCCCCTCCCCCACCTAAAACGCCCTATATCAACCATGAGCACCCTTCTCTCAGTGCCAATGGCTTTCTCGCCCTTGGCCTATCTGCACCCAGATGACAATAAACTCATTGCATGTTGTTTAGACTTTGCCTGCCTCAGTGGTCTCAATTGTGCCTAGGTCCAATCTTACACTTTCACAGTGCTTCTCAATGCAAGTAAAGGAAGCAGAAAGCTACAGCACAGTCTGGGAAACAGCCAGCAAGAGTTTGGGGACCAACTACACAACATTTCAATGGTCTATCTGGGTCTAGGAGTGAAATATATGGTGTATTCCAGAAAAATGCACATTTCCTCAAAGTCAAAATTTTGCATAAAGTTTCAGTGAGTGCAAGGACTTCCTAAGATCCAACCATGGTTGAACTTCAGGTAAGAATCCCTCCTAAACCACTGATTCTCAGACTTCTATGTGCATATACAACACCTAGGGAATCCTGTTAACTGCAAATTTTCATAGAGTAAATATGGAATGTGGCCTGAGAGTCGCCATGTCTTACAAGCTCCCAAGTGATGCTAACGTTCTTGGCCCTACAATGATTTTCCTTCAGGAACTATGTAACTTTCAGAAAACTTTTCATGAACATTTTGTCTTAATATTAAATTTTTTGAAGAAAAGTCCATTTTAAATTGATAGAAAAAAGCTGGAATGCAGTTTTTCTGTTTTCACTACAAATAAAAAATTCAAATTAAATTTTTGGTGTCTATATACATGTCAGAAAAATACTTCTCAGAAAAACAGAAAATTTATACATATATTCAACAAGTTGGATGCCAGTTTTGCTTCCCTGAGCCAGAGGAGCTGTGGGACACTTTAAAAACAAAACCACCACTTCATTTACACAAATCACACATTTGAATTACAAAGAGTGGCTCCAGGGTTCTCAAAACATTTACATTTGTTTACCTGCTATCATGCCTAAATTAGTCACTAGCCAATCAGCAGTGCACACTTCAACTAACTTCAAGTCACTGTAATTATTAATAATTTTAGTAATAGCTATGTTTCTAGTTAGCTCTCCAGGCTTTTTTCAAAGCTAAAGTAAAATACATTGAGAATAGTTAATTTCACATCTCACTTGCAAACAAGTGGAAATTTTGTATGGAAACAGAATTACTGCTTAAACTCAATTTTTGAGGTCCCTTTGTTTGAGTTATTTTAGGTACACAAAAATTGATCTTTAGTCAAATTCACAATCCCAATAGGTCTGTGAATGGTACTCATTTATTTATATGCTTTTTCACTTAGTATTTTAATAATAAATCCTATGATATCACTAATCCAATCTGAAACCTAGAACTTTATGAGTAACCTACACATACCTGCCCTTCCAAATTCCATCTTCTTACCTCACTCTTAGAAACAATCTTCCTGAGTTTTACATTTATCATCTCCTTTTTAATTTTATTGGGTATATGCCTACATTTTAGCAATATAATATTTGTTTATGGTTGGACTTACACATTTATAAAAGCTGTGAGTCTATATAGAGTATCTTTTAGGACTTTAATTTTTTATCCCATGTTATATTATTAATATTTATGTCAATATACTATCATTTACCCACTCTTCTGTTGATAGGAGTTGAGTTATTTCTACTTTTGCTGCTGTAATAAATGATGATGTGAATATTTGTGGCTAGCCCCTGATTTATAGTTGCTAACATTTCTCTTAGGAATATATCTAGAACTTCAATTGCTAGGTATAAGTCAATGTGAATATCCAACTTTAAAAATCATGCTGTTATTTCCTAAAGTAATTGTACCAATTTATAATTCCGTCACCAACATACAGATGATACTGTTTTTCCTCATATTCAAAATTTACCAATGTCAAACTTCGCGATCACTCTTCAATGATTGGTATAAAGTATTACTTCACTCCTTGATTTGAATTTCCTTAATCATCAATGAGGTCAAGTAACTCATCTTATTAGACTCATTTATTTTCTTATCTATAAAATTACTGTCTTTTGTGAATTTTCCTGTTACATTATTTACATTTCTGTTTTGTTTATAGTTTTTATTAGTACATATTTGAAGTAAATAATGATCACCTTCCTTGTGGGGAGCTGACACATATACATAATAATCTAAATTATTTTTTTATTCCTTTCCTCTTCACTCGCTCTCTATTCCCCCACCTCTCGATCCCCTTCCATTTTGGAAAGATCTATTGCCCTAATTCCTATTATCTATCTTTTTACTCTTTATTTATATTTTGGTTTTCTCATAAAAGGGAAACTGCAATATTTAAGCTTGTATGTATGATTTATTTCACTTCAAATTATGGTTTCAGGGTACAAGTTTCCAACAAATGACTCAAGTTTATCCTTCTTTATGCCAGAGTACTACTCCACTGTGTGTAAATACCACATTTTCTTTATCTATTTATCTGTTAATGGGCATATAGGCTCCTTCCAGAATATAACTATTATGATCTTGATACTGTGCTACAAATATCTTCTCAGAGTTTGTATCTTGCACTTTCACTTTCAGTAAGCAATACTCTCATTAATAGAAATTTGTAATTAAATGCAATTAATTTTATCAGACTTAGGTTTTTCTGGTTGTGCTTTGTGTTATGTTTAAGAAACAGCTTGCTACTTTATGATGAAAAAGAAGTCCACTGATTTTTTTTTTATCAAAAGGATTTAGTGATGCTTTTGATATTCAACTTATTCTTCTGGAGTTATTTTTATGTATAATATAACAGATAGAAATTGACATTGAATAAACAATGTTTCCTGTTTCATTTACTTAACAGTTTCTCCTTATCTTGGTGATCTCTATTCCATCTCTTTCACATACCAAAATTCCATATATGTATAAGATTTTTTCAGAGCCCTGTATTCTGTTCCATTGGTCTATTTCTCCATCCTTAACAAATAAGACACTTTGTTTTAGTAGAGCCCAAAAAAACAGTATAACTCTTGATATTTGGTAGTTTACAGTCTATAAGTTTGTTCTTCTTCAAGATTTTTTCTTAACTAATTAGGGGATTTGTATTTACATATAAATTTTAGAAACAGCTTATCAATTTCCATTCTAAAAAAAATCTAAGATGTATTTATAATACTACATCTTCTAGACCATGAACATATTATATCCCATTTAAATTCTTTCCCAAATGTATAGTTTCTGCTTAGAAGACCTGATCATGATTCAATTAACTGCTAATTCATGATCTATTTTGATAATACTATAAAGATCAGTAAGATTGATAAAATTTGAGCAAGATTAACAGGAAATAAGTTAGCAAACATATAAATACAATTACTAGAAATTAAAGGACATATTAATACAGGACTTACAGACATTAAAAGTATAACAAAGCTATACCATAAACAACTCTATGTACCTTAATTCAATAGCTTAGATAAACCAATCCCTTAAAAAAATCAAAACAAACTATCAAAATTCATTCAAAATGAAGATAGAAAAATAGTCCTCTTAAAGAAAGTGAATTTATAACTTAAAAACTTTCCAAAAATAATATCTCCAGGCACATAAAGATTCACTGGAAAATTCTACCCAACATTTTAAGAAGAAGTAATACCAATTCTATACAACCTCCTCTTAGAAACAGTGGAAGAAGGAACATTTCCCAAATTATTTCATAAGGCCAGCATTACCTTGATAGCAAAACCAGACAATAGTACAAGAACAGAAAATTACAAACCAATGTTGCTCATAAATATAAATGTAAAAGTCTTCCATAAAGTATTAATAGATTGAATCAGGCACTATGTAAAAATAATAATACTGTATAATCAAATGAGTTTTACACCAAGAATGCAATTTGGGATGGATATTCACAATCGTCCAATGCATCCAACATATCAAACAGTTTAAACAAGAAAAATCACATTACTACAAGCATGGATGCAGAAAAATTACTTGACAAAATTTGTTATCAACATATACTTTTAAAAATTCAGTGTATTGGCCAGCTTTCTTACTGTTGAGACGCAATACCTAACACCCACAACTTAAACAGTTTTAATCTGGTTCATGGTTCTTCAGTAAGTGAATCTATGGTCAGCTGGCTTCAAGGCAGAAACATCATGGTGAAAGGGCATGGAAGAGGAAAGCTTCTCACCTCACGACAGTCAGGAAGCAGAGAAAGTGAAGGGAGGAGCCCCCAGTGACCAAATTCTTCCAATCAGGCTCCACCTCCTAACAGCACATTTGCCTATGAACTCACTGGGGATTAGCCCACTGTGGGTTAACCACAGCAGGTTATGAACTCACTGGGGATTAACACACTATACTCATCAGTGGATTAGCCTCCATGAGCCAATCACCTTCCAAATGCCCCACCTCTGAACACATGAAACTTTTTGGGACAGTTTATATCTCAACCATAATACTTACCAAACAAGGAATAAAAGGTAATTTCTTCAACCCAATAAGGGTAATCTACAAAACCTACAGCCAATATTATGCCTAATGGCAGGACAAAATGCTTTCCCTCTAAGATTAAGACTAAAGTAAGAATGCCTTGGTTTACTATTCCTAGCTGTTGCAATCAGGCAAGGAAAATAAATAAATTGTATACCAATTTGAAAGGAAAAAATTAAATTACCTCTTATGACAACATGCCTACCTAAAGAAAACTACAATCTATAAACAAAACTCTTAGGACTAATAAGTAGGCTAAATAAGGCTGCAAAATAGAAAGTCAACATACAAAAACATCAGCCTAAATTCTAAATACTAACAATATATAATTGAAAACTAAAATTTGAAAACAGAATTGTACTTAGGATAAATCCATCCAATAGTTTTGTCAGAAAAGTACTACTGAGGAGTCTCTAAAAGATGCTATTATTTCCATATTCTCAGCAGAATCATTCATCATAGCTAAAAGCTAAAAAAAAAAGTATTCATCAATCGATGAGTAGAGTAACAAATTGTGGCACATGCATGTATACATTGTTATTTTAAGGCTGGCTGTTTTTCAGTCTTAAAAGGAAGAAAATTCTGACACATGATATAATATGGATGAAACCCTCATTATGTTAAGTGAAATAAGTCAGAAGCAGAAACACAAATACTGCACAATTCTACTTATATGAGGTACCTAAAGTAGTCAAATTCATACAAACAAGTAAAACGATGATTACCAAGAACTGGGAGGAGGGGAGGAAAAATAGGTGAGTTGCTATGTAATAGGAATTGAGTTTCAGTTTGGCAAGATGAAAAAATTATAAAACTGATCATGTCCTAATATAAATACACTTACTACTACTGAACTGTACATTTAGTAATGACTCAGGTGGTAAATTTTACATTCTGTGTTTTTAACCACTAAAATAAAATTAAAACTAAATCCTGGTGCAAATTAGTTAAAATAACTAATTCTGTGTGTTTAGCATGATAAAAATCAACTAATCAATCAATCATTCATGGTTCAATCGTTTACCAATTCTTTGGCCTTAGAAAATGGAATCTCATTTTATCTGTATGTAAAATATGAATAATGAAATTACCTACACCATAGGCTTATCATGAGAATTAAATGAGAACTTTATATAAAATATTTGGCATATAGTAAAAGTTCAATTAATGTTACTTTTCATTCTTTAACCTATAAAATACTAATTTCTTCTCATAGAACCCACTCTAAACAAGCCTTTGAGATAACTTTTCTTAATCTCTATTTTCATTAATTTTCTAGCCCTTCATATGTCTTCACCTTGTCTGTTCAAAGAACAGGTAGGCTTCAAAGAGGACCACTGCTTTAATCCACCAATCAATTCCTAACCTTGGGCATTGACCTATGCTGAAGGAAAATTTGCTATACCCTCAGGACATTACACTTGAACCGCCTACTTGTCTTACAACAGAGACCTTTAAATGAGCCACTACTGTAGCACTGCTGTATCTCTAGCATGCGCCCCCCGCCCCGCAGTGTAAGTCACTCACTGAAGTTCCAGTAGACTTGATAGAGGAGGATTCTAGATTTCCCAGGGGAGAATTCTAAGAGGGAATAAGAACAAAAAAGAAAAGGAAGGTGTGAAATTAATAGGTATATGTTGCCAAGCTCAAGGTTGTCCAGGCCAACTATCACTGCCCATTTTTAACAGACCTCCCCTATGACCCAAATTAAGAGATGAATGTCTTACCTCATTCTATCATAGCATCTAGGAAAACCTTTGAGAAAAGTGAAAAACTGGGTGAGGCAATTGAGTTTCATATCAGATGCAACATTTCTTTAGACCACAGCTCCAACAAACTTGTTCTATCCTAACACATTTTTATTTCCCCTGATTAGCACATCCTGCCTCTGCCCCACTTGCAAAAACATGCTTCAAATGCTGTTTGCTCCATGATGTTCCACTGAGAAACAAGGCATACATCATGCATCTAACAACAGCCTCCAGAGCATATACTTGCCTGCATTAGAATCCATCATAGAGGGGAAAAAAAGAAATTTCCATCTTCCACCCCCTCGCGATCAAACTGGGACTTCAGCCTACACAGATCTGTCACTCTAAAAAGACTCCCCAGTCACAGCATCATCTTTGCCAAGGAAGAACAGAGAAAATTGCATCTCAGAGTTAGACAAAGTTAACTTTTCTATTCTAGGCTGTGTTTTAGCAGTGCAGCCTTCTTAGGGCAAATATCTCAAAAGTACAAATTCAGTTTTCACTTGGAGTTAAACCTGACTTGAGAAAGGAGCCTCCTGGGCTAGGTTCACAACAAAGTCTAAAATTATGATGCAAAAGAACCAAACTGTAGAATTGGGGAACCTACAGTGGCATAGTTAAGAAAGCCTGCTTTTACAGGTCCCTTCCTGAACTTGTCACCAGAGATGGAGAGAGATGCTGTTTGAAAAACAATTAAATATGGGGTTTCTATCTTGCCATTTTGCCATCCCAGAATATCAGCACCAATGCTAACTCATACATTCTGCATTCCAATTTTTACCCATTCTTTAAGGCTCAGATCTAATGTCATCTTTTAAGGGAGCTGCTTCAACCCTCAAGTAAGTTGGCCCATATCCTCATTTCCTGTTCCAAACTCTTAGCATGGACTTACAATTCTGTTGTATTCTGCTCAGTCATAGCAGAGCAAATGTAAAATATCTCTTCTCAACCAGATGGCCAAGGCTCAAGAGCAAGGAGTTTGTTTATAGCATCTCTGTTATGCAGGAAATGTTCCACAAGTACTGTACTTGCTGCTCAGCTATAAACACTAAAGTGCTAAGAAAGCTTAGGCAGCCCTGACTTACATGGGGTGAACCATTAAACTACTTCAGTGTTGATATAAAGGCATCTACCAACCATCTGTATGATCCTGAAAATTGTTTGCTGCTATTATATGAATGCTAAATGGCCCAAAATGCCCACTCCCAAATATTTGAGTCAGGAGATGCATGTAATCACAAAGAGACAGGCTTATACAAGGGAGCTCACTGGCAACCTTAAACAAGACCTGTGTTGGAGAGGAGGCAAGCTGTGGTTTGGGAAACTTTCCTTGCTCATTCCCTTTCTTCTCTTATTGCTCATATTATCAGATTAAATAGTTTTAAGTAACACAGTCCAAAGGCCAAGACGTCTTCAGGTCAGGTTTTTATCCAATAGACTGACAGTGGGTGTCCCACTATGTTCTTGGGGGAAAAAAGTGCTGGTGTCACAAATCGCTCTGTAAGTCCTGTTTTGCCATTGTCAGGACTGTGGGTAGATGGATTTTAAGACAGAGTAAGATACCTGAGTAAGAGCCAATGTAGAACTGGAAATACAGGGCAAGGTATAGGTCTAACCACGTGAGATTGCTGCTCACAGGAGAGGTTCACAGTGGACTTGAGGCATAGATAAGCACTGGGAGTCAGAACAAAGAAGAGGGTAGAAATTAGAGAGGCTAGAACCACTTGACTAACAGAGAGTGAGGCAAGGATCAAGACTACACAATTAAAGTACACTGGATGTGGAGACAGTCACAGTTATAACACTTACCAGCTATATGATCTCTGACAGGTCACGTCACCACTGCCTAAATTCCTTTGTAGGTGAAACAGGGAAAATTAAACTTACTTCTCTATTTCAATGTAGTAAGGATCAAAGGGAATAATACATTTGAAAATACCTGGCAAACTCCAAGTCACCGCTCAAATGCAATTACCATTAATAAGTCATACATAAGGACAAGGATCAGAGATGTGCAGCACTAAAAAAAAGGCAAGTTCAGTCATGAGTCCAGGACCTGCACCAGATACATAGAAATGGAAAGATAGATCATGGCAGCAAAGAGAAATCATATGGTAGCAGCAAAAAAAGACGCATGAGACTTCCCTATCACTGCAGAAAGAATCTTCTATAACCTAAGGCAGGTCACCAAGACAAGGTAAGACCTTCTGCTCTTTCTTAACACAGAAAAATTAAATAAATATTGTGCATGTATTGAGTACCTTCTGTGGACCTGCTTGGGTTTACAGGAGGGGAGAGGATTTCCTTTTCTGTTTTTTGCCTCCATAAATGATATCACCACCCATCCAGTGGTCGAAACCTGAAATCAGGGATTCACCCTAGCCTTCTTCTTTTCAGTGTCTCTGACCTTTCCCATTCCTTAGCTTCTATAAAAGTCTCCCAATTGAACTCTTTGCTATCTATTAATCTCTTTCAATCATAAATCAGATTGTGTAACTACTCTATACACAATTATTTAATGGCTCGTGCCTGTGGCCTAAGGTTTATTGTCCTTAACACAATGAAGTCCTCCATAATCTGGTTCCTAATACCACTCCAATGCTATATCTCACTTATTATCCCATTCACTTCCACCCAACTGTCTTCCAGTCACACTAAATCACTTTCTGTGACTCCACTGTTTAATACTTTTTCAAGCCTGTCTTTTCTTCTGTTGCTTTCACTGTTTGGAATGCACCTCTCACTCTTTTCTACCAAGTAAATATGAACTAAGCTCTGAAAACAAGGCTCAGTCATCATCTCCCTTATGAAGCTATTCCTGCCTCCTTCAAGTAGAACTGGCCCTGACTTCTTCCGTTATGTTTTCCTTATACCCTACTTTGATTTCTTTCTTGAAACCTATAATACATTATTGAACTTATATACATTTTGTTTACCTTCCCTATTAGACTGGGTACTCCTGAGCACAGGGGTCATGTCTTATTCATCTTTTTACCTTATTTATCTTTGTAGCTCTAGTGCCCAGCACAGGACCTAAATGAAGTGAATGCACAATAAATATTTGTTGAATAGATAAATGAATAAAACAATCACCAGGGGAAGAATTATAAGACATGAGCTAAGCCCTCACAAAATTTGCTCCATAATTATAGAGGAGAGTACATAGCTAGTATAGGTAAGTGAATGTTAAATTGTGTGACACAGACAGTAGATGGTATAGAAGAAGGAAAAAAATCCAGGTTTCCTAATCAGAGAAAAAAACCATAGAGGAGATAAACTGGGCCTCAAAAAACTCATGAACTTGAAGAGGTAGAAGTACATGTCTGTGTCTGAGGATTTCGGCAGCAGTAGAGGGTAGGAGTGTTGTGTGGAGATTTTAAGTAGAATGAAACATCAGGGACAAGCTGAGCTTCTTCTTCAGACTTAGGGCCATAATGTTAGCCTCTTCTCAGCACCAAATAGGCTCATTTCCACTTAATAACGTGACTTGTTCTTTACTTTCTGAAAATGGAGAAATTAAATTATCTGGTTTGTAAAGGCCATTTCAGAAGCACTTGGCACACAGATTGACTTCAGAGCCACCATCCTGGCAGAAGATAAATCAAATACAGAATGGCTCTGACAAATCTCAAAACATGAGACGAAAACTGAGAGGGACAGAACTTGGATTCCAGCCATAAGCACTGAGTCAAGATCTCTGAGAGGTGACTGCAAGCAGGATTCTAAATCAAAAAGGAAGCAGTACTTTTTATAGAGAATATGATCTTTAGAAACAAATTCTCCCTAAAACAAACAGTAGGAACACAATGCATTATAAAAAGCATTTCAATATACAAATGAGAGAAGCAGCTGGTAGATATGCAGGGGCTGACACAGTTGTTTCTCAAAGTTCAAAACTGGGAAGAGTTTGAAAACTAAGTCATTTCCATTCCCAAGATCAGGGGATCCACATGATACTAATATAGATGGCTGGGACTGTTTTTGGCCCACTTTCTGTGATACCAGTAGACAGTTCTTATTGGCAATTTTTACTGACAGTCATTTGTGGCGATATCATGTAATCTATCAGTCAAGTTAAACTCATTTTTGGAAACTTTGTTTCCATCTTGATACTTTATTAGAAAGTAAAACACAAAACATTCTTAGTGCATGACATTGACACTGGAGAAAACAGCCTGGCCTTCCCACACTTTAACATGGTGCTTTTGTCTGAGAAAGAATTAAGGCTTGACTTGGGATGTGTATAACTGTGGAGATTCTTCCTAGGACTTCTGGAGAATAAATATATGGCAGGTGATAATGGTAGGTGACAGAGGAAGAGAAGGAGGGGATGATGGGAGAGGAAGATCCATTCTGTATGGAAATTAAATTAGGATAGGTCAATTGCCACATGGGTTGTATCTTGGCCAGGTTGTGAACCTGAACTTAACTTACTACATATAGATGTGTATCTAAATATCCATATCTTCCCCAGTGCAGGGTAGTAAGACTCATGGAGCAAGTAGCTCCTAACACAGCACACACACCCAGCACAAACAGTGAGACCTAGGCTGGAATCTCCCCATAATATTTCAAAAGAAAATATGTAACTATTATACAAAGCACAAAAATGCATGCAGGTCCTCTCTTCCAGAAATTCATTGGCCCACATTCTACCATCCCAACATTAACAGACAAAGATGTGAAACAGGTCTCTACCTTCTTCTATTATGTTCTCTCTTGCTTTTACACAAAGTAATATCCACTCTGAGTGGAAGATAGGTGCCTTTGCATCTAGACTAATGCAGCAAATCAACTGCACGGCTGTCACTCTATGGGAGTCACATTATCTCACAACAGAGAGTATCTCTGGATGGTAATATTTGCTTGGTTATTTCTGATTGAAAGTTCAATTCAAATGTCTTTCCTTAGAAAAGGCTCCAAAACTAGACCACTTGTTAAGTACTTTTAAACATCTTATATGTCTTTTCACTCGACATATTTATTGATTAATTGTGTAAGTATTGTGTAATCGAATTTTCTTACATAAGGTAAGTGTTCTATATCTGTATTGTCTAATACAGTAGACACTAGTTGCATGTGGTGGTTGAGCATTAGAAATGTGCTTAGCATGAGTAGGAAACTGAATTAATTTTAATTGTATTTCATTTTAATTTTAATTTATATCATCATACATAGCTACTGGCCATCACTTCGTGCAGTTCAAGCGATTAGATTATGTGTTTCTCAAAGGTAAGTATATTAATCAGCTTTCCCACTGCTAGACACAATACTGGACATCCACAATGTAAAGGAGAGACTTAATTTGGCTCAGGTTTTAAGGGAATGTTGTCCATTATCAGCAGGCATCATGGCAGAAGGGTATGGTGGAGGAAAGCTGCTTAGTTCATGGTGGACAGGAAGCAGAGCACAGGGAAGCAGCAGCAGAGGGGAAGGCACAAAGGACATATTTAGTACCCAAGGTCATGATCCACCCACACACACTCCAAAGAGCAGCCCACCAATCCCCTGGGCAACTCCCAAGCTAAACAAGTTGATACAATCAAGCTTAATCACCATAAGTGTTATTCTGGTGTCTCTGTAATCCTGAATCCTCAGTGCCTGTACATAGTGGCAGCCAGTGAGTACTTAATTACTTGACTGATTAATCAGCCTACTGTTTGTTTGTTTTTTTAATTAAATTCTTTTATTGGTACATTGTAAGTATACAACACAATTACATTTCTCATTGGGAATTGTACCTTTACATAATGCATCTTGGTTCTTAT
>NW_004624931.1:1063554-1081404 GCF_000247695.1 Heterocephalus glaber | reverse complement strand
AGACATCTGAGACCTTCAATAGAGAAACAAAGCCAATTCCAAACCACATCAGAGAGCCCATAATAAATGTCTCCATGTCTCTTTCTCCCCACCTTCCAAATTTCTGTCATTACCTCCACTGACTAAACCAATACAAAGCCAAAGGGGAAAGGAGCCCATTGATACAATCTCAAAATACCAGTCCAGTCTCCAAGGAGACAATGTAGGATTCTGAAGAGATCTAGAGATACAAAAGGATAACAGCTAGCATTCAGGTTGAAAGTATTCTTTCTGCACTCAATAAGTGAAAGATACATAATAGGCAGGAAGCAATACTATATATATACATATATATATATATATATATATATATAAAATTAACAACATAAATCTATAACCATCATCACATTACTTTCAAATATTTCGACAGCAGCAATTATAAATAGTAGATATGCACTGTGTATTTACCACTACTTAACCACATATAGACTTGTTATCAAAAGGATTTCTCAGGTTGTGGGAAGAGCATAGTTAGTTTAGGTAGGTACTGTACAAAAGTAGAAATAAAGGCACAGGTTTTATCTTAAGACTTAAGATCTTACACAAGATGTATCAGCAAAAGAATATGTATTCGGCCGGGAGGAGGAGGCGCCTCGCCAATGGCTCGGCCGGGCAGGAGCGGAGACCTCGCCGGCTCCATGCTGCTCAGGCGCCTGAGCCCGGGGCGTACCACCCGGAGGGAGGTGGCGAGCAGGTAGGGCGCCACGGGCGGCCGCAGCACAAACATTCCCGGGCGACTGCGGGAGCCACCGCAGCAGAGGGCAGGGTGCCAGGAGTGCAGCGTGGCCAGACCAGGTGCCGCGCTGACGCTAGTGGTCCCGCATCTTGCAGCACAAGGAATCGCGTGTTGGCTGTGAATGAGAGGCCAATATTTCACAAAGCTTCAAGATTAAGTTGGAGAGAACAGCGATTCTTCCAAATTGATCTGCTTCAACCATCATTCTTACTGGAAATGGACAATGGAATGTTCTCTAGCTTTATCATGATCAAAAACCTCCTTCTCTTTTGTATTTCCATGAACTTATCCAGTCACTTTGGCTTGTCACAAATGCCAACCAGTTCTGTAAAAGATGAGACCAATGACAACATTACCATAATCACCAGGATCCTGGATGGGCTCCTGGATGGCTATGACAACAGATTGCGGCCGGGGCTGGGAGAGCGGATCACTCAGGTGCGGACGGACATCTACATCACCAGCTTTGGCCCGGTGTCAGACACGGAGATGGAATACACCATCGACGTGTTCTTCCGACAGAGCTGGAAGGACAAGCGGCTGCGGTTCAAGGGGCCCATGCAGCGCCTCCCCCTCAACAACCTGCTGGCCAGCAAGACCTGGACCCCCGGACACCTTCTTCCACAACGGGAAGAAGTCCATCGCGCACAACATGACCACACCCAACTAGCTGCTGCGGCTGGAGGACGACGGCACCCTGCTCTACACCATGCGCTTGACAATCTCCGCTGAGTGCCCCATGCAACTTGAAGACTTCCCAATGGATGCCCACGCTTGCCCCCTGAAATTTGGCAGCTATGCATACCTTAACTCTGAAGTCATCTATGTCTGGACCAATGGCTCCACCAAGTCTGTGGTAGTGGCAGAAGATGGTTCCAGGCTGAACCAGTACCACCTCATGGGGCAGACGGTGGGTACTGAGAACTTCAGCACCAGCACAGGTGAAAACACAATTATGACGGTGCATTTCCACCTGAAAAGGAAGATTGGCTACTTTGTCATCCAGACCTACCTTCCCTGCATAATAACAGTAATCTTGCCCCAGGTGTCCTTTTGGCTAAACAGAGAATCTGTCCCAGCCAGGACAGTTTTTGGGGTGACCACAGTGTTGACCATGACAACACTCAGCATCAGCGCCCACAACTCCCTGCCCAAAGTGGCCTACGCCACCGCCATGGACTGGTTCATTGCCACGTGCTACACATTTGTCTTCTCTGCGCTGAGTTTGCCACAGTCAACTATTTTACAAAGAGAGGCTGGGCTTGGGATGGCAAAAAAGCCTTGGAAGCAGCCAAGATCAAGAAAAAGGAACGTGAGCTCAAACTAAATAAGTCAACAAATGCTTACACTACTGGAAAGGTGACCCACCTTCCAAACATCCCAAAGGAACAAACACCAGCAGGGACCTCAAATGTATCTATGGTCTCTGTCAAGTCTTCCGAAGAGAAGATGGCTGAGAGCAAAAAGACTTACAACAGCATCAGCAAGATTGACAAGATGTCCCGAATTGTATTTCCAGTCTTGTTCGGCACTTTCAACTTAGTTTACTGGGCAACATATTTGAATAGGGAGCCAGTGATTAAAGGAGCTGCCTCTCCCAAATAAGCAACTGTGCTCCACACTCCAAGGAAGCCATACTTCCAGCGAAGTGCAGAAGAATTCTCCGTATTTGGGCACTATCTTTCAGGAAACTTTTGCATGCTTAATAATACATACAAATAATGTTGCCTTGATGTTTGTATATGTAACTTCAGATGTTTCAAATACGTCCCACTGACAAATAAAGTAAACAACTTTATAGAAAACCAGGAGGCAATGACTAACATTCAGATGCTCAGTATCTTAACACTGATAGTTTACAAACAAGATAAGTATATTTTTAACTGTTCCAAGTGTTACCTAATGATGTTTTTTATACTTTGAATGTCATTTCATACAGAATTTCCCAGCAGATAAATATTTTAAGAAATGCTCCATTATTATTACTTGAGCAACTACCATAGGAAACAAAGATCACAGAGGGCACATTTTTCATTAAAAGGAAACTGTGGACATTTATGTCCAAACTTAATTGCCTTTGATAATTCTTACTACTCTGAAATTAGAAAAGTACTGCATGATTTGACATTAAGAAATAGAATAGGCTGCATTTATGGAGACAAATTTAATAACAGAAACATATAGTATGTTAGAGTAGCAGATCAAGTATTTTCCCCAAGGAAAATCTTAATTGCTTAAAAATTCTTTTCTTTTGAGGGGGGGAATTTATTTCCCATCCCACCCTAATCTCTCCACTAAATGAACAATGACCAAGGAAGAAAAAGAGTTGTTAAAACAAAACCGATTTTATGACCTTCTCAGCCATTGGCCCATGGCCCTCTGTCTCTGGAACCTTGACCACCTCCTGCTGCCACCAGCCTGTAGAGTTTCAGTGGTGAGAAACTGTAACTGAGTTATTTTCCACCTGATTTCCTTGTATGTATTTCATCATTGACTTATTGCTCTGTTAGCTTTTGTATATGAATCTTTAATGTTCATTAAAAACTTTTAAAATGGACTGATAAAAAAAGAATATGTATTCTGTTATCAGAATATATGGAGCAACTGAACCATTTAAAGAAGGCAATTTTTTTCAAATCTTCATTTCCTAACAAGAATACTGAGGTAAAAGAATAAGCACAGTCTTGTGGCACAACAAAGCCAGGAAAAGGAAATTATGTAATTCCCAGTAAGGTTATTAAACCAGAAGGAAAGAGGAATGATCTTTCCCAAAATATGGAACTGAGGTAACAAGGAAATAGTTTATCCAAGATAAGTAAATGTCAGAGGCCAAAATATGGAACAAAGTGGAGAGTAGAGAACCATGAAAGTCAAAAGTAAGGCTGAGCCTGGGATTTAGCGCAAGGTCCCAAGTTCGATCCTCGGTACAAAAAAAAAAAAAAAAAAAAGAGTAATGTTGAGAGGACAGAGAGTAGTCCAGACTAATTTCAGAGAAGGGACCATTACCAGTGGTAATGTATTTGTTTTAATATCTAAGTACCCTTACAGACAGGCCAGTGCCATTGCAATGGTCTGGGACAGGGCAGATAAAAAGCCATATGAACAAAGCTTTCAGACTTCTGGCATCACCTTTGGCCTTAGTACACAAATTCTCTGGAAAGGTAAACTCTTCCCAGTATTCCCAGAGTTTCTTAGAGTGAAGATTTATGTTCACATTTTTTTCTACTCAACTAGTATTTCTTCCTCCTCCTATCTCATACCTGTGGTTGTCCTCTGAGCATAGTGTCACACTACAAATACACAGATTCCCCATTTCTTGTTCAAGGTATCTCTGCCACAAAGCTTCTGCATGTAAAAGGACAATTTTGCTGTTTTCTATACAATTTTTCATTTCACATCTTGCTCTGAGAATCTCACCCTTTTCATCGGTAACAAAAAGATCCATCAAGGTGTTTGCATAAACAAAATTATTTTCCTTATATACTGAGCAACACAAAGAACTAGCAAAAGTTTTGCAATTGCAGATTTTATCTAATTTTCCAGTTTAACATAGAGCTCTCTGGACTGCCAAAAGCACTGTAAGCAAAATGTGGGCAATTTTTAAAATATATTGTTTTCCCTATCCAAAATATATGAGAATAGACTTGGAGACTTTTCATTTTACTGTTACATAGGGAACCAGAATGCTCTGCCCTTCACATCCTGACCAAGATTTTCCTCCATGAAATATCCACACATTGATCATAGTTTTGCCTTTGGGAACAAACAAAACTAATGCAAT
The DNA here is from genome assembly GCF_000247695.1 of Heterocephalus glaber. The sequence goes on along the minus strand of NW_004624931.1, from coordinate 1,076,848 downwards.
TCTTCCATGTATCAGCCCTCCAAATATTCAATGATTATTATCATGTGTCCTCAGATCTTTATTCCTTAAGTGTCTGATTTCTTCATTTTCTGGTTCATGTCACATGGTTTTTAGATTCATCAATAAATTAAAAATTATACAGCTTTGTGTATTTGATAAACTATCCTGGATATATTTCTTAAAATCCTGTTAGCTATTATTTCCCCCACTGTACAAAAGAAATGAAATTGTGCCTCAAAGAGTTTGTCTAAGGTCATACAGGTATTAAGCAGCAGAGGCAAATGTGAATTAAAGTCCTCTGATGTTAAATTACTGTTGCAACACTGAAACCTGGAAATCCTATCAAGGAGCCTCAGATTTTCTATGTTCTTCTCAAAACCTAGCTTCCAGAAGTTAATACAGTAAATTAGATGTGGCTTATTTAATTTTTCTGACAGTGTTATTGGAGAACAGCCTAAGATGATATATTTCTCAGCTAATGTTACTCCTTTTCAAAAGAGTCTTGAGTGTTTTAACTTAGTGTTTCCCAAATTGTACTTTGTGGACAAGGCTTTAAACAGAGCAGTTCTTTTTTCATCTGTTGTGTATAATAGGTTTCCAGGTATTCACCTTCTGGGTATCTCCCCGAAATAATTAAAAGTATCATACCACAGTGATACATGCACACTCATATTTATAGTGGAACAGTTTGTAATAGCTAAATCTTGAAACCAAGCCAAATGCCGATCAACCAATGAATGGATAAAAAAATGTGTTTTTTTATACAATGGAGCACTACTCAGCCATCAATAAGGATAAACTTGAGACATTTATACCTAAATGGATGTACCTTGAGACTATACTCTTAAGTGAAATAAATTGGACATACATGTGTAAATATTGCCTTGTCTCTCTGGTGTGAGAAACTGAAAATGTAAATGAGGACCAAAATGTATAATAGATAATGTGAAATAGGAAGAAATTGTTCAAAAGGAAAGGGGAACTAAAGAAGGAGAAGGGGGAAGGAAGGAAGGGAAAAGAAAAAATTAGAAAAGAAGGAAAAAATTGAAACAAAGCTTTTGTAAATAAGAAGGGGAAGAAGGATTGAAGGGAGGGAAAGGGAATAGAAAAAAAAGAGGAATGAAGATATACCAAGTACAGGTACAAATTCCCTATGATGAATGTGATTGCTATGTATATCTAAATTACACCAATAAAATTTTTAAAAGATTTCATTTAACAAATCAAATAGTTAATCTGATTTAAAATAAGCTTCAAAAGTGCTGCCACCACTGAAGGAATGGTTAACAATTATGATTTCATACATTAGAGGAAACCAACAAAATAAATATTTCAGAATTTTACTATACTCCTTAAATCCCATTTTCTTTCTTATTAGTCTGTTGCTGCTTCAGCATGCCCAGTGACTCACTACCAACCTGGGGTAACACAATGACCCAGACCAAACTACTCTGAAATGGGTCTATTTACAGAGCAATAATGGCTTTGTTTGCAGTCCTCTAACTGCTTTTTGCTGGTTTTTCAGTTTTTAAAAAAGCACTTATTTTTTTCACTCCGTTGAGGTATGACTGATATGGCTAGATGTCAAAATTCTGGCCAAGGTAGAGCACAAAAGGTACTTGTCATTTGGGCTGGAAGGGAGGGCAGATATAGAAAGAAGAACTAGAATAATCTTAAGAGCTTTAACCACGTTCTCCCACCCCCTTCACTACTTTGTACATAAAGGAAAAGCAAATAGAAAGCATAAGAGAAATGAAGGAAAGAAAGCACAGGAAAAGAGGGAGATACTGGTGTTCTGAAGGATAATAAATACGAAAGCAGTGAGACCAACTTATAATGCAAAACATATTTATATTGACAAAGCACTAATACCAAAGGTTTACACAGACGAATGAGCATATGTAACATATTGGGACATTTTCCCAAATATGCCAAGATTTATGAAATCTGGCAACAATTTCTGTGCTTATTTGTAACAACAGCTGCTAATTTCCTCTGTGACTTCTAATCGCCCAATTTTCTGAACATTGGATCATTGCAAATATAGAAGACACTCCATTCCAAGGAGTAAAACTTTAAAATGGAGTCATCCTTGGGATAAAACTCTCCAGGCCGGAAAGCTGTCCTGTTTCATCTGCATTCTCTCCAGAAACAAAGAATTGTCAGTCCACTCTAGGTTTTAGCACCAAGTCTGAAATAACTTGCTGTCTGAAGTAAGGCAAGCTATTAATTCTTCCTCTCTCAGTTTTCTCCTATGTAAAATGGGCATAGGATTAGATAATATCTAAAAATCAACCTAAGTATTTAAGCGTGTTTCTTCTAATTCTTAGATTTACTTATTTTCAGTCTCATACTCTGAAAAAGGTTTAGAGTACATAAAGATTTTGATCTAACAACCCAAAATAGAGATACCTGCATACCTATGTTTATTGCAGTACTATTCACAATAGGTAACATATAGATCACCCCAGGTGCTCATCAACAAATGAATGAAGGAAATATAGTATGTATACACAATGGAGTATTATTAAGTCATAAAGAAGAATGAAATCCTGCCATTTGCAAGAAAATGGACGAAATGGAGAGCATCATGTTAAGGGAAATAAGCCAGATACAGAAAGACAAGTATCACATGTTTTCTCTCATGAATGCAAACCTTCAAAAAAAAAAGACGACTTGAAGGTATAAGAGGAATTATTAGGGACTAAGAAGGGGGCTGAATATGATCAACACACAATGCTTGTATATATGGAAATATCAAAGTGAATCCCATTAATATGTGTTAATAATTTTAAGTTTTATATTTCCAAAATGAGGGCCAGGGATTTAGCTCAGTAGTTCTGTTACCTGCCTCACAAGTGCAAGGACCCGAGTTCGATACCTGGTACAAAAAAAAAAAGAAACAAAATGTTAAAGTATGTGTTTAGCATGCAATACCCGCTGGGTTCAATCCTCCTCACCACACTCACAAACAAAAAAAACATTCCTACAAATAAAATTCCCCACCTAAATGGTTTCAGTGAATTCTACTAAACAATTAGGGAGAGACTAATGCAATTCTTCCAAAAACAAAGAAGAGGAAAAAATACATCCAGCATTATCCTGATACTAAACCAGCTGAAGATAAGACTCATGACTTATATACTGTCTCATGGATATTGATGACAAATCCTAAACAAGACTACTATCAAATCAAATTCAGAATATATGACAAGGTTCACATATCATAACCAAGTGGGATTTATACTGGAAATGCAATACTGGTTTGACGTTCAAGTCATGAAGACTATTCACCATATCAACAGATTAAAAAAGAAAACTGCTGTCATCTTAATCAATGCAGGGAAGGTTTTTGAAAAACTTAAACATCCATCTATGAATAAAGTCTTAGCAAGCTAGGAATCAAAGGGAACACCCTAAACTTGATAGAGTACATCAGGGCCTCTGAAAAACCTAGTTAACACACTTAATGATGAAAAACTGAAGAGTTTTTACTTAAAGACGAAAGCAAGTAGTCTGTTCTCATCAATGTCATTTAACATATTAGAGGTCCTAGCCAGAGCAATAAGACAATAATAATAATAAAAACATGCATATTGGAAAGGAAGGAATAAAACTGATGCTATTCACAGATAATATGATGATTTATGATTTAGAAAATACTAAAGAAACATTAAAAAACCTTCTAGACTAACAAGAGACTTTAGCAAGTTCCCAGGATACAAGAACAATGTAAAAGTCGATTGCATTTCTACACAGTAGCAATGAATTGGTACCATGTATAATCATCACCAAAATATCAACTGCTTAAAAATATAACTAACAAAATATACCAAGAATTAATATACAATAAATGACAAAATACTAGAGGAACGTAACCTAAAACCATAGGGAAATATGCCATGTTCATGGATTAGAAAACTTAACATAGTAGAGATGTCAGTTGCTTACCAGATGGATTTATAAAATTTACTGGACTCCTAAGTAAAGTGCCTAAAGGTTTTCTCCTTAGGAATTGTCAATTATAAAATTTGTATAGAAAATTAAAGCATCCTCTGATTTCCAGCTAATATAGTGATTCTGAATTCATGGTAAGTACAATAACAGAAGAATTTCTTGATAAGACATAAATAAAGGGAGGACTGTGACATTTATTAAATATTTTAGATTAGTAATGTTTGGCAAAGTAAAAGCACAGAATAAGAATATTATAAGTATCTGTGTTTTACCACCCACAGACCACCTCAAACAGGATTAGTACCAAACAAAACTAAAAAAATTGTTGACATCTTTCTTTGGTGCCACTATCCTTCTTCTTCATGGAAGATTGATTTCTCTCCATTTTAATTTAGATACAAAATACTTTCATGCATTTAGTTATTTTCATTAAATCCTCTCTTCTAAAGAAAAATCCATAGGTAGAAAGAACTATATCATCTTAAAACACTACCTTTCTAAAGTAAAGAGAAGTGAAGAAGAGAAATAGTATTTGTTAGGCCAAGCACTTTTATATATATTATCCCATTTAACCCTTACAGGCCCCATGTGAATTAGAAGAAATTATTCCCATTTTATAGAGGGAAAAACTGAACTCAAGAAAGATGAAGGGATTTTTCCAAAATCACATCACACAATCTGCTAGAAAACAGCTGAGCTAGGCTTAATACTGAAGCTTGTCAAGTTCCAAAGCCCATATTCTTTCTGTCACAATAAGCTACCTCTCCAAGTGGGAATTAATTGCAGTAACAATGAGCGCCTTAAACTAATAGAATAAACCTAGAGATAAAATTATGTGGAAGTTCATACACATACATGCACATGCATGGACACACACACAAATGAGTACATGTCAAAAGTAGTGAAATCTTAATGAGGTTTGTGGTCTTAATAGTATTATGCTAACTTACTGGTTTAATAATACACTATGTTTTATGTAAGATATTGACCTTATAGGAAGCTTTCGAAAGTTACATGAGAATCTATACTATTTTTATATCTTTATGTGAATCTATAATATTGCAAAATAAATATATATATAAATAAAATAAAATGAAGAATAGATTTACATTAGTGTTTATGAAAAGACAGGCTCTCCAGTTTAACTACCTCCATGTAAGGTTCAGATTCACCAGGAATCCACTGTGGTTGTACCAAAAAAAAATAGTTCATTAGATGGAAAGCAGGACCCTGACCTTTTTCTATTGTACTGATGCATAGTTCACAAGAAGTTCCAATCTGACCAATTCTTTTCCAAGTGAACATGTCATATACTACATGAGGTCTTCCTCCCACAACCATCTTCAACCCTATTTCTTATTGGGCGTGCATGTTGCCATCTAAGATGACCATCTGTGTAAAGAAGACAAAAAGAGATGGATGATTTTTACTGAGTTCTTATGATAGATGGAGTGATTGAATAAGGGGAAATAGCCAGTGAATTAGAAAGCCCAAGTCTATTATTATGGCTTCATGGCCCTGAGCAATTTATTTAACATGGCTTTGCTTTAGTTTCCTCATCTATAAAATAAATAGGTACACAACTTTATATAATCACATGACTGAATGGCTGTTAATCACAATTTTATAGGACTAATTATTTATCTTAAAACTCTGAAAACTGATTTGAAGAAAAGGTTTATTGTGCTGAATACTGCACATTGTGTGTGCAGCTAGCAAGTGACAATCAAAAGGCCCCTTATGCAGTTGTTTTGCCACAATATATTTACAAATCTCCATGCAGGAATGTGTTTAGTTATCCTCCATGGTCTGGATTTGCATGTAGATATATTTTAGCTCCCAGCCCAAAGTCTGTGTGGTAAAATTAATCCTCAGAGCTGCTGACTTATAAGGCTAGAGGTTTTCATTGGAGGTCCCAGTGTTAGTCACAGCTCCAGATTTATGAATGCATAAAACATTAACTGCATTTCTCTGTGATTTGTGTCTGATTCTGTTTTTCACACATGATGTATAAATGAAGTACACTATCCCCAGATGACATCAATGACCTGATAAACCTATAAAATTGCTCTTGTGCTCAACTGTCTTCACATCCTAAAGATATAAAAACTGAATGATATGAAGATTAATAGAAAATATATGGATTTCATAAGTCTATTGTTTTTACTGTCTTAAGCTAGGAGGGTGTGAGTGGGTCAGAGCCCACTAAACTGGGCTCTATAAGCAGAAGTTCAGGTGGGATGATCAAGTTTTCCTCGTGATCTTCAAGGAAATTTATTTATCTGTTTTATTTTTTCATATTTCCCTCAGGGACAATGGTACACATTGCTTTGGGGAAAAATTGCAATCAGCATTTGATACAGTGAAAGTTACTACAGTTAAACATTCCTAACAAGCATCCCTCAGACCAGGACCGTGGTAGCATGTGGGTAGCACTAAATTTCATGAAACTTTATACTCACGTCTGAATGTTTGTGGTTTTCCAAAATTAATATGTCGAGACCTAATCACCAATGTGATGGTGTTAGGAGGTAAGGCTTCTAAGAAGTGATTAGATCATGACTGGAGCTTTATCAGTGGTAGCAGCCTTATACAAGAGGCTCAAGAGCTTCTCTGCCTTTTCTGTTTTTGTGAAAGAGATGGAGTCTCGCTATATTGCCCAGGTTGGCCCTGCACTCCTAGGCTCAAGTGATTCTTCTGCCTCAGCCTCCTAAGTAACTGAGACTACATGTTCTCGCCAGTGCACATCACTTTCCTTTATACCTTTTACCATGTGAAGAGGCAGGTAGAAGGCATTATCTATGAACAAGAAAGTGAGTCCTCATCAATGAACCCACAAGCACCCTGACTTTGAACTTCCTAACTTCCAGAAGTGAGAAATAATTTTTGTTGTCTACAAGCTACTACATTTATGATGTTTTGTTATAGTAATCCAAAACAGGCTGATACCTTGGCTGTAGAGGCCTTATTTAACTGATATGAAAGGCTGACTCTTCAGTAGAACAAGCGGGTGATTCCTCTCGTTTGTGAATTTGGCCATAAAATTAAGAAATGGCAAAAGGAATAAAGCATTAGAGCCATTGCGGTTTTTACAAAGGTAGTCTCATAAGTGCCCAGACATATCTGACAAGTAGAGTATTAACCAGCTTAGACAAAAACTGAGACTATTAGTTACACCTACAACATTATGAGTAAGGAAAATCAGTACTATCCCTATTTTCCAATTGAGATCATTGAAACTTACAGGGTAAGACTTACCCAAAAGCACACATTAAAAAAATAGAGGCAGAACTGTAGCACAAGTCTGGGCAATTAGTCCTGAAGAAACCAACAAGCAGCAACTTTTATAAATTAAGCATAATGAAGTCAGCAAACCAGTTGTATGCAGACATAATCTGGAATGTTTAATATCCTTATATCTTCACTCTCACAGTGTCAAAAATTTGGTAGATGTGCAATATATACACCTGTCAGCTGTCTCATGGGTGCAGTAGGCTGCAGTAGGGCCTTATCTCACTTAAAATACTTCACAAAAGAACCACAGGGTATGTCAGACTATATATCTTTCTTCAACTTTAAATAACTTACAATAAGTGCCAGAGATGCATTTCATGTTTGAAAATGAAATGGAGCATTTAAAAGAACATATTAGAAACATTCCAGATCTTGAAACCTCCAGGTGAAGGGAAGCAGCATACAAATTCATTCTTCAAGCAACCAAAGTCTCACAGTCCAGAGCTAACAAAAACTGGGCAGAGACTCTAAGGCGTTCTGGAATGATTATGAAGTCTCTGTTAAGGTTATCAAAACACACCACCTTTCCAACAAAGCTTTGGAAATCCAAGTTTTCACCACCCAGTATCTGCAGAAACCATTCTCCCTGCAGAAACTGTCCTACCAGGGAACAATCTAGCATAACTCCAAGTTGCGCCTTCAAGTAAAGTGTGAAGCCAAAAATGACTTCTTCCGGGCTTATAACTCATTAGTGTCCTATGATTTGAACATTCTCTTCCTATAGTCATTCCTTTATCCAATCCCCAAAGAAATAAAAAAATAAATTTTAGACTCTCAAAACAAGTCAAATGATGGCTCAGTCTATCTAAACAAACAAGAGGTGATTCATTGGCTGACTTGTCCTCCCAAAGTGACAGAGGAGAATTTATTGCTTTTCTCAGTCACCCTTCGATCTGACCTGCGCAGCAAGCAGATTTAAAGTAATCTTAGCTTGGCACTTTTGGCACTGGGATATTTTGGCTCAACTCCAAAACCATTTCCATTATTTGCATTTTCCGGGGGGGGGTGTCTTTGCCCCATGAAGGTCATTCAATATCAAAGTCAATAGATTAAATTCTCTCTAAAATGAAGCCCCATTACTAAGATTAATAAAATAATAACTAAATACATTGAGCAGTGCCTGTGCTTTAGAAATATGTATTCACTGCTCTGCCACTCCTTAGCAATAAGCTGTCTATTAACAAGGGAAAGTTATTTGCATTTTGGAGTTAAAATCCTTCTCTCCCTCAGCCTTACTGTCACACACCCAAAACAACCACCACCACAACAACAAACATAAAATCTAGACAAGTTCAGAAAAGAAAATTGAAGGTCTAACGCTTGGGTTTTGTAGCCATTAGCATTTTAGCTGTAAATTCCTTGTCTCTCATTTTCTAGCAGCTTCTCTGAGTCAAAGTCAGTTTCCATTATATAATTCCACAGCATGCATCATTATGCATGGCTTATAGTGCTTTAGGGAAAAGAGTAGAATGTAAACAGTTCCATCCAAGCACACATTATCAAACTAAGCAGGCAGCGTGGGCAGGTGATATACAACCTTGGACATGACATCAGTGTTTAAGGTGGAAACTTCTCCCATAAAATATTGAATGAAAGGAGGAAGAAGGAACTGTACCTAATATATCTCACAATGCCAGGGCAGGTTAAAGTCTCATTGCTATTGCCACATTGCTGATGTTAAATTTTGAGCAGAAAATAAAAGTATTTCCCTTCAAACAATTTTTTAATTCCAGGAAGGAGGCCTTCCTGCTTAACTAACACCGATATAAGTAAAAATACACCATTACTTTTCTATGAATTGATCTCAATATGCAATGCCTATAATGAAAAATACTAAAAATACATGCTATTGTTCAGGTTTTCAATGAGTTCAGATAGAAGGAGAGTAACAACAAAAATAAAAGCTGAATTTCAACCACCAACTCTCTGCCACCGCACCACCCATACAATATTAATCCTTTCCTATTTTGTGTCACAATTAGTCAGATGATGACCATATTCATTCCTGCTTTTGTTTCTTTATTCATTCTAGTTTATGGGTCTCCTTTTAAAAAGTATACCTTGCTCTGGCATTATTTTATCTTCTCTTCTCAATGAAGTTACCCACTATCTTTCAATAAACATTAATCCCCTAGTTCCTCAACTTTTAGAGCAGCCATTTTCAAATTTTAACATGTACTAGAATCCCCTGGAGGGCTTGTGGAAAGATAGATTACTTAGACACTTTCCCCAGAGTTTCTGATTCAATGAGTCTAGAGTAGGCCATGTAATTTGTATTACTCACAAGCTCTGAGGTAACACTGTTACTGCTGTCCTAGAGACCACACTCTACAAACCAACCATGTACAGTATTTATTTTTAGTATATCTAGTACTTGATTATAATTATCATTATTCAGTTGAGTTGTGAACATACGTGTATATAAGACAAGACTTCATGCTGCAAAGAACAGAAAATCCAATTTAAACTGGCTCACCTAAGTGGAAATCCAGACATAGGTTCATCTAGTAACACAGTGATGTCTTCAAGGACTCGATTTCCTGACATCTTTCTGTTCTGCCATTCTCAGGGGTACCTAAAACTGGTATTACTCCTGGCAATAATTTAGTTGCCATCTAAAATCAAGACTACATGTGTTCTTATTAACATCCAGAACACACAGAAATTTTTGCCAGCATTTCAAACAAGAGTATTAAAATTCACCCTGTTCAGATGGCCTGAAGCAAGTGCCTGTTAAGGAGTAGATACAAGAAGGAAAGTCTAAATATTATTAAGAAGAAGGTTATAAAATGGATCTTAGAAAATGACAATATAAATGCCTACTTACTACACAACTTAATAAGAGTATAAAATTAAGTAGGATAGTTATAGTATTATTTATCTCTTACATCACAGAGAACATTTAATAAATACCAGATGATTTGTTTCTTAAAAAAATTGTTTCTGCTGATTGATTTAGATGTATCCTTATAAGACAGACTAGACTACCATGTAAAAATAAATTTTATCTCTGTTTGAACTTTATGCAGAAAATGTTGATAAGAACTTTCTGTATTTTTCTTATATACATGTAAGTAAGCAAGTCCTGACTTTTATATTTATTACCATAAGAAAGACTATTTTTCCTAGTTTACCATTAGCAAAATTCTTTTTAAAATGAATATTTATCTAAAATATTCATGAGAAAAGAGTCCCACGTCCCCAACTAAGGGTTTGGGGTACCAGTATTGAAGCACTGCTTATTTCTATTGGACCAGCATGATAGTCAGAAAGCTCTATTTCATAAATCAAGTTACCAAATCAATTTCCCAGTAACTTTTATTCGTAGATCTTAATACTATTTTTAGGGGACAAACAAAACAAGCCTTTCTTAGGGTACTCACTATATCTTGGGACATAATATTTGAATGTATGTCTTATATCCCAGAAACTAACAAAAGCATGTTTGATAATGCTACTTCAAAGAAAAAACAATTTGAGAAATCATGGTAAACTGCTGTATTAGTTTCCTAGGCTGCTTTAACAAAACTATTATAAGCTAGGTAAATAACAGAAGTTAGTTCTCTTACTGTCATGGACATCTGAAGTCAAGGTATTGGCAATGTCATACTATTTCTAAGGGCTCTACAGACAAATCTTCACTTGTCCCTTCTTAGCTTTTGGTAGTTGGCAGTAATCCTTGGCATTTCTTGGCTGGCAACTGCCTCACTCCACTCTCTGCCTCCATCATCATGTAGTGCATTTTTTCCCTTATGTTTCTCTTCTGTGTCAAAATCTCCCTTTCCTTTCTTCTATAAAGGTGCCAGTCATCATGGGCTGGGGGTGTTGTTTAGTGGGAGAAAGGAGGGGGAGAGAATAGAATATAATTTAACTATTAAAATGAAGTCTTGACATTTGCAGCAAAATGGATAGAACTGAAAGATATTATGTTAAGTGAAATTAGCCAGGCATAGAAAAACAAAAACTGCATGTTCTTTCTATATAGAACTGTAAATAGTTGATCACAAAGTAGGAGAGTATAAAATGGCAATTACTAGAAGCTAAGAAGGGAATTGGGGAGGGAGAATACAGGGAGGTTGGGTAAGTGATGCTAAAGCACAGTCAGGTGAAAGGAATCAGTTCTAGTGTTCCACAGCACAGTAGGGTGAGTACGGTTTATAAAAACATATTTTATGAAGTAGAAGAAAGGAGCTTGAAGCCTCCAAATATACAGAAATGGTAAGATTAAAGTGTTTTTGTTTGTTTGTTTGTTTTTGGTTTGGTTTGGTTTGGTTTGGTTTGGTTTTGGATTAAAATGTTAATTACCTCGATTTGATCATTTACACTGAAGTAACACACTCTGCCCTATAAATTCGCACAATTCTTACATGCTAATTAAAAAAGAAAATTTTAAAAATAAAATTATGGACCTTAGTTATTATTCTGGATTATCTGAGTGGGCTCAGTTTCACCATTGAGCCCTTAAAAGTAGAAAACATTTCAATTTCAGAGTAGATTGATAGAAGAACAAGCAAAACAATTCAAAGACAAAGAAGGACTCAATCCACCTTTTTTGGCTTTCAACGGGGAGGAAGGGAAACATGAGCCAAAGAGTATAAGTAGTCCTTGAATGCTGAGAAGAGCACAGGGAACAGCCCACAAGGTAAGGAGGGCCTCAGGCCTACAACCACAAGGAATTGAACTCTGCCAACAATCTGAATGAGCAAAGAAACAAATTCTCACTCAAACCTCCAAAAAGGAACACAACCCTGATGACAATTTGACTTTAGTTCAGTAAGATCCTTACTAGACTTCTGACCTACAGAACACTAAGATAATAAATTTAATTAAGTAATTATTTATTAATTAATAATTAATGGACAGGAAATTGAAAAGAAGCACATCTCAAAGTAGAACCATTGCTCTTTATGATAATGCTACATTTCCTCAGATCCCAAGGAAGTTGGTTTTATTATTATTTATTTGTTTATGATGGTGGGGATCAAACTCAGATACTCATGCCTGTAGGTAAGTGCTCTACCACTGAGCTATATCCTCAGCCTAAGAAGTCTATTTCAAATGTTAAAGGAACAAAACTTATGGTAACCTCATGCCTCATAATCTACTCATAATGGACATTCATGCCAATAAATTTAGGCAGGTAAACTTTTCTTGGAGATTTTCCCCTTTATTTGGTTAATGTGGTGTATTACATTGACAGATTTTTGTATGATGGACACTTTGTAATCTTTCATTGTTTTCTATTTTAATGTAATAAAGTAGATATTAATAAAGAAAATATAAAAACACTCTTCTATAAAAAATAAAACAAAATTTCATAACAATAATTAGCAAATGACAATGTTTAATATATTATACTGTGTATCATGAGGTCAAAAGAATGGCCAAAATGCTACACAGAGTACAAGTTAAAACAAAAAAAGATTCTTATGAAAAAGTATCCAAAAAAAGACAAAACTTTATTTAAAATGAACAAATGGTAGGCACACCCGACTGAGGTCCCGAGTCGCATTGAACACATGGAACCAGCCAACACACCAGCAGCAATCCACTGGACCCCCCCCACACCGCTCCTCTGTACAGCAACCTGGTTCCACACTACAAAGATGCAGAGGACACAGGACCACCAGACCACAGTGCTGAGTCCCTCTGCTCCCTGCACAGAGGTAGGGGCTTCTGAGCCACCATCCCACTGCTCCTGGTCCAGAGGAAGGGGATTCTCGGCCACCATCCCTCCCACTGCTCCCAGCCCACAGGAAAGGGCTTTTGGGTCACCATCCCTACTGCTACCCCCAGCCCCTGTACCACCTCTCCCAGCTCAGACGAGGTAATCAATGCAGGCGCCAACACCCCACCCCACCCCAGTCAAAATGAGAAAACACATAAATAAGTCTCAAAACCGGACCCCCAGATCACCTACAACAACCCCAAAGGGAAATGAGATAGAACATTCTGATACTCAACCACCTGGACCCACTGAACTGGCAACAAAAGGGGATCTGGAAAAAATGAAATCAGAAATAATTTCTCAGATAACAGGAGA
>NW_004624931.1:998264-1025297 GCF_000247695.1 Heterocephalus glaber | reverse complement strand
ACAACGATATATGTGCAGCCATGTTTATAGCAGCACAGTTTGTAATAGCTAAAGCTTGGAAACAGCCCAAGTGCCCATCAACTGGAAACTGGATAAAGATGTGGTTTTTTTATAGGATTGAGTACTACTTAGCCATAAAGAATGAGAAACTAGAGACCTTTATAGCTAAATGAATGCATATTTAGGCCATACTCTTAAGTGAAATAAATAAGACACACGTGTAAATACCAAATAGTTTCTCTAGTGTGAGAAACTGAAAGTGCAAATAAGGATTAAGATGATTGAAATGAATAATTGATAATTTGAAATAGGAAATGGTCCAAAGGTGTAGGGTTGGTGGGAGGGGAAGGGGAAAGGGAAAGGAAAGAAGAGAAAGAAAAATTATGAGAAAAGAAAAAAATGGAAATGAAATATATGTAAATGAGGAAGGGTGGAGGGGGTGAAGGGCGCACAGGTAATGGGGAAAAAATAAGAACCAAGATACATCATGTACAGTTACAAGCACCCAATGATATATGTAAACATATTGTATACCTAAAATGTACCAATAAAAGACTTTTTTAAAAAAGAAAATGAATGATGTGTTTGTAGAAGAGATCAGCTATTGGGAAATAGCAAAGATATACTGGGAAACTTTTTAGGTGGAAAGGATGACACACCAGTCCATTCCTGTGACAAATGTGAATTAACAATTAAAATCTACAGCTGGATGCTTCCATGTAAACTGTGGCATTTTACATGTAAAAGAGGAAGGTAAAACCTGTTCAGATGGTAAACAATCTTGTGACTTGAATGGAGAAGCATAGGCGAGGATTTCTCTTCATGTGTGAAACTGCCCAAGGGTGCAAAAGAATTTATTTGTCTCAAAAAGATTTTGAGGCTTATATCAAAGACTACTACATAAGAGTTTAAAATCCTGTTGCTCATGCCAATTTTGAAAAGTTTCGCTCTCAGCACTGCCTCACCAAAACTGAAATCATTTTATTAGGCAACCAAGGCCATACAGTAGGATACCACTACATCTTTTTCACAAGAGCTGTACCACATGAGGAAACTTGTACTGTTCTAGCAGAAATAGTTACTCATGAGTTCACCTCCACTGTCTTCAATGAGTCAGAGAACTTCACCATCATAATCCCAACTCTTTACCCCAGTTCAGTGAAGACCAAGTGACTCTGAGCCCTCCATCTATACAACTAGGGGGAGTATTTAATGATATGTGCCTTACAAACAAACAATATTTCTTCTTTCATAGATGCAAACTACTTCTCAAAGCCACTTCTTGGGCTGTTATCCAGATCAAATATGTATGGATCATATTACCAATGATAATAGTTCTTTGAACAGATGATATAATGAGGGAAAAGTAAGCATTATCCACCTTCTAGTTAAGCTTTAGACTATTTGAAAATGGTAAAGAATTCCTTAGAGAGGTGACTATAAAACACTAGGTAAAGTGATTTTAAGCCTTATTCTTATGAATTATTTCAAGTACTTTACTATAGTACAGAGAAATGGTTCAGCTGAGCATAGCTATGATTTAACAACTTTGTTCCCTAACAATTATGGTAAATTGTCCCAGAAATGGCCATTTGCAATATTACTTGTAGAAAAATGCATATTCTTCTTTCAAAAGTATTGTATTAAACCTAATGTTTAGTTTTTCTTGTGATATATTTTTTAACTTGAGTAAAAGTAGTAAATTTCAATATAGTGATAAAAAGAACAATGAGGCCTTTGTGAATAAATCTGTCTTAGTGGTATTGATATCCTTCTTCCTAACCCAAATTGTCCTTTCTTATGCTTGCTGAGGCAATGTGATCTGAATCATCTACAGGCTAAACTCTGCTGTGGATCCTAGAACCCATATAAACCATAAATATTTAAGCAGATCTGCCCCAAATATATCAAAACCAATATTAAATCCCTCTCATTACTGCAACTATGACCATATGCCCAGATTATAACAGGGCATTGCCCCTTCTCTGATAACTTTCATCTCATATTCCAGGTCCATTTGCTAACAGCAAAAGAAATCACTAACAGATTGAAAAGACAGCCCATAGAGTGGGAAAAATTTTATCCAGTGGTTTCTCAAAGGACTAATATCTAGAACATATAAAGAATTAAAAAAATCAGTGCCCCCATTTAAAGACACAATCCAAAATGGGCATCTGAGATGAATACATACTTCTCAGGTGGAGGAGTAGAAATGGCAAATAAATACATGAAAAACTGTTCAACATCACTGGTCATTTGAAAGATGCAAATTAAAACAATGCTGAGATTCCATCTCACTCCAGAAAGAATAGCTGTGATCCAGAAATGCTGACAGGGCTGTGAGGAACAAGGAACCCTTCTCCATTTTTGGTGGGAGTGTAGACTGGTACAACCGCTGTGAAAATCAGTGTGTAGATACCTCAAAAAACTAGGACTAGAGGTCCCATTTCACCCAGCTATTCCCCTTCTGGGTATCTTACCAAAAGAATTAAAAGCATCATGGCATAGCAATATATAGGCACCCATGTTTATAGTGGCATGGTTTTTAATGGCTAAATCTTGGAAAGTCTTTTATTCTTATGTTTGAACTTTTATCTGGGTAATTTGACCTTGACTTGTGCTTGCCAGTGTAAGGATAAATACAAATTGTTAATTTTTTTTTTTACTGGTGCAAAAATTAAAATGAAGTTTCCTGATTTTCCTTTAGCATTTCCTTCAGAAAGTTTGATTATATATGCTAGTTCTGCCTCTTTGTAATGCATGTAATTCTTTTTCAAAGCTAAATAAGATCCTTTGCCAGCTTTTCTTTCCAAGAATGTCATTCTTAAAGGCCAAGGAACCATCTCTGAAAAGTGAAGAAGAATGACGCCCTATCTCTCTACCGTTGGGCATTTAGCTCTAATATGCAACCTCTTGTTTATCAAAAAGATACAAAAAAATTGTTTTACCTTTGCATAAATACAGTTAACATATAACTAATGTTTTATATACATAAATATATGTTACATAAAAAGGTTAGAATTCTTTTTGTATGTATGACCTTGGTCTTGCACTTACCAGCTTTCAGAATTGTGAACAACTTATTTCTAAAGTGTATATATTACCCAGTATAGGGCCTTTATTTATAGCACCCCAAACGTGCTAAGACACCAATAATCTAAAATCAATGTGGGGAAAAGGATGATGGAATGGCAAGGAAAGACTGATAGTCAAGTCTCAGCAGTAGCTACCCAGTTTGGGGGAATCTAAAGAAAGCCAGACCAAAAAAGAAACAATTAAAACCTGCAGTGTTAGCTGCTTAGTCATGAACAGTTACTAAACAGAATAACTCTTATCTAGCCAAGGAAGCTAAAGAAGAGGATACTGAACGTCATTATTGAAAAAAGCCAGAGCATTCGAAGAGGGATTGTAGAATGAGACTCCAGAGGATGCAAATTTCAAAAACAAAGAAATCAAAAAATCCCAGAGTGAGACCAAGAGTGTAGTTCAAGCCTCAGCACCAAAAACAAAAACAAAAGCAAAAAAAAAAACACCCGAAAGAACAAAACTCTCAGCTTAGGAATAAGTGACAAATGGCTTACAACTACTTAATAATCTAGTTAATAACTGGCAAATGGCTCAAACTTGGCAGACTGGAGTCATCTCAGAGATGAAAACTGAAGAAACATGTGCTTCAATAATTGTCCCTCACATAACCCTAGCCTTACCTTTTCTGGTCAATATTGGTGCTGCTTATTCTGTAATTAACTTATACATTTCTAACTTTGCACCTAGTAATAGATCAGTGTTATTACTAGTACTTCACATAGGACTTCTCCCTTCTACTTCCTTCCCACCATGGTTCCTATACTAATTGGTCCACTGACTTAGGAATAGGCTTTTTTCCTGTCTTGTGTTTCTCTTGTAAAACATTTGGAAAGAGCCCTGCTGTGAAAATTAAAGACTATATTCTAGTTTCTGGATGGAGTACTTGCTGAGCTCCCTGAGCTCATTGAATGGTAAAGGTAATCCTTTTCCTTGATCCTGACCATTTGCTCTAGTTTTATAAGTATGACAAGAAAATACCTCCTAGGCAGTGAGGTCTGGATTTAGAAAGTGGGTATTATGGAAATGTCCTTAATTAAGATTCCCTGGAGGTAAGGCACAGATGGCCCAGAGAAGCTGGTTGTAACACAAGGGCTACACTTTTTCCAAAACATTCACCCAGCCACAGGTGCCATGTGGCATTGTTAACCTATATTCTTGTCTTTGGCCTGGCTGCTGGTTGTGGGTTCAGAATGCCTCAGTGGAAGTCGAAAGAAGTGGAATTTAACCTATTATAGAATGATCTAAAATATGAAGGCTCAAAAATTTAAAAGGGTAAGAAATTATATAATTTACCAATCTCAGTATTTACAAGTTAATAATTCCTTCACCTGTTTCTATGGTCACTACACATTCTAAGAACTCCATATTCAACATAGAGAAAAGGACAGGGAGGGAGGATATTCAAGGTTCCCTGCCCTATTCAAGGTTCCCTGCCCTACTCTCTCCTAGTAAGCTGAAGGCTACTTTGGTCCCCTACTTCATCCTTTGATGTTACAGCTCCTCTCAGCACTGGCCTACATGGCTCAGTGTTTTGCTCCCATGATGCCTTGCAACATATCGATGGGCAGAAGGAAGACAATTGTAGAGTTTTGCTCAGCAGCAATAATGGTCAGTGTCTGAAGTTATCGAAGCTGAAGGGCTGCAGTAGACTCAGTAATAATGATGGAGGCTTCTTCCAGAGTTCTGAATACATTCATTTCTCCTTCACTTCCAATAACTTTGGCTCAGGATTCCCAGGATGCTTCTGCCTTGGCAGCCATAGCTCTCTGGAGCTTCACGGAAAACTTCACATCTTTAATTTCCACACCACATCCTCCACCTTTATTCCCCAGTTGTTGGTGACATCATCCAAGGTACACTGCATGTTGTGTGCAATTTCTTCTGTATCACAGAGAATCTGGGAAAGGTTCTTGGTACACAGAACATTCTTGAGAGTTGTTTGTGCCAAAGGACATATTGCTGAGTCTGTATTGGTGATATTTTCCACAGTTAGGATTGCATTTAGAACATGGTAATAGACCAGACCATCCACATTAATCATCGCTGAATCTTTAGTGAGGCTCTCCTGACAGGGAATGTCAAACGAAATGATTCTCATGTCCTCTTTGATGAAGCTGTCAGTGCAAGGCAGAATGAAAAGCAAGCAGGTCCTTTGGTGCCTCCTTGTAAAATGCAACCTAATCTAAAGTTCTTTCATATTCCTTTATAATCTTTATGCAAATCCATACCCATATTGAGAAAGTTATAAGGATGAATAGGAATGAAGTAGCTACCAAAATCCACCCATAAATTCTAAGGCCTGTAGGGGGGCTATCTTTGAAGGAGTTGGGCAGCTTCCAGGTTTGGCCATTCTCTGTGCCTCTTCTCAGACATGCTACCAGAGTCAAGATCTTCTGCCATCCTGGCTGAAGTGCAAGCCTCAGGAATGCCAGAACATTCTATATTAAAAGAGACTTATTTACCAGCAGAATTCTTTACAGGCCACTTTCAAAGTGATCGCAAAAATATTATACTCAACGAACTTAGCAGGGAGCAGATGTCAGTTAAACTTCATAGAATTAATCCCTAAGGAGATAGGAAATTTTGTCTAGCTATGGTGTTTATGATGTTTGAATGGCCTTAAATCTTCCCCTCTTCAAAAGTTTATAATCAAGCAGTGCTAATGGCTCTCTAAATGCACACAATCCCCACTTTGAAGATCCCAGGACTTAATGAATTGGACAATGGAAAATGTTTTGCATCCACTGTCATCTAGGAATTATACAATCTTGCACATTAAGTTATCACACACCAGGCAGATGATTTACACTTGTAGTCCCAGCTGCTTGGGAGAATGAAGCATGATTCCTTGAGGCCAGGAGTTTGAGACCAGCCTGGGCAACATAATAAGACCCTATCTTTCCTAGAATTCTGAGATATAAAGTCAAAAGGACCTTGAAGGACCTACTGGAAGAAATCTGTCATCCATACTAAAGTGGACAGTTAAGCCACATATGGCGACATGTGCCTTATAGTCCCAGCAACTTGGGAGACTAGGGCCGATGAATAGTTTCAGACCAGGACTTTGAGGCCAACCTGACCATATCTCAAAAAAAATGCTTGATTTGTTTACATAAGGGTATAGTAAAAATGAGTTGTCACCACACTGGATGAGATTTTTTCAAATGCTGCTGATCAGTTATATTTCTATCAAAGTCAAAAAACCAGATGGATTCATGCTTTCCAAATGAAGCCAGACCCTTAGGACTAGACTGAGATTTCTACAAACAACTTGAAGCTTAGTTTTCTGGAGTGATCTGTTATTACTGAGTTCAATAGAAAAGAGATAGTCCTATGAGCACTATTATTAGGGCTGACTTGCTGTCCTGTTCCATGCTTATTTCAATTACTATAATAATCACATTTTACTAGAAAATAAACATTATTTGTTACATCACTTTTTCCTTTCCATCTCTATTTCCAACAATAGTTCCTACAGTCATGTTGCCAGTCAGCTCTAAATGGCACTTCCAGTATAGATATGGCCTGGATTTACAGATCCAACAGTAATGATTATTGAAAAAATAAAAATGAGACTATATTAGTTATTATTTTAGCAATATTAAAGTAAAATTAATGAATAGTTATCCAGAAATTCAAGCCCTGTATTTGATACAAAAATGATGTATTAAGTGGTTTGACTGTAAGGATGGTATAGAAAAGAAGAGCATCTAATTAACAAAAAGAAATCTAGTCATTTATGGGTAGACTACAGCAGATAGATCTAATATCACTCTGTTAACTTTGGAATACAAATGTTCTCTAGTCCTAGCATAGTAGATGAACAAAGATGCATATGCTTGTTATCTGTGTAGATTTAGCTGTTATTATATTATAATTACTGGTTTGGTCTGAGGTGAAAAATGGCCCACAGGTTGGGTTTGTCCTTAAGACATAAAACTACTAAAGCTATGTGTACTGAAAACTGGAAAATCAATCTGTGCCCTTCAATGTGTGACTTCCACGAGTGTCTTTGTGTTTTGCATCTAGGAGAAAGTACTATATTTGGTACAATCAGACAATTACTGAAGGACCTAATTTACCCTATAAATACAGTGTTACTTCTTATGACTGATGAAGATTAAGAGGATTTGGGGGGCCTTACAATGAAAACTGAGTTGAATTTTTTTAGATTATCAAGCTCTAGAGGTAAGGTACTCATTAGGCTTGGAGAGGGTAGGGTTTCATTTAAGAACTACAAAGTGATACTCAAATAGTTAATCATTTGAAATCAGGAAAAATAAAGACATCAAAAAAGTTTGTAAAATTAACACACAAGAAAAAATTGTGTATTGCTAATGAACCTGCTTTAACCATTCATCATTAGTATGTTTTACTTAAAGATTATTCCTCCAACATGGATATTGTACTACTTTTTAAATTCATCCTATTATAATTCTGATAACTGCTTTGCTTTGTGTTTTACTGTGGACTTGCCAGATATTTAGACCGCTGCAAACTGTTCAGAGAAAGGTAGAAATGGCAATGTAGAGAATTAGAAAGCTATTTTTACTAAAAATTGTGACAGAAAGGGAAAATTGAAAGGGTAAAAACAAATTTAAAGAAAAAATTGAATTTCCTTGTGCAAAAGAAGGAAAAAATATCTCCCCTTCTGCTTTCTTTTAGCAATTCTTTCAGAAAATGTAGGATTATAAATAAGATTTTAAGTGAATTTCTTGCCAGGTTTGCATCTCAAGAACATTTTTCTTGGAGGCAAAGGAACCATCTCTTTTAAAAGTAAGCTCAAAAAGGGTGATGCTTCTTTCTCTATGGAAATTGAGCTCCAAGATGTGACTTCCTGCTTGACAAAAACATGTGAGAAATTTTAATCTTTCTTTGGATAAAATAGTTAATTAACATGCATATAATGCATTAACATACACATAAAGGAATAAGAATTCTTTGTCTTTGCAATTTCTTTAGGGGCTTGCCTATGATCTGCCTGATGTCCAATTTAATACTTATTTAATAATAATACTAATACATTTTGTGAAGAGGCTTTCCTGAATTGAGAGAAAATTTTAAGCTTAATCCTATTTTTCCAACACCAGTTACCCACCTCAGGACAAAAGTCTTTCTCTGGACCTCCAAACAAGTGCCTAGGCCCGCAACACAGTGATCTACTGAATTCACCTGTTCCAGATTATCAGTAACTTCTTGGACTATTTTTAGCTTTCTTAACCAAATTCTGCTTCACTGACTAATGATATTAAGTGAAGCTCTCATTTCAATTTTTAAAACATACTTAGCCCTCAATGTGCTAAAAACACATAGACTATGGTCTAGGATGTGTTCACACTTTAGTTCCCACCAGTTGAATTGTATGCTTCAGATGAGTCAATTTTTCCCAAATTTATTGGTGGCCAGTTATGCTTATAGTTGTAATTATAAAATGTAATTAATGTTTACAAAAACAGTGAAATATAACTGCACAGAAAAGGAGTTGTTTATATAAAACAAAGTTGTGTTATTAGGAAAGGCCTAATGATATTTAGTGATTCATAGTGAAAAACTAGCTTGTTATCCAGCATCAAGGAGCACAAAAAATAAACCTCATTTATCCATAAATAAGTTCCTATCCGCATCACTTTCATTTTGTTTTGTTTTACTTTATTTTATTTTGCAGTGCTAAGGATTTAGAGCAGGGATATCACACTGGGCTACAACTCTAGCTTGTTTTTATGTTTTGAGACAGAGTCTCACTAAGCTGCTAAGTTGCCCAGGCTGACTTAAACCTCCATGAAATCCTCCTGCCTCAGCCTCCCAGAGGACTGGGATTATAGCCCTGTACCACCATGCCCAGCTGCTTTTTAAAATCAATTTTATTGGAGTACGATGTTCAGTGTAAAATACACCCACTTAAGTGAGAATTTAAGAATGATTACAAATGTGTATACTTATATATACTACAATATAGATTTAGAAACTTTCCATACAAGAAAAAGTTCCTTCTAGCATCTATGCTGTCAATCTCCACCCCATAATAGGCCTCAGTCAACCACTGAATTATTCCGGTTACTATAGATAAGTTTTTCTTGTTTCATCCAAATAGAATGAAACAATAGATATATTTGTTATCTAGTTTGTTTCACTCTACTTGTTTTTGAATTAATCCATGTGGTTGCATGTATCAGTATTCTGTTATTTTTCTTATGGAGTAGTACTTTACTGAATTAATAATGCTATGTCTTTTTATTCATTTTAATGTTGATAGATATTTTGGCTGATTTTTAGTTTGGAACTGTAATAAATAAAACTACTGTCAACCTTCGTGTGTAAGTTATTTTGTGACCATATATTTCTTTTTATTTGGAATGTATACAGATGTAGACTTCCTAAATGCTAGGTAATATGGTAAGGGTATATTGACCTTCATAAGAAAACTGATAAAATAGTTTCAAAGGTAGTTGTACCATTTTATATATACACCAGCAATGCATAAGATATGGCTCCACATCCTCCCCAAAACTACGGATCATCAGGGTCAGTTACATTTTTGTTGCTGAGACAAAATACCCGACACCCAAAGTTAAAGGAGGAAATTCCGCTCACACTTTGTACAGATTTTCAGTCCATAGTAGACTGGTTCCAAAGCAGGGTGGCATGGCAGAAAAGAAACAGTCCATGGTACAGTGAGCAGCAGCAGAAACAAGCCTGCCTTTCCCTTTTATCCCAAACAGGCCACAAACCCTTTAGGTGGTACCACCCACACCCAGGGTGGGGCTTCTGTTTTCAATAAATCCATTCAGTCACACCCAGAACTATGCTAATTCCAATCAATGGACTAATTCAATATCACACACCCTTAATCCCAGTATAACACAGGCCTAGCTCTGAAAAGCCCCATGTATGAGCACATGAGGCTTTGGAGAGACATCTAGATACAAGCCATAATAATCAATCTTTACAATTTTAGCCATCCTAGTGAATGTAGAGTGTTATTTCATTGTGCTTTTGATTTATATCTTTCTGTTAATTAATGATGATAAGCAAATTTTAATGTGTTTATTAGCTCATATCGTTTTGTGAGGTGTCTGTTCAAATTTTTCCCCACTTATATTGTGCTGCTTATCTTATTAAAACAAAGCTGTTCATATTTCTCCCTATGACTTGCATTTTAATTTTCAAAATACCAAATTTCTCTTTATGTTTAGTGCAAGAGAAGAAAGAGTTTCTCCTGTGGATTCTTTTAAAAACTTAATATAGTTTTATGTTTATCTCTATAATCTGTGTATGATGTGGCAATGGTCAATATTCATTTTTTCCATATGATCCAATTGTTCCATTATCATTTTCTATAAAAACTATTTTTTCTCCAGTGAATTACTATGGCAGTTTTGTCAAAAAATTATTCAACATATACTTCTAGGTTAATTTCTGGACTCTGTATTTTGTCCCATTTCTCCAATTCAAGGTGTACTTTGGGACAAAAAGTATGTCCCCAGTGGCGTACTGGGGGCATAGATACAAACAAATTTTATTTGTAATGTTTGCTGACTGCTAAAACATAAATTCTCCAACCATAGTCAATTTCAATGTACCTTACACTGAAAATTTCAGTTGCCTTAGACTCCCCAATCTATAATTTCTCAGATTCTCCAAACTATAATGGGCACCCTTTTCCCTGTGATGAGATCTGGAAAATACACACAGACATAAAACTAAGGTGATTATAGGAATCACCTCGTTTATTTCTGTTCTCTCACAAATCACAATGATGTAGTGTCTCTGGTCCAAAATCTGTAAAATAGCCCTTTCATATATTGTATCCATTTTTCTAGCTATTTATGGCAGAAGAGCAGGTTTATATCAATTATTCCATCATGATCAGTTGTGTCTCCCTGGCTAGAGATGCAGCCTGCAGATAGAACACTTGCTTAGCATGCAAGAGGCCTTGGATTCCGGGAGCACAGATAATTTTACTTTTTATAATGTGACAGGGTATCTCACTAAATCATTAAGTTGCCCAGGCTGGGCTTGACCTTGTGAACCTTGTGCATCAGACTCCCAGCCTGCTAGAATTGCAGGCATCCACTACCGTGCCCATCTGAAAGCCTCACTCTTAAATATGAACATACAATCGCACACCACCATACATTTGAAGGCAGCCTCTGAGATGAAACACGAGATCCAAAAAAGAAACTTGTAGGAAACAGACAATGCAGAAAAGAGAAAACAAAAACATCTTAAGCTATTAGTAATTAATATCTTTAGCTTTAAGGAAACCCAATCTATCCATTAAATAAGAAAAATGCTGTAGGAATAGGAAAATTCAGAGATAAAAAGTTCCTAGATATTAAGTTTATTTATTAGTTTATTATGTCTATGTAAATTTGTTTGCATGGATTAGAAGAAAGTTGAAAAAACATTCCAAGAAATTACATCAAAAAGACAAAGAGATGGGCGATAGAAGGGAAATAATAAAATACAAGGTTAGTCCAATATGTTCAACATGCAGCAGTGTTTTCAGGGAAGGAAGGAAACAAAGAGAAAGAGACTAAGGAAATAATTCAAGAGAATGTCCTCCATGTGAGAGGCATAGCTTCACAGATTTAGAAGACCCAGCACAATGATTGATACAATATACAGCAAGACACATCATTGTGAAACTTCAAAACACTGAGGATGGAGAGAAATCATTAAAAGCTTTCAAAGCAAAAGAACCTGAGACATATAATGGGTTATTAAAGAGAATAGCAGTTTCTTGACAGCAACACTACAAGGTAAAAAGGAGTGTGATGCTTTCAAAATTCTGTGGGAAAATGCTTTTTGACCTAGAATTCTATACTTCATGCCAAATATGAAGATAAAGACATTTGCAGACATGCAAAGTCTCAAGAAATAAAAGATGAATGCCAACAGAAAGAAGGGAGTAAGCCCAAAAACATGATGCCATAGGATCCAGAACTAGTACAGAAGAAAAACCAAGATCCCTGATGATGGTGAGGGAACTCCAGGATGACAGCCACTCAGCAGATGGAAAGACCAAGCAATCCAGACTGAATCAGGATAATGGGGAGGTTTAGGAACGCATCTTCAAGGAAAGAAATAGAATGGGTAAATTACCTTTTGGGCCTTCCTTTACTAAGAGCTTACAACTCTAGCAGAATTATAACAAGTACATAGAACACTGAGCCACTATTAATAAGTTCATTATTAATTTCAAAGAAAAATTTGTAGGGAAGAAAATATATATACTACATAGCTAACAATATTTACATAGCCATAATACAAAATACTAAATGTTGATTTCAAAATACATTGGGAAAATAGGAGGAAAAAAATGTGTCTACATATGAGAGGAGACCAATTTTGATAACTAAATCTTCATATTAAATAATATGAAGCCAACAGATAATGTCTGAAAGCTGAAATAAAGAAAAGGTAATAAAATATATTATTTAGAAATATGAAAAACAAAAATAGAAGAAATAACTATGGAAGCAGAAATCAGGGAAAGTGAGGGCAAATAACTGTTGCTTTTACGTATGTCCCTTGTAGGATGAGTTCAATTTCTAAGTACATATTACTGTGATAAAAAGGTAAAATTAAGTTTAAAAATATCTTTCTGACACTATTTCAAATTTTCCTTTAGATATAATACCTCAAAAACAGGAAGTTCAAGCCATGATTAGAAGAAATGAAATTAAATTCACCTAGATTGAATTCTTATCTAGTGATCTACCCTCAGAATTCATGCTTATTCAAGTCCTTCCAAGAACTGAATTCTGGAGTTGGACATAAGTTCAAATTCAGTATAATCAGAAATCCAAATGTTCTTTTCCCAACAACAGAGGAGACCAATACTTCATGACTAGTTTTTAAGAAGGTAGACCAAGGTCACCTAGTTACATTAATGGGAAAGGAGTGGCATGTGCTGCTTTGCTGATTAAAGGCCTTTAATTTAGAAACCCTAGTTGGTTGCTTGCTTACTTGTTTGTCTATTGTTTTGTATATTTGTTTATCCATAAACAAGGGAGAAATCTACTCTATGTATACCAGAAAAGGCAAAGGAATCTGTAAGTAGACTTTTCCGTATATACATTTTTTCCTCCCTGGGGAAATGGAATTTTAAAAAGGGGACAGGACACTTTCCCTAGCTAGAATTATCATCTAGAACTGCCCACAGAAATTTGGCTCTAATCTAGAATCAAAATGTTTTTTTCATCTTCAGACTTCAAGGAACTCCATCTGTGGAATTCAAAATCATTGGCACAGGTGGAAATTCACACTTTCAGAAAGAAATAGCAGTATGACTAATATCAGGATATTTAGGGGCATCAGATTTGGTAGGGAATAAATAGTACAGAAAACTCTAATAAGTTTTTAATTTAAAATGAAATGCTTATTGCATAAAGATACACAACTATTTGTTTTCAATTAAAGATAAATTAAGCTTTTAAATGAGATGTCTAGGTATATATTTTCAAGGATCTGTGGTGTAACTGATTTTTTTGATTAGCTAACTCTACACTGATAGAGTAGAGAGATGAAGCCACTGCCAGTTTGAATGAGCCCACCTGCCGTCTTAGAGAATCGTAGGTTTCGTTTTACTTAGGTCACAGAGGAAATGTCAGCAGGTTACAGAAGACACAGAGGACACAATAGCAAGCCACAAGCCCACTGTTTCCACGACCCACTCCCCTCAAAAGCCTGCCAAAGTCGCTATTGAAAAGCCTCTTAACCTGTAAGAGACACTTTCTCTGTTCTGCTTGCACAGAGAGGTCCCTCTCAGGTTTAGCAATAGACCTGATTGGACTGTTGCATTCACATCCTTCTTTTCCATTCATCTGGTGCCCAAATCCAAGAGCAGAAGTCCAGAGCACGGGCTCTTTTGCAACCTAGGAAGCAGTGAGGAGTGGAAACTCATCCCGGGCTTACTCCTAGATTCTAAGAGCCTCCTGTTACTGATTTCATTTTCCTTCCATCCCAAAGAGGTGGCTGCATGGGGTAGACTGCCCTCTACAGTGGAACTGGGAGGCTCTGGCAGAGGTTACACTTCGGTGAGCCTTCAAAAACCCCCTGAGACAACTTTCAAACCCCTGACAGCCTAAATGGGTAACCAACTCTCCCTTCTCTTCCCGAAAACCCTCCCTTTTCTCAAACTCCAGTCCAGGAACCATCCTACCAGACCTCAAACAGGACATCCACCACCAGCTGCTAACACATTGCCACTCTTGGGAGGGTAAGATTCTGGTCCACTTGACTTTGTCTTGGCATCCAGAGAAAGCTGATCTGCTGTCCTCCTTCTTCCTTCCTAACCCTTTTTCCTTCCTCCCTATTCTCTATTTGAGAACACCACAGACAGGGGGACCTCCTGCGCTCTGACTGGGAGAACACTTCCTTTCAGTGTGCAGGACAATCACATCCCACTCTGGGAACCTACAGACCCAGGTCAGGAGAGCAAGCACGGGTCCTGGCAACCTGTTTCCCAACCCCAGCCACCACCACCACCACCCCCACACACACACACACCCATGATGGGCAAAACATGGGAAAATATTCCCCTCACCTACCTCCTTCATAATCTTTCCAACTTGAGACTAAAAGGAGACAGTAAACCAAAAAGTAAAAATAATCTTTTATTCCACTTCCATGTAGCCCAAGTATATACTCCATAATGGGTCATGTTGGCCAGTTGAGGGTATTTTTGATATCCAATTTCTGACCTTGATAACTTCCTCCAGAGGAATGGCAAATAGTCGAAGTTTCCTTGTATCCAAGCCCTTTTTACCCTCCATGAGCAACCTTCCTTTACCCTACTCTCTCTTCTCTCCAAATTCTTCTCACCTAACAATAACCTCCTACCCCCACAAAAACTCCTATCCCCACTTTCGACCTAACAACATCATGCTTTTACCACTCTCTACCCTCTTCCATTGGTGAATTCATTCTGCTGATGATCCCTTACCCTATCAACTCCCACTTCCTCAACAACCTCAACCAGACCCACAACTCTCCCAAACCGCAGCCCCTCTCTTTTCTGGGTGCTCCTCCTCTTCTCCAACATCCGGTAGCTACCCACCTCCTTCAGCCCAGCCCTCTCCTCAAACCTGCCCTTTTCTCCCCCTCAGACATTCTCTCACACTTCTTTGTCACCCAATACCTCCCCAAACCACTTCTCATCTCATTATATCCCTTTGTGAGACAGCAGGTGTGGAAGGCCCCATTTGCATTCACATTTTTTTCTCAATTACTGATCTAGAACATTTCCAACAAAGAAGAGGATCATTCTCAGAAAGTTCTAATAAATTTGGAAAAGACTTTCTCCTGGGGATTTAGCTCAGTGGTTCTGCCACCTGCCTTGTAAGTGCAAGGTCCCAAGTTCGATCCCCAGTACCAAAAAACCACAAAGAATTTCTCCTACTCAATGTACAATCTCACTTGGGGAGATAGTTACCTTATCTTCTTGTCCACCCTTACTGATGCACTCCACTGCCAACACCCTAACAGGTACACTGAGGCAACTCAAGTGGTTGCCAAGGCTAAAACCCCAAACCCCAAAACCCCAAGTGGACATATCAACTTGGTGAATCTGGTAGGACAAATCGTGATCATATGATCACTTGCCTCCTGGCAGGAATGGAGAAAAAAAATAAACAGGTCAACTAAGTGCCTCATTGAAATCACTGGGGAGCAGACAAAAACCCAGCCCTCTCTATGAACTGCTTTTGATTAAATATACAATGGCCATGATAAATATACAAACACCCACCCTAACTCTCCTAAAGATCTTATTCTTCCACACCTCTTATATCTCCCAATCTTATCCATACATCCACAAAAAGCTCAAAAAATTAAAAAAACAACCCAAAACACCAAGAAGGAGCACTTAGGTATTACCTTTAAAGCTTTCAAAAACCAGGATGAGGAACAGAGAACTCTAAAAGAAAAATAGACCAAAGCCAAATATCAAATCCTGGCCTCCCTAGTTCGACCCCCAGCCAACAAACCTGCCAAAGGCTCCACCTCACATCCATCTAGCAACTGTTTTTGCTGCAGCAATCTAGGCCACTAGGTAAAAGCTTGCCCTCATCAGAGACCTTCTACAAATCTATGTCCTAACTCTGGACAGTAGGGTCACTGGAAAGTGGATTGCCCTCTGGGAAAGTTAGCCCATTACCTGAATTCTCTCCCCTCCAGGAAACCTGACACAGCTGAAGAAGACCTGGCCACAACTCATGCCCTTATATTCAGCTCCCAATTAATGTGGCTTGGATCTCAAGGCCCCCTCCACAACATCATCAATGGATCCATTGGGTAACAATGGTGGTGGCCTGAAAACAGGTTTTCTTTCTGGCCAACTCAGAGGCCAGTATCTCTGTTCTTATTGAATATCTGAGACCTTTGCTCCCCTCCTCTATCTTAGTTGTTGCAACGAAGGGCCTAATAGAACTATCACCCAAGTCTCCACCCTTATACTGTTCTTTAGACCATATAACTTTCACGTTAATCCCCCACTATCCCATATATATATATATTTCCTATTTTATCACTTCCTTCTGAGCCCTTCCTTATCCTACCAGTCATATCCCTAATGAGATAATATCCCCCCTAGGGGTGATTCAATTCAATTCATCAAATCACAAGTTGACTCTATTGTTTGGGACACAAAAAACCCTTCCACAGCCTCACACCACAAACCTGTCAAAATACACTCAAGCTGCCAAAGTCAACCAATACCCCCTTAGCCCCAAGGGCTATCTTGTCCCCCAGCCCATTACCAATCATCTTCTTAAAGCCAAAATATTCATCCCTACCCCATGCCCCCACAACATTCCCATCTTTTCTGTAAAAACAAACAAACAAAAACAAAAAACAAAAAAAAAACTGATGGCTCCCTTCAGATTAGTTCAAGAACTCTGAAGGATAAATGAAGCTGTTCTTCCCACTCACCCAGTGGTCCCCAACCCCTATACCTTTCTTTCATATATCCCTTTATATACTCAATAGTTTACACTTTTAGACCTCAAACATACCTTCTTTACTATTTCCCTCAGCCCTAATTTCCAAAGACTTTTCTCCTTTACCTGGACAGACCCCATATCTTTGTTCAACCAACAACTCACACAGATAGTTCTTCCCTAGGGATTTTGGGATACCCCTACTTCTTTGGCCAAGCATTACAGAAGAGCCTCCAATCCCTCAACTTTACCTCCAGCTGCCTGCTCCAGTATGTTAATGATCTTTTGCTTTGCAGCCCCTCAAAAAAAATGACTTTATATCCCATATTATCTCCCTTCTCAAATTCTTAGGGGAAAAGGGATACCATGTCTTAGAACACAACCCCAGCTGATACAAGCAGTCACTTACCTCAGCCTTCACCTTACCCCTACCACTCACTGCTTACCCCACTCCTGAAAATAGGCTACTAACAATCTTTCTTTCCCCACCCCAAAATGAGATCTTCTTTCCTTCCTGGGGCTTCTTAACTATTTTAGACTTTGGGTCCCAAATTTCTCACTTATTGCAAACCCCTCTATGAATCTTCCCAAAGATATCCCTGAGAAAGAGTGCCAGAAACAGATTTAATTCCTATTTCCTTTTGGGCTCTTAATCGGGAACTCCTTAAGGCTCTTGCTTTGGCCTTACCCAATCCCAATAAACCTTTATTTCCATGTCTAGCTAACAAAAATGGACAAGTATTAGGCCTACTTACACAGCCAGCTGGAGACTCCCTCCAACCTGTTGCCTATTTACCCAAACAGCTAGACCTTGTAATAAAAGGCTGGCCTCTCTATTTACAGGTCTTAGCATCAGCTGCATTCCTTATCCCTGAGGCCCAAAAGATTACTCTCCACCAGCACCTACAGGTACACTCTTTATACAACCTCTCTGACTTTGACCCTTTTCTCTCTGGCCTGAATTCAAGTTCTACACTCTCAGTTCTTACAACACTCCGTTACCTTCTGCCACCCATGTGGCCTAAAACATGCCAACCTCCTCCAAGTTGGTAACCGTCCAGACTCCACCTCGGAACATAAGTGCACTGGACTCCTTGAATTTACTCTCACCTGCTTCCATCAAATAAACTTGGAACATATTCCAGAGTCCTCCAACTGGTTTATTGACAGAAGTGCTTCAAAGACCATCCCCTCCCAGGCGGGGTACACCATCATTGAAAGCCATCATGATAGCCAATCCTACCTCCCTGAGGCAGCAGCCCTCCCCACAGGGACAACTTTACAGCAGGTAGAACTATTGCATTTATTAGAACTCTTACTCTCACAAAAGAAAAATCATTAATATTTATACAAACTACAAATAGGCATATAATATCCTACACTCAAATGCCCACACCTGGCATGAAAGGGGATCCTAACTGCAAAAAGTACTCTTATAGAAAATTGGCCCCTAATTCAAGACTTTCTAGAGTCAGCTCTTCTACCCCATAGAGCTGCAATCATTCATTTGCAAGGGCCATCAAAGATCTAATGGGATAGGGCCAGGGATTTAGCTCAGTGGTTCCGCTGCCTGCCCCACAGGGGCAAGGACCTGAGTTTGATCCCTGGTACCAAAACAAAAAAGATCTGATGGGATAAACATCTCAGGATATCATTTGTGGAAATAACAAGGCTGATAGAGTAGCAAAACAGGCAGCTATCAACCTTCTCTCCATTCCTTACTTCTTGTTCTCTCTTATGCCTTCCTATTCACTCTAAGAAATAACTCCACTCAAAGAACAGGGGGCCCAAGAGGAAAAGTGGTGGTTCTCCATGAAAAATTGGTCCTTTCTGAAAACTTGCAAAACAAATTCCTTTCATCTTTCCATGACCAGTTCCATGCCAGATCATTCCTTCTGCTCCAATTCCTACAGACTCACATACGCTCACCTCTAGTTTTAGGACCTCTCACAAAAGATTATTGTCCAGTATTCCATACACCAAACCACCAATACCCAGAGCAACCTCAGACCTCTTGCTTCCTCACTCATCAATTTTGAGGACCCCTCCCCAGCACTGACTGGCAAATAGACTTTACCCACATGCCTCTGATAAAAAAAAAAGATATCTCCTTGTCCTAGTTGACACCATCTCAGGATGGATAGAGGCCTTTCCCACATCAAACAAAAGATCCTCCACAGTAGCACATATCCTTCCTACTCAATTAAATCATCCCCCACTTCAGACTCCCAACCTCCATCCAAACTGATAATGGACTTGAATTTACCTCACAGATCACCCAACATGCAGCCTCCTCCCTAAACATAACCTGGAAGTTCCACATCCCATATCAATCTCAATCTTCAGGTAAGGTCAAAAAGGCTAATCATCTTCTTAAATAGAGGAAACCAAGTTTTTTCTTCAGGTCCAGTTAGGCTGGACTAAACTCCTATTCTTATCCCTTTTCAAACTAGGGTCTCTTCCCTGCAAATCTCTTGTACTCAGCCCCTTTTAGATTCTACACAAACGTCTCTCACTCCCTACCTCCAATTCAATCTACCTTCCCCCCTTTCAAATTCCTTACTTAACATCTTAGGCATCTCATTTGAAACTATGCCGACTCCACCCTCCCCAAACTCTCCAACAGCCTAAACACCCTCACTCCTCCATCCCTACAACCTGGAGACTGGGTATATAAAGTTCCCCATCCCCTCTCAGGGGTTAAAACCAAAATGGACAAGACCCTTCCAAGTAATCCTGACCACCCCAACAGCAGCAAAATTAAAAGGTCATTCCTCCTGGGTCCACTTCTCCCCAAAAAAGGCTCCCCTCTTCCAGTGCACACCAACCAGACGCACATCCCTGAAGATCACCAAGCTGCCTCCTGTGACTGAAGAGATTAAAGACACAGCTAGACAGCCCCATGAGCCTCTTTCTTCATAACTTTGCCTGTTTCTTGACCATCCTAATAGAAAAATTTCCCCATTATTTGCCCTCATCCTCCCTAGATACCATAATCCAAGACCTATGGCACCCAGAAACCCTCTCAGTCTTCTCTCTAGAACAAATCACCATCTTTACTTCCCATGTTCTCCTTCTCCAATCCTTTTTTTCTTCCCAATATTCCTCTTAACCCCTAACACAAAAACACAGACCCTTCCTACATACCTCAATCTGACACTCTGACATGGCTAAAATCATCCAAATCTTTAATGGAACCATGCAACAACCCTGCTGGGTTTGCCTCCATGTTTCTTTCCCAGATAGCAGACTTAATAATCCTTGGTCCCCTTGGAACATGGATAAACACTTCTGCAAGGCTACATTTCAGCAAGACTGCCAATCACCAAGGCACAGCCCTAGCTTAAGGATCAGACATCAGACTCCTGGGCACACTAAAGGGTATCAGACAGGTGTTAAAGGCTCACCAACTGCTGCAGTAGGCCATAACCGGTATTTCCCAAAATGGACTCCATCTAACCCAACCTGCTCCACTGTGTACCTTTCAAATCAAACAAGATCAGTTTACCCCACTTGGCTCTTTAGGCCCCTCCTTCTGCAAAACTACTATCCCTCTCCTCCAACTTTCTGATCACCACAACTTTAACCATCTGGGAACTCTTTTATGAGTCCTTAGGTACACTTCCTTCCAGGGCAGTCTAAACTCTACCACATCTGAATATTTCCAAGACAGGGAAAAAGACCCCCTGAAAGACACACCCCTAGACTATGGAGGTGCCTCAAAATGGAAATGCCTCAATATACCTGACGGCAGAGACTTTCCCAATAAAAATTACAAGCATCCTCACTCTTTTCCCCCTTGAAAGCTGCAACTTTTAGCTCCTCCTTCTGTACATGGCACGAATTGGAGGCAGTCCAATATTTTACTTCCACCCCCACACCTCCTCCTCCTGTCCCAATTTGATCTCATGGGATGACTTTCTCTAGAGATGGGAACCTTCTAGGTTTACAAAAACAAGGCATATATTTGCCTACTTACTAAATGGACCAGAACTTGTACACTAGCCCTCCTCACTCCCACCCTTTCCTTAACATCTGATCAACCCATCCCTATCTCCCCCATAATCCATGTCAAGGCACAATGTGTCATACAGCTAGTCCCCTTAATAGCTACCCTGGGAATAATCACAAGATCTGGAACAGCGGTTGGAGCCCTAGAAGTCTCTCTTTCAGAGTTCACCAGCTGTCAAAAGAACTCACCTAGAGTCTCAAAGAAGTCTCTGGCCAACTGGGACACCTTCAAGAGACTCCCTGGCTTCAGTTGTCCTCCAAACTGCAGAGGTTTTAAACTCCTAGGAGCTTCACAGGGTGACATATGTGCTTTACTCCAAGAACAATGCTGCTTTTACACCAACAAATCCAGTCTCATTAAACATGGGGTAAAATGCCTTCATGAACAGGCTTCCAAATTCCTTGAAGGCTCTTCCAATAATCTCTTTCCCCTTCCTCTTCATTGGCTGCTATCCCTCGTGGTTCCCTTAATGCTTATTATTCCCTGTATAATTAATCTATTCCAAAGACCTTTTTTTAGGAACAAAGAGCAGCCATCTCCCAGGCAACTCAAAAACACCTCCAAATGGCTTTCCTTCTCCTTCTCCAGAACATAAAAAAGGAAAATTTTTGTCACCCCCTCTCAGCAGGAAGTAGCCAAGAAAAGAATGATGACCCATTTTTCTATACCCCTTTAAAGCTTGGAATGATAGACCCCAGACAGGGACCCTGCCAGTTTGAATGAACCCATCTACCATCTTAGAGAAATGTAGGTTTTATTTTACTTAGGTCACAGAGTACATGTCAGCAGGGTACAGAGGATACATCAACAAGCCACAAGTCCACTGTTTCTCTGACCTACCCCATCAAAACCCCACCAAAAAACACTAAAAATTCCTCTTCACCTGTAAGAGACACCTTCTCTGTTCTGCTCAGAGAGGTCCTTCTCAGGTTTAGCAATTAATCTGTTGGATTGTTGAGTTCACATTTCTCTTTCCTGCTCATACTCCAAATCATATCAATTAGAAGACCTTTACTATATTGTTTACTCTTTAATTTACCATCTCACTTGCCTCAGCCCACCTTAAAGATACATGTGTGCACGCACGCGCACACACACAAACACACACACACACACAATTATTCCTGGCCTAAGCTCTCACATGCTCCCTGTTTCTATATTTTGTGGTAACCTGTTCTTTCTGTTGCACTGTGAATTTCCTCCTATACTCTGCAACTAGGTCTGTGTCTTCCTCAACCCAGTTAGGTCAGTCTAGCTATAGACCCTTGTCCTTTAAAGTTCGCCTCTCCAGTTTTAAGGTATAACCCCAGTTCTGATCTCTAAAGTATCACAGAATATATCTACCAACCCTTCAATTTTCTGAAGAGAGTAACAGTCCTATCCACCATTTTTGTAACTTTTTCATGTGCAAATTCACTATTGAAAAGCTGCATTACACTTGGCATATCCTCCAGGAATGTAAGTAGTTACTGGATTCATTTTAATCAAATGCCATTATAGCAAAAATACTCAAATTCAGGTAATCGTGTGGTTTGTCCTTCCAATGCAGTGATTTTCAGACTTTAGTGGACATAATAATCTGCAGAAGAGTAGTTAAAATGCATGTACCTGAGCCCTACGCCTCCTTTTACCCAAGTGATTCTGAGGCAGTAGGTCTAGTAGGAATCTGTGTTTTACACAAGTATGAAGGTAATTCTAATCTTAGGGGTTCAGTAGATCACACTTGGAAATACCAGGTCTATTAGCTTGTTGATAAAGCCCACATTAATCCACTTAAGTAATAAGAAATTATTTCAGTGCTTTGAAGAAGATTTATCTGAAAGCTGGCTATTCTCCTTTGATGGCATTAAATGCAAAGAGAAGGAAATCAAGGGCGAAACTGCTGGCACTGTCGCTTTAAACGGCACCTTTATTCTGAAAATGAATTTGTTTGCTAGCTTTTTTCACAAAGAAAACGTTCTGCTTGCTGTGGGAGTAAAAGGTGTTAAAATTGCAAAATTTTTGTTCATCAGACAAATTCCAGTCCTTTCATGTAGCTTTAGACAGTGCTGTCTCTTAGCTGTTTTTATAGCACTTCAAATTCCAGAGGAGGTGGTTTAAGTGTGGGCTACTGTAATTGTTATTTAGAGAACATACAAACAGAATCAAAACTTAGAGCTGTTTCAAAGGACAGAGCAGTGACCTCCCCAGCAATACAACTTAGACTTTCTGGAGCCTCTGAGTCAACCTAGAGCACAGACTACCTACCTCTGATAAAAGCATGGAGAGTGAATTACTTCTAAAGTAATTACTTCTAAAGTCTCAAACACCCCCTTAGGCTGTCCTTCTCATTCCTTGTTCCAGGCCCATAGGACCTGAAGCAATGGCAGAAATACAAGGACACGTCTTCAGTTCTGATACTTTACTGAGACATTTGGCAAAACATTTCACTGTTTTGAGCTTCTGGAATTAGGATATCAATGGTAACCTCATAAGATGATTGTGAAAATTTAGTGTATGTAAATAGGTAGCAGAGTATCTGGCAGTAAAGCCCTGCAATATTCATTCCTTACTTTCTGACTCATAATTTGGTCTGCAGTCACTGTCACACCAATACATCAATAGCAATCCATCAATCAATAGCAATAGCAATGGCTCTCCAGCCATTATTTTAACTAAGGGTAGTATGCTTTCCCAATGGAGACTGTATGCCTTTTGGTATGGTTGATCTTATGGGCTAGTAAAGGGACCATTGGTGTGTGGTTGTCATTTACCATTGTGATAGAGAAGAAAGTGGGTTATGGATTTAAATACTAATTGAGGATACTTTTTTTCTTAAATTCCTACTTTAATCAATTTCTGCTTACAGTATTTTAAAGAAGTTTAAAAATTAGATGTAGCAAAAACTAGATTTACTTAACAGGTTAATTAGGTAAGAGCTCTTGAAAGTACAAGGCAGGCAAAGAAATTTTCTGAAAACCTGATGAATGATCTGAACCCTCTCTCTTTCCTCTGGATAAAAACACATATGCACCAAATTTTGTATTCAGTTTAGAGGGGTTCACAGATTTCCCCACATACTATCAATAGAATCCAGGCTGATATGTATATCATAGGTCATCACTTTTTTCTAGTGAACTAGGAATCTAAGGCCTAGTCTGAGTCTATCCTAACACTGAGGATAACATGAAAACTTGTTCTTGAAGTCTGTTAAAACCACATAGAATGCTTCTGTGGGCTCCTTTTAAAAAACACCTGGGTTCTCAAAAGAACTACACACTGCATAAATGATGAGGTTGCCATGGTGAGGTGATTAGGAACTCAGTTTTATAGGAGTTTGCTGAATTTGTTTCCCAGCTTCTATCTATCAGACAGAAAAAGAAGACAGGGTTGAAGGAACAATCCAAAGAAAATTATTTTCTGCAGGGGCTCCATTCAAATTGTAGGAATCATGTTACCCATGTTGTTCAAGCTATACTGCAACTATGATGGGAAATGCTTCTGCTCAACTTTCAGACACTACCTCTCATCTTCTCTATTTGTTTTTGTAATGGAGATTACAGAATATCAATTTGCCAATGCTCCACTTCTCAGGTATCAGGAGTAAAACTGCAAGAGATATGTTTCTCAGGTAACAAGCAGCTGAGACAAGGATAAAATAGACTATATACAGCACGTAACAGGAATTCATCTTTGGGCAAGAAGCAAGTGATAAACTATGTTCAGTTGGCTCCTATTATTACATTTAAAAAAATTTTCAGTGTAGGCATGACATACTTAGTCATAATCCATCTGCTTCTGACAAACAGAGCAATGTTTTAAGGGCCAGAATGAAGCATTATTCAGAAGTAATGTAACAGTCTTGACCTTCCTTCAACAAAATATGAATATACAGTAGTCCTTTCATAAGAAGCATCCCCACTCGCCCAATTCTTGTGCTTAAAAATACGGTTTTGATACAAAGCTGGTTAAGTCAGGAGTAACAAGCTGTGGCAAATAGTAAGACATGTAGCTCACTTATATTATAAATGTGGTTTTTATGCATGCCTTTGACTTTGTTAGCACAAATCTTTGCCCTCATCAATTCCATCTAAGGAATTACCAAACACTAGTATATACTCTGTTACTTTTTCTAGAGAGACATAATATCCAGCAGAAAATTAAGGTCAGTAGAAAAATGGAAAGAAAATGAATGATTTTGAAATTAATGGGTAAACTGAGATATCCAAGAAAATTAAAAACTTGAAATAGAACTTTCAAAATAAAACAATTCGGCTTGTTTTCATGATCAGCAGACATAGGAAATCAATTCTTACCTTAATGCTTTCAGCAATGAGAACAAGACAAGAAACCCAAGTGGTAGTTATGTTGCCTAGTCACAAGATTTAAGGGAAATACAGAGTCACACACAATGCGCCAGGTCGGCCCGCTGCACACAGGCAGGTCTGTGGACGCCCTACTGAGGTCCCAAATTGCGCAGAACACCCCCAATCAGCCTGTACACTGGCAGCAATCCACTGGACAACCCCCCGCTCCTCTGTACAGCCACCTGGATCCACACTACAAAGATTCAGAGGACACCAGACCACCAGACAATGGTACTGGGTCCCACCTCTCGTGGCCCAGAGGTAGGGGCATCTGAGCCACTGCCCCACTGTTCCTGATCCAGAGGTAGGGGCTTCTGAGCTGCCTTCCTACTGCTCCTGGTCCAGAGGAAGGGGCTTCCAGGCCACCATCCCTCCTGTTGCTCTCAGCCCAGAGGAAGGGGCTTCTGGGCCAAAATCCCTCCCACCGCTCCTGGCCCAGAGGTAGGGGCTTTGGAGCTGCTGTCCTACTGCTCCTGGTCCAGAGGAAGGGGCTTCCAGGCTACCATCCCTCCTGCTGCTCCCAGCACAGAGGAAGAGGCTTCTGGGCCACCATTCCTACCACAGCTCCTAGCCCTAGTCCCACCTCTCCCAGCTCAGAGGAGGTGATCTTCAGGGGCGCCAACATAACTCCGGCAACACACCAATTGAAATGAGAAAACACATAAATAAGTCTCAAAATCAGACTTCCAGATCACCTACAGTAACCCCAAAGGGAAAGGAGATGGAACACTCTGATACTCAACCACCTGGACACACTGAACTGGCAACAAAAGGGGATCTGGAAAAAATGAAATCAGAAATAATTTCTCAGATAACAGGAGAGATTGTGCTCCTAGTGCAAGGCATGATTAATAATCTAGAGAGGAACTCAGGAACATGATGGAATCCCAACATAGGAAACAAACGGAATCCATAAAACAGATGCAAATAGATTTACAGGATGTGAAAAACTCCATTGAAAGTCTACAGAGCAGAATGGGCCAATGTGAGGACAGAATTTCAGATATAGAAGATAAGATTGCAATTAATGACCAGGAAAAGAAAATTTGCTTCAAAATTATAAGGGAATATGAGAAATCAACCCAGCAGCTGCTAGACGATGCAAAGAAGAATAACATAAGACTGACTGGAGTCAATGAAGAAACAGGAGAGAGTGCAAATGACATAAAAAAAACTCTTCACAGAAGTAATGGCAGAAAACTTCCCAAGAAGGGGAAAAGAATGTGACATACAGATAAGTGAGGCATATAGGACTCCAAATAGCCTTGATCAAAAAATATCTACACATAGGCATATAATTGTTAAGATTCCAGAAACACAACAGAAGAACAAAGTTCTACAAGCAGAGAAAAGAAAAAAATCACATACAAAGGAAAGCCCATCAGAATCACAGCAGACTTCTCAATGCAAACCAGGAAGGCAAGAAGATCTTGGAGTGAAATGCTCCAAGTCCTAAAAGAAAACACCTTCCAACCCAGATTGATGAACCCTGCAAAACTATCTTTCAAAATTGATGGAGAAATAAGATACTTTCATGACAAAGAGCACCTCAGGAATGTCGTGAGTACCAAACCAGCACTCCAAAGAATTTTACACAATAGCCTAGGAACAGACATTGAGGATCACAACCCCAGGAAGCAAAGCA